>CM030941.1:2808309-2837518 GCA_018136815.1 Isochrysis galbana | reverse complement strand
GAGGATCCCTGTTCCAGGGATCGCCCGCCGGAGCCAACCCCCTTCAGGTCTAGCCCACCGAAACTTCAGGGCGACGACCCCCTCCCCCTGAATTCTACTGCCGAGGCCATCCACCGGATCGCCGTGGTTGGTTGTTCCTCGGCCGCCAAGTCTACTGAAGCTGCCCGCGCCCCTACGCGCGAGCTCCAAATGTTAGCCGCCTCCCGTGCCCGGGCTAGCGGTTCCTCCGTCATCTTGCCCCGCATCTCGCCGAAGCTGCTCTAGCCTTGCGGCGGCCGCACGCGAGCACTCATTCATCACCCTCTGCCGTACTGCCGACGCATTTTGACGAGCTTTGCGCTGAGTTAGCGGCGATCCACGACGCCGTGACGTTCGACGCGGCCGAGGGATTCCTCCACCCCGCGTTCTAGTCGTCGGTGAAGCTAGCGGGGTCGTGTCTTCGATGTTCCTACTCGCCGGAGCGCACGTCGCGACGTGCGATCTACGACCGTCGGAGATCGACTACATTCCCCACTTCTGCGGAGATGCTCTTCACATTCAAAACCTCGGTTGGGACCTCGTGGTCGCGCATCCGCCGTGCACGTATTTGTCGGCGGTGAGTTGCCAGTGGCTCGATCGGGAGCCGGGACGACGCCAGGCTCTCGAATCCGCCGCTAGAGTCTTCCTCGCCATGGCAAGCGCCAACGCGCCTTTCGTTGCCGTCGAAAATCCTCGAATGCACGCGGAAGCCTCCGCCTTAGTCGGGGGGTTGCGACCGCGGCAGTTTGTGCAGCCGTGGCAGCACGGCACGGGCCATCAAAAAGCAACTGGCCTGTACCTGACGGCTTCACTCCCGCCCCTGCAGCCTTCGAAGATTGTCGAGGGACGTCTATCCGCGATGGCGGATCTATCGCCGTCGCCCCACCGTGGCGCCCTTCGCAGCCGCACCTATGTGGGCATTGCCGGTGCAATGGCGGCCCAGTGGATGCCGGTCTTGCGCCGTTATGCGCGCGAAGCCAAGGCGTCGCGTTCGCTCGACTTCACGGTGGACTGGGCAATTTCCCAAGCCGCTGCCAGCTTGAGAGAACGCCCTTCGCTTTGCTCGACCGGCTTCGAACTGGCTGAGCCGAGGACGGCTCTGGCTCGCTTCATGGAGGGGGGAGGCGAGGCAGCTTCTAGCTCTCACCTCACGCCTCCCAGCGGTACGCTAGTGTCCGATTCGGTAGTCGTGATCTCAGACGCGGGCCCCGTTGCCGATGCGTCTCGCCTGCTCCATCGGAAGGACTCGGAAACCAACGCATCGCAAGACGGGACCGTGGCGGAAGTGGACTGCTTCACGCCGTGGGAGTGGCCCATAAGGGACCGCTCTACAACGCCAGGCCCTCCAAACACGGTGAAGAAGCGCCGCAGCAAGTGGCAGGTCTTCGATCGTGATGTAATTTCGGGGGTCCATCGGTGGCAGGATGTCACGCCTTCCATCGCCCAAGAAATCGCTGAGCAAGCGGCAGCTGCGGAGCCGTCGGAACCTTCCATCTTGTCTCGACTGGGCTCCCAAGGCATCAATGCACTATCTCCGAGCGCCTCCTTCACGGCTGGCGACGAGGGAGTGGCCGAACTGACCAATTCGTTCGTAGCCGAAAGGCCACTCGAAACCTGGGATGTCGGGCCCGACTCGGGAGAAGATGACACGCCCGAGATGCCAGAACACCGGAGCATGCAGACCCTCGAGACCAAGCCCTCCGACGCCGCCGAAGGAGAGGGTACTCCACGGGCACTGTGTTGCGATGGGGCTGCCGCTAGGGGTCTCAGTGCGGCTGGTTTTTCCGAGTTGTCGAAGCTTCCGAAGACAGACTTGCAGAAGTCCCTGGAGAAGGAATGGTCACGCCAAATGGATCAACCTCGGCATCCGACGGACCGTCGAGGGCTAGGCTATGATGGCGTGCCTAACCCCTCTAGTTCGGCAAAGGCATCCCCATACTCTTCAATACCATTCGTGCCGCAGACGGTAGCCGCCGCTATCGAGCGAGTGCCCCACGTCGATGAATCTTCTCCGTCCAGGCCAGCCTCCAATCCAACCACCCCGTCACCCGGAGCCGGAACCTCGCTTCCAGTAGAATCTATCGCGGACACGCCGCCGCCGCTCTACCCTCGTCACTGCCTCTATGTCCGCGATCTCGTGGTCTGCCGTGCCGATGGCGACCGCGCAGCTCAAGGGTTCGTTCTCCCGGACGTTGCTCTCACGGTGAACAGCACCCTGGCTGACACTGGAGCGGGCCCATCAGTAATCACCACTGCTCTTCTCGATCGACTACCTGAAGACGCTTGCGTCGAACGCGTATCGGACGCTACCGTCCCCAACCTACATGGGCCGGACGGCCTTCCTCTCATCACTAGGGGCCGGGCTAGCCTCGTCTTCTCCTTGTCCGGTCGCCTCTTCCGTCATTCGTTCGCGGTCATCGAAGGGAACCCGATGCTTCTGCTCGGGAACGATTTTTTGGCCGCTCACTCCGCTACCATTTCTCTCGACGCCGCGAGCTCAGAGGGAAGCCTCCGCCTCCGTCCGGCCTCTGGCGATGCAGAAGACTCTTCAAGAGTCCTTTCCGAATGCGTAGTCAGAGTTTCCACGGCGCCGCCCCCAGTCGCGGACTCCGGCTTCGTCGGAGCTATCTCGATGTCACCCGGTCAGCCGCTGACTGTCGACTTTCTGGAGAGGTCGACGGCAACACGAGAGATCCCGGCCGGATCGGTGGGTGAGGCTGCTGCTGATGCTAGGCAGCCACTCTATACACCTCTCTTTGAGTCTGCCGACGAGTTTGCGGCCAAAGCTCCGGCGTCTACCTCGTCCGAATATCTTCTCTACACGGAGCAAGCGGTGACGATTCCTGCCTTCCACCGCGCAACCATCTGGGTTAGGGTTCCGCTAGCTCTCCGAGATCATTCGGACTGCGCGATGCTGGTCGACCGCCTACCAAACCGCGAGGCTCTCGATTCGTCCCCTCTCGTAATGCCCACGGTGGTCACGCCCACGGACGATCATCGCATCGCGGTGACGATCGTCCACACCGGGGTCAATGCGCTGACCCTGCCGTCTCTGCATCCGATAGCTTCGCTCCAGGTGCGTTTCAAGTTGCACCGGGGCTGGACTCCGACTGGAAGCGAGGGGGATGGTGACCCTGTCACCGCGCTGAGCGAGGAGCAACGAGCTCTACTCGACTCAGCCACCATCGATCCGGACCGGCTTCTTTCCGACGATCAACGAGAAGAAGTACGCCAACTCTTGGCCCGGCGCATCAAAGCTTTCGCGTTGCACCCGGGGGCTCCAAACCATACGCACGTTCTCGAGGTGGAGTTGCCACTCAACCCCGGCGCTGTTCCTCACCGGCATGCTCCGTCTAGAGTGGGCCGCGCAGGCGAGCTCATCATAGAAGAGGAGGTAGCCAAGATGGAAGCCGCCGGCATTATTCGCAAGTCAAATTCGGCTTGGGCTTCCCGAGTAGTCCTGGTCAGCAAGAAAGATGGCTCCGTTCGATTCTGCGTGGACTACCGCGACACGAACGCCAAGCTACGCGTCGAGGATAGCCCTCTACCCCTCATTGTAGAGGCTATTGATAGGCTAGCGTCCGGCCAAGGGCCGCTCAGTTCTCTCTTTTTATGTACTCTCGATTTAGCCTCTGGTTTTTGGGGCATCCCGATCAAAGAATCGCACAAACATATCACCGCTTTCACTACCCACCGCGGCAAATACGAGTTCAACTTTCTACCGTTCGGCATCCAATCAGGTCCCTCCTACATGTGCCGCTTGATGGACATCGTTCTCGGTGCGCTAGCGTGGGAGATCTGCATGCCTTACCTCGATGATGTGGGCATCTGGTCAACGGGCGTGGGTCCTTCCGAAGAGGCCAGGGCACAGGCTTCGTTCGAGCAAATGCTTCACCGGCTAGACCTAGTTCTCGAGCGGCTAGAGTGGGCCGGCCTGACCTGCAAGATGTCCAAGTGTGTCTTCTTTGCCACCTCTACGGAGTACCTCGGTCACGTTGTCTCGAGGGAAGGTCTCAAGATGGACCCGAAGAAGGTCGCAGCTGTCGCCGTTATCGACCCGTCATCCATCAACTCCTTGGAAGCGGTTCGATCTTTCCTCGGCCTTTGCTCCTACTACCGTCGATTCATTCGCCAATTCGCCGCTAAGGCTGCTCCTCTCACTGCTCTCACGCGGAAGGGCTGCGACGTGGCAAAGGAGTCCCAGTCCGAGGAGTGTCGCCGAGCTATCCAAGAGCTCAAGACAGCGATCACTTCGGAGCCCGTCTTGACTCCACCCAGGGATGATCGGCCCTTCATCGTCAAGACCGATGGGGCTAGCAAGTTGGGCATCGCCGGCATCCTCTCGCAGCTAGGAGACGATAACCGTGAACGAGTCGTTGGGTACTACGCTCGCAGTCTCACCTCGGCCGAACGCCATTGGACGGTGACCGAGATTGAACTCTTGGCCGCCCTGGAATCAATCCGAAATTGGCGACCCTACCTTTGGGGGCGTCGGTTCAAGTTAGTCGTTGACCACTCTGCGCTGCGATGGCTGCATACCATGAAGGATCAAGTAGCCGGTGGGCCAGCCTCTCGGCTGACTCGGTGGGCTCTCAAGTTGGCTGAGTACCGGTTCGATGTCGAACATAAACCAGGAGCTGTTCATCAGGATGCTGACGGGCTGTCTCGGCTAGCATCCCTGGAGCCGGAACACGAAGACGAACCACTCGCCGGCCCAGCGTCGTTAGCGGTACGTGAGCCTGGCTCAGAGTCTCTAGCCGAGCATGAACGGTCTCATCCGGTGGCTGCCATCACGCGCTCCGTAGCTACGGCGCGAGGGCTTCAAGCCTTGGACCGATCTCGTCGTCGAGCCTCCGATTCCGGGCCCGCCATCCAGTCCAGTTATTTGGCTCCGGGTACGCCGACTTCCGAAGAGATGAGAGCGGCCCTGGCGGAAGATCCGTTCGTAGAGCCACTCCTAGGCTCAGGAGAGACGGCCAACCACGAGCCATCAGGCCAAGGGTCGCCTCCGCCGGCCGCCGCCTCAGGCCCCATTGCCGAAGATGATTCGTGTTCCAGTTCTGTCGCTCCCGTTCCCGCTCAGCCATCCAAGATGTTTCGCCGTTTCGTCGTTCACGATGGGCTCGTCTACTATCGCACCGTCCTTGACTCCATCGACCCGGACTCGCTAGTGCTCTATGTTCCGCCCTTGTTGCGGTCTCGCTACCTCTTTGCCTACCACGATCGCTCCGGTCACCTTGGAGTTTCTCGAATGTCTGGTCTTCTTCGTACTCGGGTATACTGGCCTGGCATGTCTTCCGACGTTGCGTCCTACGTCCGAGAATGCCACGAGTGCACCCTCGCCAAGCCGCTACCTAGGGCTCTAGCGTCGCCCTCCGGTCTCTCTGTGGGTACCTACCCCTTTGATGTGGTCTACTGCGACGTGCTCTCGCTGGCTCCCACTCACAACTTCGTGCCTGGAGTCTCGGGTTACGACAAGCTGGTCGTCTTCATCGACTCGCTCACTCGATGGATTGAGGCTGAGCCGTCGAATGGGGATCCCTCGTCGGAGATGGCCTTGGACATGTTCATCCGCTTGATTGTGACGCGTTATGGAGTCCCTAGGCAGCTTCGAACCGACGCCGGTTCGAATCTATGTTCGGTTCTTGTTTCGCGTATTCTGGAGCTCACCGGGACTGATTTGTCGAGTACAGAGCCGTACCGACATGAAGGTGTAGGCTTCGTCGAACGCGCTCAGCAAACGCTCATCCGTTTGATGCGCGCCTCGAACGAGGGTGGCAGCCATTGGGTCGACCATTTGCCGTTCCTACTCCTCTCGTTGAGGGCTTCTTCCGGTCGTGTCACCTCTCGGTCTCCAGCGTCTTTGATCTTTGGGCGTGAGCTGCGTCTGCCCGCTCAACTCTCTGATCCGAAGTCTGTTTCGCCAACTGCTCTCGAGGCGGCGTCCGCCGACGTTCGCTCGTACGCATCCAGGCTCAATGCGAGCCTCCGCCTCTCTTGGTCCAGCGCTCTCGAGGCTACCCTAGCCGCTCAGGCTGAGTCGGTCCGTGACGCTACGATCAAGTCTCAAAGACCAGCTCGTTTCGAACCTGGGGATCGCGTCTGCATGCGATTACCAGGCCATGCCAACAAGTTGCAATTCATCTACTCGGGTCCCTACCGCGTCGTAGAGGCTCTGTCCGACACTAGGTACCGACTCCGTGATCTGGAGAACCGGTTAGTCAAGGAGGAGGTGCATATCTCGAACCTCCGGCCGTATCATACTTTCGTTGATGAAGAGCCGCTGGCTGACGACGAGTACATCGTTGAAAAGTTGCTCGATCGTCGTAGCCATGGCGATTCTATCGAGTACCTCGTGAAGTGGCGTGGCTATGCTCTTCGAGAAGCCACCTGGGAGCCTCGTTCCGAGTTGCTCCGTCGTTGTTCTGATTTGCTTGATGATTATGATCGCTCCGTCGAGGAGACTTGTCCAGAAGATGTTGAGTCCCCGGAAGCAACTTCTTCGTCAGCCAGGGATACTCCTCTTCCTCCCGTTCTCGATGCGCCGTCTTCGCGCACTCGATCCAGGCTCCATCCTCGTTGATCCCATGTCTTGGGTAAGGGACCCGTCCCTCTAGGCTAGCCCCACGCCTCGGCTAGGGCTCCGAGTCCAAATTTCTGTCAGAGCGAATCATGGAGGTGCTGAACGCGTGCTGCCTGCGCTCTACACCCGGCGCAACACCCGAGCAAAGCTCCTGTAAAAGGGAGAAGTGGGTGGGGCAGTGCGTACGAAAGAGGCCGCCGCGTTAAGCCGCCGATTTCGTGCTCGCTTTGGATCCAAAGGGTGTTCTTGTCTCCACGTTTCGCTCGCTATGTTTCGTTGCTTCTTGTTCCGATTCTGACCTCTGGTCAGCTCAGGTTCCAAGTTCCAGGTCTCTGTTTCCAGGTTCACCGCTCGACATCGGGAGACGTCTCGATCTTAGTCGGGGGGTGTCGCATTCATCCCAGATGATGCGATTTCCAGGCTCTTGATTCCAGGTCCTTCGCCGTGCGGCCACACGGTGAAGCTCAGGTACATCTAGGTTGGTAGGGTTCGTCCCTAGCGATCTAGAATTCGAGTTCTTGTTTCGTTCCTTCTAGCCTGTTTGTCAGGTCTAGATTCCAGGTTTCCTCCTTTCGGGTAATCTTGACCCAAAGGAGCCAGGTCGCCTGTCACTCGCTGCGCGCTTGTCTCAGGCTCTCAGGTTACCTTGTGAAGGCTTGTTTAGCTTCTTGCAAGGCTTGTTGTTTCTTGTTGGGTTCCGGTTCTTTCTTGGGACTTGCTAACTTTCGTTGTCGTCCAGGCCTGTTCGTCGTAGGTTTTGTTTAGCCTGGTTAGGGTTTCGTTGTCTTCCAGCGTTTGGCGTTCGTCTTGGCGTTCGGAAATTTCCTCTCACATTCCCTAGGTCCGCTACCCTTGGCTTGTAGGTCCTTGCTTCTTTCTTCTCGGTCAAGGTTTTGGCGAGCGAGTCGGTTGCTCTAGCCGCTCGAGATTTGAGGTTTAATTTGCCATCTCCCCTTGGAGATCGGTGTAGGTTCGCTTCCTAGGTGAGGGAATCTTTCCCCTTGATGCAAGCTACATGCAAGCCTTGGCCCCTTTGGTGTTTCTTCCCCTTGGTTGCTACTCAGGGTTGTTCGTTAGAAGCGTCTAGAAGGTTCACGCTCAACTGCAAGATTTCCTCTGTCGTGAAGACATCTCGTTGCGATCTGTATCCAAAGTGATCGCCGTGGTCGCGCGACATGACGCTCCCCTTCGGACTCTCCGCTACGTGGGAAGTTACAACGGAGACACGCTCCGGCCGTCGCTGCGGAGTCTCTCTCTCTCTCTCGCTCTCTCTCTCCGTCTCTCGCGACGTGTTTGAGTTATCGGTGATTTGGGGTCGCGGTTGCTTGATAATTTGCTTGGTTTGGGTGAATGATTCCGGTGTGTTTGTGAGTCGGTGTATCCTGTTGTTCTCAGGCTCTTTGTCCGTCGTTGTTCGCTGCGTCGCTGCACTCAAGCAGCCTAGGCTCCCTCCCTGAGGGAAGAGTTCTTTGTAGGTCTAACAATCTCTTAAAACCCAACACACTAGGGCCGCTAGGAGCGCCTCGCCGCCCCACAGTCCTTCGTTCGCCGTTCGTTCCCTGTCCATACACCCGAATGGGGTTGCCCGACCCAGTCCAGAATTTCATTCACCCGACTCCCGGTGGGGAGGAGGGGCAAAGCGCCGCGCTAGCCGCCGGTGCCGCTCGCGACGGAGTGGCTCAGAGCCCTCCGGTAGCGCTCGACTCGACAACACCGCAACTAAGTTTATACTTGGTTCGCCCATGGGGGGGCACGAGCCCCCCTCTCTCTCCACTCCTCCCCTGCCATGGGGGAGGATCCACCCACTCTCCTGGCACGCCTGATGGCTTGCCAGGAGCACACAGCCCTGCTGACCTATTCCTCTCCTCACAGGCCCGCCTGACTCGCCCGCCCTGGCCCGTCGTGGCCTGCCCATTCCTCTGACCAGCCCCTCCTCCCCCTGGGCCCCCCTGTTCAGGACCCCCCAGCCAGCTCCAGTCGACCCGCAGGGGCTCGGAGCGCCAGCGAGGGAGAGGCAGGAGGGGCCAGGGCCATGCCCCAGCCTCACCTGCCCCCTGAGCTGTGCTCCCAGGCCCTGCAGGCCATCTGGGGACCTGAGCGAGGGGCCGCAGGCGCGCGCCATGGGCCCCCGCCGCAGGGAAGAGAGGAGGAAAAGGAAAGAGGGAGGGGAGGGGGGAGCGGCAGCTCTCCCCTCCGGCAGTGACGTGTCTTCTCGCCCCGTTTGGGTAAGAGAAGACGGGGGCGCCAGAGCCAGGAGGGAAGGGCCGCGGCTCGCCGCGGCCACTCGCACTAGCGAGGGAGATTAGCGCTTCTGGGCCCCTATCTCACGAATGCCCCCCCCCCCCGCGTTGCTTTTACCCGAAAGGGGTTTTCCCCCAGCGTGGACTCGAGGAGAGGACGCGCTGGGGTGCGCGGGGTCGGTGCGTGCACTGGGGGGAGGACAAATATCGAGGGGAGGGGGCAGTGCCCCCACCCCCCGGTAGCACTCGGACACCTGGCTCGTCAGGCATGGCGGGATTCCGGGACGGAAAAGTTGTGTCCAATTAGCTAGTGGGGTTGGCTAGGATATAACATTGATTATTTTATTTACATAGTGCACACACCGACAGGAACAATGTATCACAGGTCACAACTCGTCCTCGGGCGCACAACCGCAGCTCATCTCCGAATGCACCTCTGACTCTTCCTCTGAGTCCGTGCCATTCCCAGCAGACGATGAGTCAGATGCAATGGCGGGAGCAGCAGGCTCAAACGCACGCCTTTCACATTTGTTGGCGGCCTTGCCTCCATGGCAGAGAGAAGTGCACATTACGGCAGCAGCACGGCACGGGCACGCAACAGTTGCGCACTTGGACAACACGCCTCACGAACACATGCCCGCAGCACCTTTGCACGCAGAAGGCCCCGCGGGTTTGTACGCGGCGTCTGAAGACGAGGCGGCGGACTCAAGTTTGAGACGCAACTTCACCGCCTTCCGCTCCTCCTGCCCAATGTCGGAGCGAAGCTCGTTTCCTCTTTGGAAACGAGCCGCGAAGTCAGCGGTTGACCGGGTGACATCGAGATAGCTCCGACGAAGCCGGAGTCCGCGACTGGGGGCGGCGCCGTGGAAACTCTGACTACACATTCGGAGAGGACTCTTGAAGAGTCTTCTGAATCGCCAGAGGCCGGACGGAGGCGGAGGCTTCCCTCCGAGCTCGCGGGGTCGAGAGAAATGGTAGCGGAGTAGTGGGCGGCCAAAAAACCATTCCCAAGCAGAAGCATCGGGTTTCCTTCGATGACCGCGAACGAATGACGGAAGAGGCGACCGGACAAGGAGAAGACGAGGCTAGCCCGGCCCCTAGTGATGAGAGGAAGGCCGTCCGGCCCATGTAGGTTGGGGACGGTAGCGTCCGATACGCGTTCGACGCAAGCCACTTCTATAGATCACCATTACGCGACCGGATGTTGCTTTCTATGTTTCGTCCCTATGTCAATTTATGCACGACCCATCTCCGGATTGCTATGAGGCTGCCTTAGTCGTCTTGTGCTAATTGCACCACTCCCGTCACCTCGGGTTAACCTATGATGGAACTGTTGATAAGCTCGACATCTACGCTGATTCTTCATGGGGATCCATGCCTTAACCATTTGCAGGCTGCGCTCTTATGTATGGGGGAGCGGCCATCTCATTTCGTTCAAGGAAAAGCTGACTATTGTTGCGCAGTCTTCTGCTGAGGCCGAGACCGCCATATATGCTTTAGCGGCCCGGGATCTACGATCTACGCTTTATGTTACATCTGTTCGAGTTCGTTGATCTTCCTCGATCGCTACCTATTAAGGCGTGGAACTAGATAGCCAAATATCTAGATATTCACCTATCTAGGCCGCATTTTCACTATCGATCTATATCTAACAAGATAGCGCCGAGGCACTATCTACATCTAACTAGTTAGCAATCGGCCGAAACCTTGTTAATTACTAGATAGTTGCCTCTGGGCGCGCGCGCGTGTGTGCGTGTGTGCGTACAGCGGAGACAGACAAATGACAGCAGGCCAAAACAAGCTCGGGCGCGCGGATGACAACAGGCCAAAACAAGCTCAGGGCGGCGGCGTTCAGTCGTAATTCACTGCAACTATAAGAGCATGCTCGAGCGTCTCGTCGCTCGTCGCTTTGAGAGGCCTTCAGGTCATTGTGCAAGTGGCCGGTTTTCGAGATCATGCAACATGCGCTCAAGACCCGCCAAGCTAGCAAGGCGGCCCAAGTACTGTCGCGCTCCATAGTCGCCAAGGTCGGCAGGCCCGCTGGCCGTCCCGTCGCAGGATCAGCCGATCAGCCGGCAGGCTGTGGTCGCGCGCCTTCCTCCACCATTGCAGCACATTCAGATCTAGATTGGTTTCCACGGGGAGTGCCAAGTATTTGAGTATTTGTCCTAGTCGTCCCGGTTGAGCAGTATCGCGGGCCCACACTTTCCCGGTTTTTGGGCGGGGGGCTCTAGTCATACCCCCCCCCCGTATGTACAAATATACTTGCTACTTATATTTGCTCGGACCTAGATATCTAGATATCAGGCCGGAAAATCAACTATCTACATCTAACTAGATAGCTAGATAGCGCCGGGCACTATCTATATCTAACTAGATAGCAATTTGGCACTATCTACTTCTATCTAGATAGCGCTCTTGGGGGGTAATTCCACGCCCTACTACCTATTGGCATTCATACTGATACTGACAATTCCGCTGCTCGTGACTCGATTAAGAATCCTGGAGTCACCGCTCGCAATCGCCATTATGAGCGTTGGCTACTGTACGCTCGAGAACGAGAACAATATCTCCACAAGATATCAGTTCCTATTTGGTATTTGGATTGGTACTAGAGAACTGGACAAATGACAGCGGATATCTAATATCTTCACCAAATGTCTCGATAAGACAACCTTCTATCGTCACCGGGCTACACTTCTCAATTCTGATTGATGCATATGATATTAGCCCTTCCAGTCTTCGGACTGAGTCCGTCCTTCCTTGTCCTCAAGGCAGCATCAGTGTCATGCTGTGGGGGAGTGTATGGAGTTTTGTATTAGAAGGGACTCATAGTCCCCATGTGCCTTGGTGTACGCTTCATTAGGTGTCCTCCGATCTCGTCATCTCGTCCCGGTATGGGCCTGCCCACGGCTGTCCCACGCGCTCTATTCGAACAATACCAAAATACGGATACGCACAGGGATACGCAAAGGTACACAGCCTACGCTCCTACGTACCTATAAAGCTTAGTGTCCGCCCTCTGCTCGCTCTCTCTAAGGGAGAGAACAAGCACCGCTATCCGGGTACTTTAGATATGATTTTCCAGACCCCTCTACACAGAGAAAGAAAGGCTCATCTCCCGGAGGTAAAAGTAGACGTTAGAGAGAGAGGGGGAGAAGGTGGCGGCGGGGGGTGGCGCGGGCAGAGAAGGAGAGCACCCCTCTCTCTCTTCTCTCTCTTCCTGTCTGTCTCTCTCTCTCTCTCTCTCCTCTCTCTCCCTCCCTCTCTCTCCCTCCCTCCCTCCCTCCCTCTCTCTCTTCCCCTCCTCTCTCTCAGCCTTCCTCAGTCATCCGTGGCAGGCAGGAGATATCTCCTCTCTCTCGCTGTTACTTTATGATACGACACCGCTGGCGGCTGCTGCTGTGTGGGTCTCTCTGTCTGTGGTCGTCCCGCCGCCGTCTCTCCTCGTCCTCTCTCTCTCTCTCTCTCTCTCTCTCTCTCTCTCTCTCTCTCCTCTCTCTCTCTCTCTCCGACTCTCTCTCTCTCTCTCTCTGTCCACCTCTTTTTATACCTCCCACCAGTGGTACCACTTCCCACGTGGTGGACCTCACCCATGGTCTCAACCCCCCCTCCGCTTTCTTTCTTGAGTCATTCATTCTCTCCCTCCGTCCCTTTTACCCCTCTCTCTACCTCCCCCCCGCCCCCCGGCTCCACCTTCACCTTTACTCTCTTGAGACCCCCCCCCCCCACCCCCACCCCCCACCCAACCTTCTTTCTCCCCCCTTCCCTCCCCCCCTCCCCCCCCCCTCATGCGCTCGCCCTGCCTGCCGCTCCTCCTCCTCCTCCCGCTCGCCACGGGCGCGCCAGTGGCGGATGCGGAGACGCGGCGTGAGCTCGACGCGCCACTCCCCGTCGCCCACCGCGAGGCCACCGACTGGATCAGCCGCCTTTCCTCTGCTGCCTCACATCAAACCTCGGCACCATCCTCCTCCTCCGAAGCCGGGCTGGCTGGTGCACTGCTCACTAAGTTCGGCGAGCGGGACACTGCAGAGGGTGCCACGGCCGGGACGAGAGCCGGATCTCTTGCCGCAGCGCTGCCTTCGCTCATCGGAGGGGGTGCCGCCGGAGGAGGAGCTGGAGGCGGAAAGGGAAATGGTGCTGCGGCCCTTGCTGCACTCGTGGGCCCAGCCGTTAGTGGTGGAGCGGGAGGCGGCGGTAAAGGTGGAGGTTTCATGCAGGACAGTCTCATCACTGCCCTCCTTCCGGCCCTGATGACCGCGCCGGGTGGCTTTGCCCTCATTGCTGATCCGACCCTCGTTCTGAACCCGGAGATCCGGGCACCGATAGTGCGTCATATCCTCCTCACACAGCCCGTCCAGGCGGCCATCCTGGAAAAGGCGGAGAACTGGGCCGATGGAATCATCGCCGTCATGGGCAAGCCCAGCGGTATTGCTGAGGACGAGTCGGAGACTTTCCACGCCTCCGTTGTCAGCGCCATTGGGCGGATGCTCGCGCCCGCCCAGATTGATCTCTTGATCCACGATCATGACTATTTCCGGTGCGTATCTAGGACAATCTGCACGGCACGCAGTGCCACGTGCTCGGCCCGTCTCCAAATGGGAGCCGAGAGTCCTGCTATGCTCCCGCTGCGCATGCCTACACATACCCACTCATACCTGTGAACCTGTCTACCGGAAACCTGCTTCGTCTCGTAGGTCGTTGCAAAACTTTTTGGGATTCGTTAATGAAGAGGCCGTCAACCATGGCCTAAACCCGGCTACTATGGCGGAGTGGAAGCGTAACGACGAAGAGAAGGTCCAAACCTTCTACCGAATCATCCACGACGTCCTCTTCCCACTCGTTGTTGATTACGGCCCAGTTATAACTGCAAAGTTGGAAAACTTGCAAATTGGAACGATAGGCGACTCGGAGGAGGCAGACTTGGTGGGCCAAGGGCGTTGAGTTCCCTGAGGGCCCCACGCAAAGATACAAGGCTTCTTATGCTCCTCCGCGTTTTGTACTCGCCACGAGGTGAAAGATAGCTGATCTGCACCGTATGTGGTCGCTTTCTGCTACGTAGACACAGGGCTCTCCGGCGCAAGCTTACTTGCGCGGAGACCTTGGAAGCTTCTCGCTAGCAATGCCCGCATCTTGGGCCCTGGTGCTCAGCCCGAGAGCTCCGTCATTGCGTGAATCCTGCGCTCTTGGGTGCGTTCGTCTCCGCTCGACGTGCTCATCATTGGCATCTCCGTCTGGCGTGGATGGCAATCTCTTCACTCGATTGTCTCTGAGCCTGATCCCCTTCCACAGTTGTGTGTGCCCAGAGGCATGCATTGTCGTGCGCCAGGTGTTGTGCTTGTGCCGTACTTCTGCTGATTCTTCACGGGTCTTCTTCAATCACGTATCCCTCGCACGCTTCTAATGCCGACGGATCGTGGCACCATGGTCATGGTAGGCGTTGGCCCAACGAGACTCGCCATCAATTCTGGCGCTTTTAATGCCTCCGCAAAAGTGATAAGTTATTTCTCTCTTTGGCAATTGTGCCTGCACGTGTTGTGGTTCTCAGAGTATTGGCGGGCTATGTGCTATGTATGTGCTGTGTGGTGCCGTAGTCAACTAAGTTTATACTTAGTTCACATGGGGGAGGCGCCTCGTCCCCTCCCCCCGCTGGCACCAACTCCTCTCCGAGAAGGTGAAACCTGAGTGAGGCTCAGGCTTTTTTCTTTCACCCCCCCCACACCCATTTCCCATTTGAGTATAAAAACATAGAGCATAGGAGCACCCACACTCAACTATCAGTAAACTGATAGGGTCATGGAGCGCGCGCCGCCGCCCTCCCTCGCTGCCGCTGCCCTCGCTGCGATGGACGAGGGCTTGATGGACACGCTGCTGTCGCCGAAGCGACCGCGCCAGGATGGCCCCCCCCGGCCAGGTGGGCACAGGAGCCAGCGGGCCTCGCCCGCGCATCACAGAGACCAACAAGATCACAGCCTGCATGCTGGCAGCAGCCAGCATGCAGCACACCCACACCACCACCCACAGCCACACCAGCCACACCACACAAGACACAAGACACAAGTGGGACGATCCATTAGGGAAGACCTCCGGGCCGGGACCCTACACTGCCGCGATACCGTGCCCCTCGTGCCCCGGCACGAGGGGCTGGCCCGGCACCATCTCAAGCATGGCCCCCATGAGGGGATTACGCTTCAAAGCAGGGCAATGGCCAATGAACAGACTTGGGCCCCCGGAGCAGAGGGACAGCGGCACCGATGGAGACAGTATGGGGGGGACTCTCTCCGCTGGCACGTTGAGGAACGGGGCGACAAGCGCGCCGTGGGCGTACAAGCGACAAGCAAAGCGCCGGCCCAATGGGCCCAACACCACAAACACCAACACACAAAAGGGCCCACTCAAAGGCGTGAACGTGTTCAGGCGGGCGTGAACGTGTTCAGGCGGGCGTGAACGTGTTCAGGCGGGCGTGAACGTGTTCAGGCGGGCGTGAACGTGTTCAGGCGGGCGTGAACGTGTTCAGGCGGGCGTGAAGGCGTGAACGTGTTCAGGCGGGCGTGAACGTGTTCAGGCGGGCGTGAACGTGTTCAGGCGGGCGTGAACGTGTTCAGGCGGGCGTGAACGTGTTCAGGCGGGCGTGAACGTGTTCAGGCGGGCGTGAACGTGTTCAGGCGGGCGTGAACGTGTTCAGGCGGGCGTGAACGTGTTCAGGCGGGCGTGAACGTGTTCAGGCGGGCGTGAAGGCGTGAACGTGTTCAGGCGGGCGTGAACGTGTTCAGGCGGGCGTGAACGTGTTCAGGCGTGCGCGGGCGTGAACATGTTCAGGCTGGCGTGAACGTGTTCAGGCGTGCGCGGGCGTGAACATGTTCAGGCGTGCGCGGGCGTGGTGCGCGGGCGTGAACATGTTCAGGTGCGCGGCCGTGAACATGTTCAGGCGTGCGCGGCCGGGATCGTGGGTTGTGGAGCGCCCTCTCTCTTTCTCTCGAAAGAGAAGGGAAGTTTCCCCACCTTTCTTCCTCCCAGGCGCCTCGCAAATAGGTTTGATTTGCTATCTCCCCTGCGTTTCTTTATCTGCTTCTGGGGGCAATCATGTTTAATTTACGACCTCTTCGTACCTCCCCCTTAAGCATATCGCACTTCTCTCGTCTTATTCGGTAAGTCTCTTGGAATCCTGCGTCGCAAGATTGCCCCTCGATTCCGTTATGGTGCGATTCCCGTTCCAGACAAGATCGTCGACAGATCGCCCTTTGATCGTCGTCCGTCGTTGTCTGATCGGAGTGTTTGGGTTTGATTTCAGTCGAGTTATGTGAGAAAGTCGTGGGGCGAGAGTCGGAGTGTTTTCCTGGGTGTCGTTGTCCGTCGTCCTGTCGTCAGTCGTCATCCGTCGCTCTCGCTCTCGTCGCTCTCGCTCTCGTAACACTCGTACCCAACAAACTCGCCTCGCCTCGCCAGCCCCTGCCATCACAGCCCTCCTCTCACTCGCCCTCGCCTCTCGCCGCTCGTTCCATGTCGTTCTCGCCGCCGTCCTCGCCCTCGCTCAAGCCCGCCTGCCCGCCTTCCTCTGCTGACGGGCTTCAGCCCGTCATCGTCTCCGAAGCCGTCTCCTCAGCCGCGCCTGCCGCCGGCTTGCCACCTTCCTCATTGCCCTCAGGCCCTAAGGGCCATCCCAATTCGTCAGCGGCCGTGAACATGTTCAGGCGTGCGCGGCCGTGAACATGTTCAGGCGTGCGCGGCCGTGAACATGTTCAGGCGTGCGCGGCCGTGAACATGTTCAGGCGTGCGCGGCCGTGAACATGTTCAGGCGTGCGCGGCCGTGAACATGTTCAGGCGTGCGCGGCCGTGAACATGTTCAGGCGTGCGCGGCCGTGAACATGTTCAGGCGTGCGCGGCCGTGAACATGTTCAGGCGTGCGCGGCCGTGAACATGTTCAGGCGTGCGCGGCCGTGAACATGTTCAGGCGTGCGCGGCCGTGAACATGTTCAGGCGTGCGCGGCCGTGAACATGTTCAGGCGTGCGCGGCCGTGAACATGTTCAGGCGTGCGCGGCCGTGAACATGTTCAGGCGTGCGCGGCCGTGAACATGTTCAGGCGTGCGCGGCCGTGAACATGTTCAGGCGTGCGCGGCCGTGAACATGTTCAGGCGTGCGCGGCCGTGAACATGTTCAGGCGTGCGGGCGTGAACATGTTCAGGTGCGGGCGTGAACATGTTCAGGTGGGCGTGAACATGTTCAGGTGGCTGCAGCCGAGGTGGCGCAGCCGCGGCACAGGTCAAGCAAGAGGCAAGAGGACGAGAGGGCGTGGGGGGCGAGAGAGAAGTGCCACGCTCGCACCGTCGTAGCGGCCATCTCGTAAACCACCTTGCGGAGTTTCTTTCACTTCAGGGGAGTCGAACCAAACAAACCAACGGGTTTACGGGTTTTTCTCGCGTTGGCGCCATTGTTGAAACTCCGTGCGCTCTTCCAACCACCAACCACCTTTCAAGCAGAGTTTCAGCTCTGCGCTCTGTGCGCTCTGCAAAATCCCTCGGTTAGTAGGTAGTGGTTCCATTCGCCACGAGTGCGGTAAGGATATTAAAAGGTTTTTTTATGCTCGATGCTGTGCAGGTGCAGCGGGTCGCGCGCGCGGCGAGATTATTAAGAAGTTTTTTGGGGGGGTTTTATTAGCCACGATAAATTGCGCGATTTTAATATATTAAAATGCTTTGAGTTTTTTATCATAAATTGACTATGGACATTTGATGGCTCAACTTGAGTCTGTCCCATATTTGACGGAACACGGAACCCGTGACCTTTCTTCCAAAATAGATCGCCACACGCCACGCGCGGGGCAAGGGAGGGGTCACTCACACTCATATCGACGCCATTGCCTTTGGTGAAAGGGAGAGGGTTCGTGGGGATGGGGGAGACAGTTGCCGGGGCAGGTGGGGGGAATCCTTAGACACCCCGGGGGAGGTGGAAAATAGTGTTTAAAAGAGTGAGTGACCGGGCTAATTGTTCCCATCAAAATTAAAAATTTTCACCTAGTGCTGGCGGCTTGTGTCAACCTGCATTTCTCAAAATATCATCTCTCATCGCTCTTCTCCTCTTCCAAACGCCAGTGCACTCAGCGATGATACACTCCGACTTCGATTCCACCGATGAGAGCTGCTTCTCTGCTCGCATCGCGACACCCCGGCCAAAGAAGAAGAGAAGCGTCTCGAGTGCCTGTAGCGATCGGGCAATCGGTGTGGGACTCATGTGCAGACTCATGTGCATGATGCTGAGATGATTTCCTGCACCAGATAGGGGCTCTTAGTAGTTCATGCGCACCTCATCCTTCCTATCGAAACGATAGTCTGTCCTTATGCACGACTCCTCGAAGCCCCGTGTGCGTAAATGCTCATATAAATGAGATCCACGCCGCCTCGGCTCAGCGCTCGCAGTGCCTTGACTCTCAAATATGTAGATGTGTCCACCATCAGCTAGCACGCGCTCCATCTCGAGGATGCATCGGTCAACTTCTTCACGCCAGACGGACTCGTCGGCAAGACCTGTAGACATTCGGAAGCAATGAGTAAAAGCCTGTCGCAGCTCTCGCGAAATGAGAGCGCGCTCCTCGACGGTTGCAGCCTACCTGTGCTACGATCCCATTCCTCAAGCTCTGCTTTGATTGCTGAGACCGACCACCCGGCCACGACCAGGTCGACGCAACCGTCCCTGAGCGGTATCGACCGCTGATCAGCAGCCACAAAACCAACTGCTGGGTGGCTGTCACGCTCAAGCGAATCTTGGCCGACGCGGCACATCACCCTTGAGCGGTCAAGCGCCACAATCGGCCCGACGTGGGGTGCGAGCAGCCGGCTAAGCTTGCCTGAGCCCGCACCCAGATCGAGAACCCTCGTCTCTCGCGTAAGGCCCAGCTCGACGTGCAATCTGCCGAGCAGGTTCGCCTGGAAGTCCTGCCTCCTGCAAAGCTGTTGGTCGTACCGCTCGCAATCGGCGGCGGATGAGTAGACCGCCTGGTGCTTGGCGCGGAATGAGCGGGTGTGCACATCGCCCATGCGAGGCGAACAAGAACAGAGGAGTGTGGGTGGAGTGGGTGGGCTGAGGGTGAGAGGGGGTTCTGCCTAACGCGCGAGTCGGGGAAAGCGGGGAGGGGAGAGGAAGGAAGTGTTAGAGTTTTCTGGTCTGTACTTGTTTAATACTAGTGCTGCGGGTCCGAGGCCCATTATACGGCAACGGAGCAACGGAGCCCCTTCCCCGCGAGGGGGGTGTGAGCGGCTCGTCCGGTGTATGCGGCTAGGTACGCTAGCCAACAAGATGCTCTACAAGATTACTATTCATAACGCGGTACCCCCGCCGAGAGGTCACCTCAATCTCGATTCACGATCACGATTCACGATTTCACGATTCAATCTCTGCAACACACAACACTAGCGCTAGCGCGCTCCACAACCACAACCACAACACCACAACGCGCCAAGGGTCAAGTGTCAAGGGTGCAACATCACATCGAATGAACTCGACAAATTCGTTGAAAAACTTCTCCTCGACTCGTCGACGGGCGAGCGCGCTATATGCTCTCGCAAGTGGTGGGACCTCGTCCGTATGGTCAAACTACACAAAGGTCGCGATCCGTCGAATTTGGGACGGAATGAAGTTGAGCCATCAAATGTCCACATGCCCGTTGACAACAATATAGATTCTGGAGCTGTCGGGGACTCGGGGACTCGGGGACGCGACCTCCAATAAAAGTCAGTCTGAAAATGAAAACTAAAGTTGAGTAATTCCAATTTACAAGGGCCCAGGGGGAGGAGGGAGGAGGGGCGGGTCACAGGGATTGGCTGGTCACGACAGGCCAGGGCGGGCGATGCAGGCGTGCCTGTGGGCTGTGGGGAGAGGGATGGGTCAGCGGGTCAGCAGGGCAGTGTGCTCCCGGCAAGCCATCAGGCATGCCAGGAGAGTGGGTGGTTCCTCCCCCATGGCGGGGGAAGTGGAGAGAGGGGGGGGCTCGTGCCCCCCCATGGGTGAGCCTTACCCGGATCCTGAGGTAAGTCCGTCTCCACAACCGTGCTGCTAGAGTAGAGTAGTAGTAGCTGACAGGTAGTAGTTGCCGCCAACCGGATCCTCCGCCGCCGCCCGTGTGGCGCCGTGCCTATCGCTCATAAGCGCCCCCCGAAGGGGTTGGCAGCAGAATGGTGGCCACGGAGGCCATACGCTCCATCTCTATGGACACGGAGACTCTCTCGCGCGCGCAGTACGCCCTCCTCGTGCCAGCCGGGTTTGAAGAGCTCTGCCGAGCCGTGCTTGAGCGCGAATTTCAGCTCGTCCCACCCTTGAGTGTATGCACACTGCTGCCGCAGCCTGTCCTGCCAGCGGGCTTCGAATCCGGTGCCGCTGGTGGGGTCGCTCCCATTCTTATCTCGACAAGATCCATTCGTCTCTCAGAGCTCGCTGTGTGCGCCCCCTTTGTGAGCGTGGGCCTTGCGCACGTTGGGCTTGGTGAGATCCCGGATGTGGTCAGCAGTGACCCAGTGGTGGCCGTGGCTGATCTTGTCTCCTTTTTCCGTGGTTGTCGACCTGCATGGGAGTGCGCGTTGCAACGTTGGGAGCGTCACACTTGTGTACAAGCTAGGCGTGAGAGTGCTTCGCAGGCTGATCAAAGCAATTCAGCAGCGACTTCAAATGGCATCATGAGACATGCGAGAGTGACCAAGTTCCGCGTAGCAGTCCTCCGAGGTGGAAAACATTCCGCATCTTCTCGCGCATTTGCAGGTGCTCTGGGCGAACTCATCGGCGAGTGGCAACCAGATTGGAAAGTTGATTTTCGCAGCCCAGATGTGACTCTTCTTTGTCTCCTCATCCAGGGCCGCGCCCAGCTTGGTATTGTCCTGCCGCCTTATAGGTCAAAGTCCTCGGACGCGATGCCCGAAGAGCCAAGTCGCTACTTAGTGGCTGGTATCGATCGACCGCACATGCGCCCCTCGCGAGCGGCCGCGTTGGCATTGCTGCTTGAACCCGCAACAGGTGACCTGGTGCTGGATCCGTGTGGTGGGATTGGCATGCTCACTATCGCAGCAGCATCAGTCAAGGCGATCCACGCGCTTTCCATGGACGTCGACTATCTGGCCTGCCATGCCGCATGGTCCAACTCCCAGACAGCTCGCAAGGAGGGCGAACTCCTTGGCTATGTAGATGTGTGCCATGCCGACACGTCATCTGGCCACATCCTCCGCCCGGGCAGCGTTGACGGTGTCATCGCGGATTTGCCGTATGGACGAAGACACGCCAAGATGGATGTGGGTGCGCTGATCCGATGGCTTGCTCAACTTCTTCGTCCGGGCGGACGCGCTGTTTTGCTTGGGGGCGCCGGATCCACCGGTACTGCGGCGGCTTGCATCAAGAGTGCGAGGAGGTGGCCTGTGGGCGGATGGCACATCGAACGAGAGATGCCGTGCCAAGCAGGCGGCATTGCGTGCAAGGCCATCGTTCTTCTCAGGCTTGATGTTCGCCTCCATGCCGATAATGGCTAGACGAGAAGCCTCCTCATGTTGTGCACCCAGAATCCAACCTCACAAGGGTACAAGAAACCTCTCTCGCTCACGTGTGCTCGTAAACGCGCCATGGGTCATGCCACGACTGATAGGGCACACGCCACAAGCACAAGCGACGTGCGACGTCCGACTCTTGTCTAATGTGATGTTCTGATGGCTGCGCTGTAGAGTGTCGGTTATTTTACTGCTTTTCCTTCTTGCCCTGAAAAACTAGTAACTAGTGTTCCATATTTTCAGCGATGGAGCGCGCGCCGACCGCTCCCCTCGCCCACAGTGTGAGAAAAAGTCTCGCTAGGGCGGACAATAGCAGAAAAAACTGGGCTCAAGCAGATAAGTCCCCGGCACCCGGGGAGACGGAGACGGCCGCGAGATGCGAGGCGGGAGAGGAGAATTCTCTCGGGGAAGGATTAGAGAGGGTGAGGGCCTGGCGAAACAACTGTAATGCGGCGACCGGGAAACATCAGCTCCAGCTCTCGGTCGTTCACCGACAAATGACGTGACAATTCTACGACAGCTAGATTTGTTTCTCAGAAACATATCATTAAATCATGTTACGAATGGTGCCCCCAGCGCCCTTTCAAACATGCCACAGACGCTAGAAATCAGGCTCCAGACGCGCACATATGGACTCCCTGCGCGGCGCCACGCGGCGCCACGCGGCGCACAGAGAGTCCATACACATATCTTACAATACACAGGCGCACTGCCCCCCCCCCATTCGACCCTTCGAGCCCTGGCTAGCCGATCTCCGATCTGCTGACCGGCCGTGCCTGCCGAGAAAGACGCCAACCCTGACTTTTCAGCCAGGGAAGCTTGCTGCGAGGCGGGTGTGGGCTGGGGCGGGGTCAGGTGCTGGGTATGGCACACCAAGCCAAGGCTAGGCGGGGGGCTCGCTGTGCGCGCGCTGCTCGCACGCTGCTCGCACCTGGCTTCTGGCGCTCGTCTTCGCGTTGGGGGGGGGGGGAGTGCGACAACGACCTGGAGGCGAGCGCGGCCAGCGTGAAGGGGCACATCGCGGCAGGCAGGGGGGGGGGCGACTTACCCTTGGTGTTGGCCGTGCGAGCACGGCGACCAAGAAACCTCTGCTAGAATTCCTCTCTATCCGAGTTCCGCCCTCCTCCCCCCAGCGGAGGCGCGCGCGCCGCCCCTCGCCGTCAGCACCGCCTGCCTCTCTCCTGCTTCTTCAATGGTGCTGATCGTCGACGGAGAGATACTTCAGGACAACGACCCACGCGCGATCGCAGCGCGTCAGCGCCGGGGTGGCCCCAGCGCTCCGAGCCCCGCGCCCGGCGCAGCGGCGCGGCCTGCCAGCCGTTCTCCGCCGCCGCCGCCGGCTGCAGAAGCTCCGGCCAGCCCTCTCGACCAGCTTGCCGAGCTGATCGGGATCCGCGGGCAATCTCTGACGATCCCAGCCATCTGGCGCATTCCTTCACGCGAGGTGCCGCTCATCTGGCTCGTTCTTCTCGGCGTGGGCACCATGTTTGGAGGGTGGCGGCTTCTCGCTGCAGCTGCTTTGCTCCACGTCTTCAGCGGGTTGAGCGACAACAGCGGAGCGCCTGCGCTCGGAGGAGGAGTGCCCGCAACAGGCAGGAGGTAGAGCTCATCAAAGTATGCGGCTCTCGAATGTTCAAGACGCGGGACTCATGACGGTGGTCTTTGAGGGTGCTGAAAAGGGCAAGAGCTGGGAGCTAGTGATTCTGAGTGCAGCTTCCGACTTTTCACCAAACGGCAGTGGGCTCCAATCTCAGAAGAGATTGAATTTCATCTTTTTTGACCAGTGTGCTGCCGCCTGTCCACTACGCCTACCGCCGATTGGCCCTATCCATCACGATTGCGAGCACGCACTTCGCCATACTCCAACCCACTAGCATTGCCTCCAATTGTTTCCGCACCCTTTTGTTCGTCCTCTCTCAACCATTCCTTCTCCTCACACGTCTGGTCGCCCTGATGGCATCAGCGCATTTGCCATCTGACCTGCTGATTGCCGGTCGGCACCACACACTCGGAACCAAGATGGACAGAGCAAGCAACGCTGGACATGCAAGCCATGAGCGTCCATGCGATATGGCAAACCTCCGAGTGTTGGCAAGGATAGAGACGAGTGCGTGCTGTGTGGGAAAGCCACTCCTAATAGCTATGATTTTCGACGAAAAAACAGAGAAGACGTACTGAAGGCATGCCTCTTCTCTCTACAAATTGAGCGCAAAGAAAGGGAGGGGCACGGCCAGCAATCATTCTACAAACGCGCCGGGGAGAAGCTGAGAAGCATGCGACTGACTCCCTCGACTCCTCGCCCTCTAAAATTTTCGGACAAGGACGTGCTCGACTAAGAGTTCTCTTGAGTGTGCTGAGGAGTACGCTGAGGAGTGCTGCTCTAAGTGTGCTGCCGCGAGCAGTGCTACCAACCTTCGGCACCTCGCCACCGTTGACGTCGGGCGTTGTTGTTGTTGGCACCAGCAGACGCCAAGGCTTGCACGCGACCAAGACGCCAAGGCTAGCAGGCGTATCATGCGCTGGGCTGGCGCGCCAATGCGCGCTGAGCACGCGTAGAGCGGGTTGTCACTTCCTCCGCGTAGAGCGGGTCTAGTAGTAGCTGGTGGGGCTGCCGCAATTGCTATGTCGCATGGCGTGCTGGAGCATTTATGGGCTTAGTTAGCTTTTTAGTACGATGGCGGGGATAGCGCTTTCCGCGCATGCGGCCGCAAAGCAAAAGCTCTAGTGACTAGTGAGCCAACATTCCAATTTCGCTCTGAGCACCACTCCTAAGGATCGCAACAACCAATGCAGAATGCGGCTGGCTGTCGAACATAGCCATAGCTGAGGCCTAGGCACACGCACGGCTGCTCATGCGCATATTCGTTGTGACCGTTGTCATCGCAACGCTATGGCTATTGGCCGCGGAGTGAGATACATTTGGCGCCATGTGCGCGCAACGACGCCGACAAAAACGCATGCTATGCCGCACGTTGTCACTACGATATCGTGCGCGTAACCGGAGCTGGCAATCCTGCTTAGTGTTGCGCCGTACTGCTGACAAGATGGAGAGCTGCTCTTCCCAGCGTCAAGCCTCAGGTAACCAAGATGGGGGCTTGGGCTCCTCCTCGGGTGGTGCCTGCCAGAAAACCTCGTGTCTTTGTCGTTCGAGTACATACATGCGAGCCGGTCGCAAGACGCGGCTGCCGACGGTGACTTGGGCAGCGCGCATGATCAGCATTGTTCCGTCAAGATATGTCACGCGCAGATCGTGGTCGAGGTCGCTGCTGAGCGAGTCTAAGCCCATCCGGAACACAGGCAGTCCGGAAATCGATACGCGGACCCCTCTTCGGAACTGTATACTCAAGTCATTGCCCCCCAAGGCCGAGCACTCCCCCTCGACATCCGCACAAAGGATGCCAATACGTATCCTCTGCCGGTACAACCCGGGTCGTCCCGGCTCGGAGAGGTCCATTTCAAGCAAGAGCTGCGACTGTGGGTCATTGTAAAACGGCAAATTGGTGGCCCATACGGGTGGCACGTTCTTAGCCCACGTGGCGCGCCAGAGGCCATCCAGAAGAGGCGAGGTGGCGGGCCGCTCGGTCGGGTTGTGCGCCTCGAGCAATGTGACGATTGCTAGGATCTCTGGCTCGACGGCTTCCGGTGACTCGCGGCGTGCGGTGCGGCGCACCGGCTGCAGCAGCCGCGCAAATGCGGCGAGCTGCACCTTGTAGTCCTCGTTCGAGAGGAATCGCTCCCCCTCTTCAAGCATACGCAGCCGGAGCGAGGGTCTGCTGGCTGCAGAGGAAGAGAAGGCTGCTGCCCAGCCGAGCAGGCACGCGGGCAGCACTCCGAGCATGGGGAGTGGAGTGCGAGGACGGATGGGCGAGGCGGGAGGGGGGGGAGAAAGAGGAGGGAGGAGGGGGGAGGGGGGGAGGGGAGGGAGAGAGAGAGGGAGGGAGGGAGAGAGTGGGTGAGTGAGGCAAGAGAGAGGTAGGTACTAAAGAAAGAAAGTGAGGGGGATACGAGAAAGTTCGAGAGGTAGAGAGGAAGAGACGTAAAGTAGGGAGAAGAGAGAGTGAGAAGACAGAGAGACTTACTTGAGTAGGTCGAGTCATTTGCTTTGCGGGCTTGGTGCAAGGGGCTCGAGCTAGATGGCCGTGGCCGCGCGGCTGATGCGGGCTAGAGCCCACGGCACTTGGCTGGTAAGCGGATGCAAGTCGTGCTGTGGGCGCGGCCCCGCTTCTGCTCATGACACCACTCCCTTACCTCGTAGGCCGGCGTTAAAGATGCAGTGGAGGCCCCCCCCCCCCCCCCCCCACCTCCCCCACCCTTTCTCTCCTCGCCACACGACGGCGGCGCCGCACCTTCCCTCTCTCACCCCACGCGCTGCATGCTGTGTGTTGTGTGATCGAGGTGTGAATAGGAGGTATAAATACTGCGAGTCCCCCCCCCTAGGAGGAGCTCCAAGCCTTCCTCTCTTTCAGGAAGGCCGTTGAGAGGTCGTCTCTCGTCCGCTCTCTATCTCTGGCTCGCCCCTGCATACAATAGAGTAGTTGTTCTGTCTCCACAATCTTTGTTGTCTCTCTCCCTCGGCCCTGGACGGTGGGCTTCTTGGCCTGTGCCTAGGCGACACGGTGAGAGGAGAGAGAGAATGGAAAGTGGAGAGCGAGCGAAGATGAAGGCCAGAGAAGGAAGAAGAGAATAGAAGGGAGTCGAGGATAGATAAGAGAAGCAGCATGAGAGAGAGAGACCAACCCACAGAGAAAACGGAGAAGGAGGGGGAGTAGTAGAGGGAACAGTTACTCTCCTATGAAATCGGAAGGGAGAAGAGATGAGAGGAGAGTGGGGGGGGAGGAGGAGAGATTATGTGTGTTCACGGCACATTACGAGAATCAGCAGAGGAGAGGAACCGAACGTTGACTAGAGGATTGCGAACGAGAGAGAGCGCCCTCTCTCTCGCTCGCTCTCCGCATGCCACCAACTGTCCCCCCCCCAGATTCGACCCCATTGTGCGTGGCATCTACGTAGTTTAGAAGGGATAGACGAGGATGTTTACAGCCTCTATTGGGTGAGGAGAGGAGATCGAGACGGAGAGAGAGGACGAGAGGGAAAAGAGAAAAGTGAGGGAGGCGAGAGAAGGGAGAAGGGAGGGAGGAGAGGAAGACAGGGAGAGGAGAGAGAGGGAAGAGGGAAGAGGGAAGAGGGAAGAGAGAAGAGGGAAGAGAGAAGAGAGAAGAGAGAAGAGAGCAGAGAGCAGAGAGCAGAGAGCAGAGAGCAGAGAGCAGAGAGAAGAGAGAAGAGAGAAGAGAGCAGAGAGCAGAGAGCAGAGAGCAGAGAGCAGAGAGAAGAGAGATAGGAAGTTGTTCAGGCAGAGAGAGAGAGAGAGCATACAGGTGGAGAGGAGAGAGAGGGAGGATAGAGGGAGAGGGAGAGAGAGAGAGAGAAGAGAGAGAGAGTAGTAGAAGTCTTAGTAGTAGTAGTAGTAGGAGGAGGAGGAGGAGGAGGAAGAGAGGAGGAGAGGGAGGAGTGGGAAAGAGACGGAGAGAGAAGGAACAGAAGACAAACAGAGGGAGAGAAAAATAGAGTAGTGGAAAGAGAGGGATGAGAGAGAGAGAGAGAGAGAGAGAGAGAGAGAGAGAGAGAGAGAGAGAGAGGGAGGGAGAGCTTGCCCTACGTCTATGGCGGAGGGTCGGTGGCCGCCTCAGCCTTGGCGGCGGCCGTCCAACTACCTGCGCGAGGCGGCGCGCGCCACAGGAGGCCAGGCGCTCAGCGAGGGAGCGCTCCACACGCTGGAGAGCTTGCTCAGAGAGAGGAGAGAGAGGGGGGGGGGGAGGGGGGGGGAGAGGGAGGGAGATGGGGAGAGGGAGAAGGAAGAAGAAGGGGCCGGATTTGGCGAGGGAGATGGGTGGCGAGGGAAGGGCAGCGGGGGGGGGGGCGGGAGGGCGAGAGAGAGGGCGAAAGAGGGGAAGGGCGGCGGCGAGGGAGAAGGAGAGACAGAGAGGGGTGTGGGAGGAGACGCAGACGGAGACGGAGAGAGGGCGAGATGGGGAGGCACGCATAGAAGTGAAGGGTGGCAGGAGGTGGCGCAAAAGGCGAGAGGATCCGATGCAACTTCCTCGCACACATGGGGTAGCGCATTTGCCGGCGATTTTGCTTCACAAGAGAGGGAGAGAGCTGGCACGCAAAGCCATAGCCCACCGCAGCTGCTGCAAGGCAAGAGTTCTTCTCCCTCGTTGAGCGAGACAACCGGCTCTGCGTGCAGCCAGCATTCCTCCCATCCGCACAAGAAATCTCTGCCTGCGTGGCAGCTCGATCACAGCAGAAAGGAGCTCGTCGGCCCCCCAGCACTCAGAGAGCCGTGGTCGGCATGGGGAAATCATGGTGTTTGTAGCAGTGGTGCAGCAGCTGCAGAGTACGCAATTGGTGGCGCAGATAGGCAACCTCAGTCGAGGAGCAGCTGTCCGAGCACGCGTGTCGGCGCTGACGTCCCGCCCTCCAAGGCGCTCGTGCGGCAGATGCGCTCGCTCGACAACATGATGAGCAGCTCGGGCGCAGCACTCCTCGAGGATCGCATGCAGTTGCGTGCATTCCTCAATATTGACAACGAGGACGACGAGATGTGCGCTCCGCTCACCCCTGAGGACGAGTTCAGGGCCGCTTTGCTATCGGACAGGCCACAGATGAGTGATTTCCTCACGTCTGACACCGACGGGGAGGAGAGCGACCTAGAGGTCGGCACCACTGCTGAAATTGGGCATTTCGGGCTGGCCACAATTGCTGAAAGTGGTGCCATCTTCGTGGATGCCAATAGCATCATGGATGCTGAGGGCAAGGTGCGCACTGGCGTGCTTTTTGCTACCAATGAGCGGCACTCCGCTCACGACCACTTGACCTTCCTGAATCGGCGGTGTATGCCGGATGGAGTCGCGGACGAGGCCTTTGAGCTGAGTGATGATGAGCTGGAGATCGAGCCGGTACGTCCACAAAGTTCGTTGAGGGCGCAAGATCAGGCTAACGCAACGAGTCCGGGTGCGCTGATCAGCGTGGCGCCGTCCGATGTGGGTCGATGCCCAGAGCCTGGCGCCGTTGCAGCGAGAAATGCCAAAAGCGCCGGCGGGTGCGAAGGCCCGGGGACATGTGGCCACGCTAACGAGACGAGACACGGATCTTCCCCGCACCATGGACCTGGCGCTTTGGAAGGGCTCGTCACTCGCGAGTCACTTGACAAGCTCGCCTCAATCCTAAAGTCGCGGCATGATGCAGTCATAATGTCGCTAGGCGTCGACTTGGGTGGGAAAATTGTGGCCGCAATTGACGAAGGCAGTGAGGCCAAGTCTCAAGATGGGCACACCAAGCGCGCTTATGCACACGGCAGCGATCCAGGCTTATCGACTAGCATGTTGGCGAAAGACTGCTATCAGTGCGGGGCAGCTGAACCGGAGAGCATGCAGATGCAAGAGGCCGTGGCGGGGATAGCGGGCGCCAACATCGTTGAGATTTGTGCGGCGCTGGCATCCGCGACACCCAACCCTAGCAACGAGTGGCAAGCCACACCATTTGCCGCTCAAAGCCGGCAGAGCACAAGTGGGCAAAGGACGCTGGTTGGTGACGCACACTTTGATGTGGAGTCTGTGAGCAATGATAGCAACTACGGCGTCGAGATCGAGTCAGTTGGCGATTGGACAAGCGAAGCAAACTACGATAGCGCTGACATTGGTGCCTGGGCAATGCTGCCCGAGATCGGGGACAGGCTTGCGGGAAACACGGTTCAGAGCGGTGAATGCTCGGTTGTTGGGTCGGACGTGGGCTCGGTTGCCGACGCAGGCGGAGTGGCCGCCATAGGTCAGCCGTCCGAGACTGTACAGTT
>CM030941.1:2739592-2808209 GCA_018136815.1 Isochrysis galbana | reverse complement strand
GGACAGGACCCTGGTTGAGGTGAAGGCGTCGTCGCCGCGGGCTGGTGCCGCTGTCGTGGAGGCGAGAAGAATACAAGTAGACATGGGGGAGGTACTCGACGGTGTCGTCGCTGATTCAGCTACTCAGTGCGAGGTTCAGCCACCCAGCAAGAGCAGCATGGAAGCTTCCGAGGAAGATGTGAGAAGCAGCCGTTTCATCTTGCGGGAGGGACGCGCACCCCCCAAGATTGTAGTACCGACGTGCGCGACGGAGAACGATGCCGAGGAGGTATTCAACCTGCATGTCGGCGAGTCAATCGCCTTGCCCAGCGAGATTACATCGCCAGTGTCCATTAAACCAGTGTTAGACGGCCATGCGGGGACCATGAGGGCTCGGGGCCACTTTGGTCTTTTAAGCCCTGTTGCGAGCGCATCCGTGATGATGCGGCGTGTCGCGCAAAGGATTGCGCAAGGGCTGTGCGACTCCAACCCCGAAGAACATGCAACGTCCGCATGTTCCAGCCGTCCGTCGACACCACGAGTCACGACAGTCTCGCCATACGAAGCATCGCACAATGCCTCCTACGACGCTATTCAGGCACCGACGATCACGCCCTCTCGAGCGCGCAGGCGCCTCTTGGCCGCCTCCGCCTCAGACACGGCCTTCACGCAATGGTTGAGTAGCTCGACTGAAGCTGTGGCGCTCGCCGACTTTTTTGAGCCGACTCCAGCCTCTATGCCGGCCTCGCCCGCGCGCCTATTTACAGGCATCGCGCCGCAGCAGCCGGCCCATCCAGCTTGCCGCACGGGCGCGTCCGAGTGTGCAAGCGCGTCCATATCCCCTGCGCCGGCCCGCTCACAACCGGTGTCGACCGAATTCACGGGAGCTGCTAGCACGCCGTCGCGTACGGATGTGGGAGATGGGCCCGCAGAAACGCTCCCACCTAGAAGCGCTGCTAGCTTCGAAAGAGAGATGGGCCGAAGTGGCGACGACCATGATGTGATTTACATAGATGGGTTAGAGTCGCATCAGCCGTGCAGTCGCTGGACTCTAGGCATTCACCGCAACGTCGATGGTGGCCAGGATAGGGTTGTCGGTCCACCTGAAGGCTCGTCGGCTACGAGGAAACGTACGGCAAAGAAGGCGAGGAGGCGTGCCAAGAAGGCGGCGGAGAAGCAGCGCCTCGTTGCCTCGAGTCGGTTGATGCATGGAGACGATACCGCCGATGCCCTTCAGCCGTCCATGCCTTCATGCGGTGCTCATATGATTGGAGTGGACACGACACTTCTGGAGCGGGACGAGGTGTTGTTCAGCCCCAACGCCGCCGACGGGCATTTGGGGGAGAGGCAGGAGGTGACGGGGTCACCACATGGCTTTGGGCATACTACGGAAAGCATGGGGACCAAGATTGCCGCTCTGGCAGCGAGGGGTACCGATCGACAGCAGGAGGACAGCGAGTTGGCAGTCCAGGCAACGCCCGCCAATCAACACGAAAGCATTTCGGAGCACGAAGTCGATACGTGGGTGACTATGCACAAGAAAAAGGATCGTAAAGCGCGACGGGCTGGCGGTATCCCGTTCTCTGAGGCAGCACTCCAAAGCAACGACAATCCCGAAATTGGCGAACGTGGTGCCGATGAACTTGCGGCGCAGGTAGAGGTCGCGGAGGTTGCCACAGAATTGATAGCATTAAAGGGTCCTACCGCAGAGGCGGCAATTGAAGAGTGGATCCCGAACGAGGTGGATGCGGCGAATGAGCGAGGCCGCTCTCGGACCCAGGACGTTGCCGCTAGCACGAGCTCGGATGACGGCATCGCTGGCGGTAACGTGTCGGACGACGACGACATGCCGCCACTCGAGCCTGTCGACAGCGTCGTCGGCTGCCACTCGCCTGGTATCTCTCGCAACGAGGATGGTGGTTGGAACCGCAACGAGGATGGTGATTGGAACGTCGACGGGATGGATACTTTTGACCCACACCTTGCCGTTGAGCCGGGCAGTTCAGACTTAGCACCACGATACACGTCGGCTTTCGCCCCCGTCGCGCAGGAGGCGTGGGTCACGGTTGGGAAGAAGGGTCGTGGCAAGCGAGAGTCCAGCAGTATGGCCAAGTCTCCGGCGTGGGCAGCGCAGATGAAGGGAGTGGCACATTCCCATGGTAAAGGATGGAAGTGGGAACAGCATCAACTCGGTACAACCACGACCGAACGGCCGGTGCATGGCTCCGCACAAATTTCGATCGTGCGCGAGGTCGACATTGGCCAAGTTGCGGAGGCCTCGAGTGGTTCCTCTTCCGTCTGCTCGGCCGCCTCGGATGTGCGTACTATGAAGAGCACGCCGACCGAGAATGATGCAGGGGTCACCGTTTCCGTATCGAGAACTATGCCCTCGGACTTGCTGCACCTCGTTCAAGCGAAGACAACAAAATCCTCTCAGCCTGATCCACCTGCCGGTGTCACCGAGGGCGAGTCTTCCCCAGCAACTCACAGGACTGGCCCCTCCACGAGCAGCCAGACTTCGCCGTTGCACAACCGACCACCCACGTCGACCTCGAGCAAGAGTGCGCGAGTCGAGGCCCGCCCAGCCTGTAGATTTTGGCCCGGGAGGTGTCGCAATGGCTCCAAGTGCAGGTTCCTTCACGACAATCCTAAGAATCGTAGTGAACGACGTGCTTCGAAGAGCAGCGTAATTTCAACATCGTTCGTCATGGTTTCCACCGGCGAGGACGCCACGGCGCAGCCTCAAAGTAAGGGTGATGGTGCGATTCCACTAGATGCGGTGGTCGAAGATCCATCCAGGCTTCATGCGAAGGAGTTCACGAGCGGCTGTTTAGCTGGGAAATTTAAGGAGGCCGAGGCAGTTTCGCACGAGAAGAGCGAGGTCCGTGCGCGTGTCGCTGCGACGGACACGGATGCGATGCTTCGGGCGCACAAGCGAAGCGCTCGAGACTACACCGCTTCGGCCATTGATAGAGCGGCCGCAGCCGAGGAAGTCATGTATGCCCAACTGCCTATGCCGCCGCCGTCGATACCATGCACAAAAGGGATCGTAGTGTCCGATGATGTACCTGTCACGGACAGCGCCGCTCTAGAGATGAGAGCCCAGCCGGAATCGGTGAAGGAAGCCCCAGTCCCGCCGCCATCAGCCGCAGCGAGTAGTAACGCTACCAAGAGTGACATTTTGAAACAATTGGTGCTCGGTGATGCGCCGCGGGTCTCCGAAGTGGACGCGATCTCAACGTGGGGCGATGAGATGGAGAGGGCTATTCGCCGACGTTGGCATGCTGCGCTTGCGGATCCATGCCTAGTCACTGCCCATGCCTTTGCATGACGTGATGGGCTTCGGACGTGCAAGGCTCGCAACTGTGAAGATCGCGAGCACAAGGGCTCCTGACAAATTGTGCACTTGCGCCTCGCCCACTTAGACGGCTGTTCTAGCATCTTTCTTTCGTCTTGGCCGAAGTGTTCGTGTGCTTCTGGAGAAGACACAATAGGAGCTGGCGGCGAGGACATGCGGCGCTCGCGGGCCCTCAATCGCCGGTTACCCCGTACCACCCGCGTTCTCGATGATGCATGCGGATAGCAAATACCATGTTCCTCGGGCAATGGCTTTTTTTTTTCGTACTTCATGATTTCCATGTGGCGTGACTCCTTTCGTCGATACGTTTCACTGCATTTTTAGCTATGTTGGAAAGAAGCAAGCATTCGACCAACCAGTTATTTTGGGCGATTATGCCCGATTATGGCAACATAACGGTACTACGGTGGCGTCTGCCCCTAAAGTCGCGTTTCGTCAAAAGAGGACCAGGTGATAGTTTTGTTTTTGCTTAGAATGTTATGTTAGTATGGAGTTGGAAGGCGCGTGCGCATAGCAATATTTTCCCCACGGTACCCCAGCGCGCCCGGTTGCGTTCGAAAGTTGGGCACTCCAGCCCATTCGACCGGTTGACGTTGGGCTTGCGGCAAACCCAACGACGAAAAGTTCGAGGGACTGAGTGAGGATGGGCTCTCTGAAGAGGAAGCGCCCGCCCGCAAGATTTCAAAGATATAAGTGGCTGAAAAGGAGCGAATATGCAACCATCCTGCGGGGGGGGGGGGGACGCGCGGGAAACTAATAGACGGAAAAGGGGTCGGGAACTCAAGGAAGCACTCGGGGAATGGGCGGGAAGGGAGAGAGGGGAGGGGGCTTCCGTGGGGCGGGAGTCGACGGGAGGGCGCGGGGGGAGGGAACCAGGGTGCGGCGACAGAGAGGGGTCGCGCGGGAAAACCTAGCCGGGGGCAGGGGTGACGGACTGGAGGTTATGGATGGGACGGAAGGTACCGGATGGGACGGAAGGTAGGCGGCGGAAGGCACGGCCTTTTGGGCCTTGGCGGGTTGGACGGGCTGACCATCTTCCATGGTTGGAAGATGGAAAAACTATTGTTATAGTTTGAACTATGGAGCGTGCCGCGACCGCTCCCGAGCCCCAGGCGACCCTCGCCACCGCGCCCCACCTGGGACGCCCCACGCCGCCCGAGGCGGCTCGTCAGAAAGCCCTCTCAGAGCCCATCCAACCCATCCAAACCACACCCGCGCAAGCGCGCGGGGTGGCGAGCACTGGCACCGAACAGGTTGCCACCATGGCTCTGCGCATCATGCAGGGGGTCTTGGAGACCCCCTCCAACAGTGGACAGTGGGAAACCCTCCCACCCCAAGAGTACCTCATGTGGGAGGGCAGCTCAGCTGCCCTCCCCATGGTGGAAACCTCTACCATCAGTGCACCCAACATGGGAGGGCACTTCACAACCATCAACCCCATACGGAGAGCACCCCATGCCTCTGTTTTCCAACTTGTTGACACAATTCTCGTCTTCACCCCACTCTTGTGGGCCACTAGTACCAATCACTCAGTGCCCTGCCTTGGGCCCTCTCTCAACACAAGACTCCCTCTCCCACTCCCCCTTCACACCACAACCAACCCAAACGGCACGAACCCCCCCGCCCTCTGTTCAAAGCACCAAAAATTTCAATTCAAGACACATGTTGATACACTTTTCGTTTTCACCCCACGCTTGTGGGCCACAAGTACCTACAACTCAGTGCCCTGCCTTGGGCCCTCTTTCAACACTTCACTCCATCTCCCACTCCCTCATCCCACTACAACCAACCCAAGAAGCACAAACCCCCTCGCCCTCGGATTCAAACACCAAAAATTTCGACTCAAGACCAGAGGGAGGACATGTTTTGAGGCGGCGTCGCTGCCCATGCCTAGCGCAAGGGTATAGCGCCCCCACTCAAACATCTCCTTCCCCAAAGCTCCTCTTTGAGGAGTTGCTCCTCACCCTCCCATTAGGCCCCCTTGCCTGCGAGACCAAAACAGGATCCTGGCGTGGGGGGCTGCTTGAGTGTGGAGGGAGGGGTGCTCCGGCTAGCGCAGGTAGTAAGCTAGTGAAGAGCTGGGTGGCATAAGGGGGAAGGGTGCTTGCGCTCGCCGCGGCAGGGAGTCCTGTCTTGTGTGCGCGCTAGTCCCGTTCCTTTGCCGCGCCGCGACCCATAAAAATTTGTTAAAAATTTAAATTCCATGGTTGGAAGATGGATGGCGGGCAGTGGCGAGGGCGAGCGCGAGGACGGAGCGGACATGGCGGACAGCGGGTGTGGGTGGGTGCGTGAGTGGATTGGATTGGTGTTGTAAGATTGCTTGTTACGACGGAGCGAGAGTGAGAGCGAGAACGAGGGAGCGAGGAGCGACTGGGGCGAGGGACGAGGGCGACAGAGGCCGACAGGGTACCAATCCGACTAGTCCGACAACAATCCGAGACACGCACACTCGACTTTCACCCAACATTCCTCCACACTAACGTATCTTTCCCCACTTGGGCGGGGAAGAAGACACAGAAGGAAGGAAACAAGGAAGAGAAAGCCGACAAGAGAGCGACGATGCGACGGAAGAGCCGACGGCGAACGGCGGTTACCGCGAACGAGTAGGTAGAAAGTAAGGAGGGAATCTACGTGCGTAAACCGAAAGGGGCGAGAGGATAGGCTTCGCGCGGGGGGAAAAGTCCGCAGCGACGAACACCTACGACGAGGGCGAGAGCGAGCGCGGGGGAACGACAGCAAGGAGGGACCAAAGGCAGAGCAAGGCCCAAGGGGCAAAGGAGCGAAACAGGAACGAGACAGGCCACAAAGGGGCGCAACGGCAAGGAGCGAGGGGCGAGTTACGAATGAAGAGTTCTACAAATTACGAGTAAAACTCCGCGGCAACAAGAACGACTGGGCTCGAAGACGCCTAAGGTCGGAAGTCGATCGCGGATGCGACAAGGGGGGGCCAGGGGCTGAGCCCCAGCCTCCACTGCCCCCTGAGCTGCCCTTGTTGGCCCCCTGGGAGCCCCCAAAGGACCCCTGAGAGCAAGCCTGGGCGCGCCGCATGGCGACACGCCGCAGGGACGACGAAGGAAGAGAGTGGAGAGAGGCAGAGGGGGGGGTTTGCACCCCCCCCCCCGATGGAATGCAGTGAGAAATGGGCCCCGTTTGCGTTAGCAAACGGGTGAGGGGCGGTTGGCGACAGGAGGGAGACGAGAACGAGAAGGGAGTGGCTCAATGGCGAGGAGAGTATCCCAGGTGGCGCAGGCTACTCGAGTCGCAGTCATTTATTTCTCGAGGACCGCTCACGGCGCGAGCTGGTAAGGGCCGTTCTTCTTGGATTAGAGAGTTCCTCCTCCCCCCCCCCCCCCCGGTGCTTTTTCCCGGAGAGTCGCCCGACGTAGGTCGGTCCGCCTCAATGGGTTTTCCCTCATTTTAACTTGTGGGGGGTTAAAATGGGAGCCGGGGGCCTGCGAGGGGGGAGATGTGGAGGGGTGCATAGGTGTATGTATCTGTGACAGCAACATGAACATGCGTCGAGCCGTACGGGCAGGTGCGCTGAGGGTTGTCGTGTTAGTACCAGGGCTAGTGAGAGTGGTGATACTAATACTAATGCTCAGTTATATTATTATTCATTGTGATGAATTGTCGTCATGGTTGCTCCACAAGCATCGTGCTTCAGAGAGCACAGTGCACAATTGAAACCCACCTCCGTACAGAAGCGCTGTGTTGTTGCACCCATCGCCTCGACTAGCTTGACTGGTCTATGCGCTCACGCTAGGGCAGGAAACTCTCAGCTCTGGCTGTTTGCACGACTAGTGCGGAACAGAGGCATGACAGCTATCTCACATGACGGCACTACAGTCCGTCCTCCGGACCACATCTCCGCGACACACCGCTATCCGTGGGTATCAGACCGCCATCCGCGGGTACTACTCACTCGGTCTCCATCGGAGTCGCCTCCTCCTCTTTGACCGCGTTGCCCTTCTGCTTCTCTTGCCAGTGAGCGACGGCCGCTTCCATCGAACCCCCCGGTGCGCTAATCTTACCAAGCAACGAGACATCACGGCTGCTTATCAGCCGCAACGCCTTCCACATCCACACCTTGTCATTGGTCAATTTGTATTCCTCTTCAATGCCCGCAGTGGGGTCAAGCTACGCGAGAGGCAGGATAGATATGGGTGAGCATGTGCGCCACGGCCGTGCTCGCAGCCAGAGAAGAGCGACTAGTGCAAGCATTACTGTTCAAGGGCACCATGCCGCGCGGCCCACACATATCTGTGGCAATGCGCTTGCAATCCTTCTCACCTGCTCAATCAGCGGTTGAAGGTAGTCGCCCAGTGAGGGAACCGCCTGCTTGCTCCCCTCCGCCGCGATGGCGGCGAGTGAGTTGTCACCAAGGTTCCACAACCGCGAGAGCTCCGAGTTGCCGAGCTGAACCCGCTTTGCACGGCCTCCTGCCGCACCCGCCCGCCGCTTCGCGCCCGCTGTCTGTGCATCCGCCGGACGGGGTCTCTTCTCGGCTGCTGCACGATCAAATGCTGGGCAGCCGTTGGCCTTCCAATCGAGCCAGTGATTTTCGCGCGTAAGAAGGCGCTCGAGGGTGGCAGCAAAGGCGGGGCCGTTTGGCGCCACACCGCTCAGCAGTTCGGTAGCACGCACTCGCAATGCCTCGGCTGCCTCTCGCTGTTCAGGTGAAAGGGGCGGCGCGCCCTTGCGCTCGGCCGTGACAGTCTGGAGGAAGATGAGAAGCTGCACCTGCGAATAACGGCGGAAGAAGAATGCGATGGTCGCGTCATGGCGAGCGGGTGCTTTGATGGCAATCGGAGCCTCGATTTCGAGAGGCACAACGCTCACATACGTCATGGAGAGCGCCCCGCTCGCTCTCGCTGCACACGACGTAGTAGACAGGCCAGTGGCACACCAGCACGTGTCGTCGAAAGTAAGAATCGCGTAGCTGCAGCTGGAGCAGCTTGGGAGAGGTCAGAAACTTGGCAAAGTATACCTCCTTGCCCATAGTGTCCGCTTGCTCATCCAAACCCATCGGCTCGCCATCGGCATCAACAGGAGCGCAACCCTCACCCTCAGTGGGCACTGCGGCAGCCGCTTCAGCTACCGGCTCCTTGGAGACGATGTTCGCAAAGACCTGCAGGACTGACTCGAGCCGTTCGACCAGAAGTGCCCAGGCCGCGGGCGCCATGGCGGCCGAAGGGTCTGCAAACGCCGACTGCAGGCCCCAAAAGGAGGCATAGAGCGTCTCGCCCCCGCTCGCCTCAGCCTCACCCGATGGCGGCACCGATGAGCCGTCTGCGCCTTCCTCCTCCTCGAGCACCAGGTGGCCAGGCGCGTGGAGTCCCTTTAGGTTCACGCCCGACCGCTCCGAGAGAGGGAGCATGTACGCCATTAGCATGAGCACGCGCCCATAGAAGTTGGTGTTCATCGACTTGGAGAGGCGGCGGAGCAGCTCATTGCATGTACGGATGAAGGTCAATTTTGCGCGCTGCGAGCTCGACGGCGGGCCTACGTGACGCACGGCAGGTAAGAATGGGAGCTTGCTTGGGCGGCGCTGCCGCGCGCTCGGCGCGCCGCCCCACACACCTGCCATTAGCTTGGCGAGCGCAGCGCCTCTCTCCTCGATATGAGGGAAGATAGCCTCCGACTCAGAGATGACCTGGGAGTCGAAGAGGTCCTCGAGCAGAGCAAAGGGAGTGTTCCAGTCGGCCGCGTTGGCGTTGGCGAGCTCGATGCTCACATCAAGCAGACGCAGAACCCCTGTCCCTTCGGCACTCGCCCTGTTGGCCTTTGCACGAAGAAGAAGGCGGTCGAGGAAGATGCGCATCGCGAGGTCGAGCGAGCTCTTCTCGTCCGCATCGAGTGGCTCGGTGGAGGAGGTTGGCGGGCGGAGGGCCGAGACTACCGATTCCACCAGCGCCTCGCCAGTCAACCCGCCAGTACCCAGCGAGTCCTCGAGCACCCGCTCCACGCGCTCACGCGAGGCGGCAAAGTCGTCACGCGCTGCTGCCATCGCGCCGCCCCTTCCCTCCCCCCCCCCTCTCTTTCCCCCCCCTTCTTAGGCCGGTCAAACAAGGTTTTTTTTAGGGGTAAAAGAAAAGACTCTCTCAGAGTTGAGAGTTGAGGAAATTTGAGGATTTTGTTCTTTGTTCAGTACTCCGGAGTATAAACTTCCCAATACACCCAACAAGCACATATCCGGGGGTCTTTAAAGCTACCGGTTGTCATCGTTGCGCCCCTTCTACCGCAAACCATTCCCTCAGCCTCAGCCTCAGGGCCGGTCTACGCGACTTCTCTTGTCCGCGGGGGTCCTTGTCCTTATTTCCAGGATCTCGAAAAGAGAAAACAAGGGTCTCGAAAACGCAAGTCGCGTAGACTGGAAGAAACGCCCGCGAGGTCGTTATTCTGTGCGCTCTGTTCCCGCGCCGCGCTCGCGGGGACTTTTTCTCCTGGGAGAGAGAGCGGCGGCCTCTCGTGGGCCGCCGCCGCCGGGGCGGGGGGGGGAGAGGGAGCAAAGAGCAAAGGGAAGAGAGCTGCGGTCATTCGGTAGATTGGGTTAAAGAAAACCATTTTACATTTGATGAAAAAGAGAAAAGCCCACTGCAATTCACAATCCAGCAAGCCAGGAGGCTCTCATGTCGAGGGCCGCAGCTCCTGCTGTGGCTGTGCCTCCTCTGGGGGGGGGGGGGGGGGAGGAGGAGGAGGAGGGAGGAGGAGGAGGAGGAGGAGGAAGTGCTCTTGGCTGCAGCGGTGGCGCGGCGACGGCAGGTGCTGGCATACTATGCCTCGGCAACGGAAACGGAGCACTCGAGGTGTGCCGACCTCGAGAAGAAAAGGGGGTTTGACTGGGACGCACATGTGGAGCGCCTGTCCGACCGGCAGTTCCGTGCTGGCTACAGGATGAGTAAGCACAGCTTTGCCCATCTCCTGCACCTCATCTCACCTCACCTCCGGCTTGGAGGAAGCGCATTGGGGGAGCGGAACCAGCGCAACGCAAACCGCAGGCATGCCATTTCGAAGGCTACTGTCCTCGGTTCTTCGGGTCGAGGGCGAACGCGTCGATATGCCGTGCCAGCAGGCAGCGTACGCGCTGCTTCTGGGACGGCGCGGGCAGGCGGGCTTGAGCGAGGGCGAGGACGGCGGCGAAAGCGACATCGAACGAGCGGCGAGAGGCGAGGGCGAATGTGAGGAGGGCTGTGATGGCAGGGGCTGGCGAGGCGAGGCGAGTTTGTAGTTGTAGGGTGTAGGGTATGAGTGTTACGAGAGCGAGAGCGACGAACGAGAGCGAGAGCGACGACGAATGACGACTGACGACAGGACGACGGACAAAGACACCCAGGAAAACACCCCGACTCTCGCCCCACGACTTTCTCACATAACTCGACTGAAATCAAACCCAAACACTCCGGCCAGACGACGACGGACGACGATCAGAAGGCGATCTGTCAAGTCGCGTTCCGTCAAAAGAGGGCCAGGCTATTTGTTTTCTTTTTGGTTAGTATTATTACAATTACAACTCTAACATTATTATTACAAAGCTAATCACGCTCCCCCACTCCCAAACACACCCAGCTACGCGGGCTGAGTTTTCATCTTCTTCGTCTTTTTCTCACATCCCTCTTCCTCGTCGTTCTGCTTGCAGGCGACGATATCGCTTGGCTGATCTTGGGTATGGCGACACCGGAGCACGCGTATGCTGATTTGCTAGGCGATTTAGGGGATTTCAAGAGGCGCTTATGAGTGGCTTGCATGATTTGACTGATGAAGTCGCATTCTCTCGGCGTGCTCAATCGATGGCTTCTTACAAATGGGCAAACATCTACTTGTCCCCTTTCCCTCTCACCTGCAATGGGCAGCATGTCGGCTCCTAGCGCTCAGTTGCTCGGCGTCAGCATGTGAGCGCTCATGGTCAGTTGAAGATTGGATTCATTCGAAGAAGAGGAATAGGCTGGGTCAAACCACTGTTGAAAGGTTGGTCCGATGTCACACCAACCTATTACTGCAGGAATCAATTGAAGATTGGCATAGATAGTCATGTGTCATGTGTTGCCGTGCCCGGATGGGACAACAGGTACAAGGTCAACAGGTTTCGGGGGCCTCTTCCTATTAAGAGGACCTATTGACAGGTCGCAATAGGTCCGTAACAGGTCAAAATAAAACTCATTTTACTAATATTATAGATGTATGAGTATGTGATGTATATTATGAATATGATTGGCTTCTGACTTCTGAGCTAAGTTACTAGGGAGAGGAAGGGATCCGAGATGATTTGGGCGTGGCTACGATAGCGGTACCTATAGTATAGGCCTATAGCCACGCGCGAGGCGAGAATATTGAAAGGTTTTTTTTTACCTATTACCTATTAACAGGTAACAGGTCTGGTAGGCCTCTTGACCTCTTAATAGAACCTATTAGAAGCCTATTGTCCCATCTGGGTTGCCGTGGGAGTTAGAAATGGTCACAGAAGAACCTGAGGATGATGATGATTATTTAGCTAATACTAATATGTTATATCTACTTACCATTCTTATAGACATTTAACGCTAGCTTGGAGTATTTTTTTACCTGATGAAAGGCTTTCAAAGGTCCTTTCGTCAGTCGAAGGTCTCCAAAACCTGACGACCTGAGACCTTTCGTCCCATCCGGGCATTTCACACATCGCCATTTCGCCTCAGTCCAACGGTCAAAAGTAAAGTCAGCCCACAACCCTCTTGTTATACCGACTCATCAGGGACACCTGCAAATGGTCAGCCAAGACCCTAGTTTGCTGCTCACCATACATTACACGAAGCAAAGAAAACACACCCGCTCACAGCTCACGGGCCGGCCGATGATAGGTTATTGCTCGCGGGCGTCATCCGGCTGCGGGCTTGCAAATTTCGCTCCCGCGTGACCCAAATTTCGGTCAAAATTTTCATTTCGATGATGGACCCAAATTTCATAAAAAAATTCTCGAAATTCTCGCCGGAGCCAAGTCGTCGAGGCAACTACGACACCGCAACATGCTAGCACCTCCCAAGGCGCTTCGCCGCTTAAGAGATAAAGCCCAGCCTTGCCAACCCAAATGTCCAATCATGTGATATTTTTCCGCCAAAATCCGCCCAAATAAAAAGAATTGTCTATGACGTTTCCGTCAGGGCCTGGACAAAAGATGGATGAAGAATGAAGATCGGCAAAATCTGGAGACAATTAAGTGAGTATATGATTTGGTGGAAACCGTGCCCTGGTGTTCCGTGTCCTATTAGCTCAGTGGTCTAGAGCATCGGTCTTATGTCCCGTAGCGGAAAGAGAGCCGGCGGTCGTGGGTTCGAGCCCCTCATAGGACATTTTGCACTCTGGTCGTGTGACCTTCACTGTGTGCTTTCCAAACACCCTTTTTTTTTGGCAATCTTGTCTCTCTGACTTTCAATTTGCACTTGCACTCTGGTCCGATGAGTTTCATTCTCCACTTCTTCATATCCGAGAATCTGCACTCTCGCCTCTCGACTTCCATTCTGCACTTTCATCTTCCGTGTGCTTATTCTTCAATAACCAGACCATATCAAGCGAACGCCCCGCACCCTTCATCAACCTCAAGCCACTCGAGGAGAAGCACATCTCAGTGGAGCGCCTTCATCGAGGGAGAAGAACTCCGCCAAAGCCAGTTCCAGGGCCACAAATAATCCACAGCACATCAACATAAACTCAGCGTGACCCCAAGATCCGGATCCGGCCGGCGGGCAGACTACTCCGCCAATCTCACCATGGATGGCAGGTCATTTTGATTGTGGATTGATTGATGGATGCCTCCCACCGCTGCATCGATCACGATCCCCAGCTAGACACACACATGTGCGTACACCGGACACCGGACACCGGGAGAGTTTTCCTAGCTTAAACTTAAACATATAAAAAATTCTTTTGACTTTTGAAGATGCCTACTATTTCGCTAGCCGGGCTAGCCGCTGCCCCTCACGCTGGGGACTACCCCGGACATCGCTCTTACCCCCTCTCACTCCCCTTTTCGCCCCCCCCCTCGGTCCTTTTTGTTCGGTTTCGGGGGGTCGACCCATGTGCGCTACTTTGGGTCTGGCGTCGGGCGGGGAGGGTGTTGTATTCACAGGCCTCCTGGCATGAATATTTCGGCATGGGTACGTGCCTTCGTCGTTATATATCGTCTTCTATGTTCGTCTTGGTCACTCAAGGCGTGCAGATTCGGATTCTCCCTGGGCTCAAATCCAAATCCTGGTCCGCCGATTTTCGTCTCGAAATTCGAAGATTTGAGTTTTATTTTTACCGTTACGGTAATTGTCCACGCGTTTAAGGTAAGAAATGCAGGTAGCAGAACTGGGCCCCCTCTCTGCATTCCCTCTCACCCCCTCTGCAGTCCCCCCCCCCCCATTCTGCAGTTCTCACCCCCCCTGCAGTCTTTCCCCTCCCCTCTCTCCATTCCCTGTTTTCCCGGGCCAAGCCGGGAAAAATACGTGAATGTGAATGTGAGTCAGGATTGGGTCAGTGTCGCGATTCCCCCCCTTCGCAATTCCCCCCGCCTTCCGCAGCTCTCCTCCCTCCCCTCTCTCCATTCCCTGATTTTCCCGGGCCAGGCCGGGAAAAATACGTGAATGTGAGGGAGGATTGGGTCAGTGTTGGGATCTCACCCCCCTCGGCAGTTTCTTTCCCCCCCCCCTAGCAAGGAGTGAGTAACGAGTTACGAGTAAAAAAAACTTCTTAATATTCTCGCCGCGCGCGCAACTATGCATTCTAACACATGCAGCCTCGCCCGCCGCTCTCATCCCCCCTCCACCTGCCTTGCGGCCCGTCCCTTGTGCTAACGAGTTACGAGTAACGAGTAACGAGTAACGAGTTACGAGTAAGGAGTAACGAGCAGAACGACTAACGAGTAAAGTCAAAGGGCGCGGACGAGGTCGATCGCGAATGCTGACAGCAGCAGCTGGTGTTGGTAGTTTGTCGCGTCGAAGCCCGCCTCATTGCTCATTGGCAGCCCCTGCGCGCGGCTGCCCGCCAACGATCGCCCGCGCAGCCCCGAAGCGCGAGGCCCTGGTGGAATTGGGGTTGGGAGCCATGTCCAGCGGCGCTAGGGGGGGCGGGGGGCGGGGGGCCGTACGGGGAGGGGGGAGGGGGGAGGGCGCAAAACGCTTATTTTAACCGTAGAAGCACAGTTATAATGGTAAAATCGCCATTTTAAGCCTAGAAGTGGTGTGTATCCTGGTCTGGGGCTCCCCCAGATACAGTAGATACAGCTGTATCTGGCCCCTCCCCCAGATACAGTATCATGTATCTCCCATCTAGGGTTGCGAGTTGCGAGCCGACGCGCGCGCCTAGCCCGGCGACTCAGCGGGCGAGTTCTGCGACGCCATGGCGACCGAGTGGGCGCTGGTGGTACCTCTGGCCGGCGCCGGCTCACCTGGGCCGTACCCAGAGCGGCTGGGCAGACTGGGCCACGAAGGACGCCTATGCCAGGGGTTGGGCACGCGCCAGGAGTTGGCAAGCCCCTAGCCCCGGAGTAGTTGTACTGTCCAAAGGGCGACACTCCGCTGGGCCTTTACCATTAGAAAGTCGACGGGGGAGAGGGGGGGGGGGGGGGGGGGCGGAGTGTGATGGATTGCTGGCCGCGTGCCGTCCCGACGGGGGCGGGAGAGAGAGAGAGAGACTTAGCTGAGAGTAGAAGCCGTGCCATATGGTGGTGGTGGGGGCTGCCCCTCGAATAGATGAGTAAGTCACCTAAAGTACGTGAGACCCGGAAGCTGCCTAGCTGTCCGCCACGAGTGAGCAGTGTGTGGCCACCCAGATGTTTAGTAAGTAGTTGTAGTCAGTAGTACTATAGTCTGTGGGGGGGGGGCGGGTTGGGCACGCGGAGCCCCCCCCCCCCCCCCCAATGTCCCACGAAATCCCACATGAGAAGAGCTGAGTATACATAAAGTACCGTGTGTGGTCCACTCTCTTCTTGCAGCAAGGCGGGCGCCTCGCTGACGATTGTGTGTTCTCTCATCATGGGGCATTACAGAGAAACTCGCCGTGAATAGAGAAGAGAGCGTCCCCCCCCTTCCCTCTCCCCCTCCCCTCCATTCCTCCCTCCCTCTCTCTCTCTCTCTCTCTCTCTCTCTCTCTCTCTCTCTCTCTCTCTCTTCCACCCCCCCCGTCCCTCCCATGCCCACCGTGCTGGTCGTCGGCTCTGGCGCGCGCGAGCACGCGATTGCTAGCGCTCTGCGCCGCTTCCACCGGCCAGAAGTGGACGTCTCGCTCCTCTGCTTCGGCTCCTCGCGCAACCCCGGCATCCAGGCCATCTGCAAAGCCTACCAGTCTGGAGCTCTCGACGACAAAACGAAAATCGCCGCTTTCGCGGTCGAAAACGGGGCCACTCTTGCCGTAATCGGGCCCGAGGCGCCTCTCGACGCGGGGGTGGCAGATGCACTGCGCGCCGCCGGCGTACCCGTCGTCGGGCCCTCGCAGGCCCTCTCACAGATTGAGGGGAGTAAGGGTTTCGCGCTCCGGCTGCTCGCCAAGCACGGCATGGCGGGGCTCCCAGCCTTCCGCGAGTTCTCGGCGCTTGAGGGGGCGCGGGAGTACCTGGAGGAGCTGGGCGAGGGGAATTATGTCATCAAGGCGGATGGCCTCTGCGGCGGCAAGGGTGTCAAAGTCGCCGGAGCACACCTCGCCTCAATCGATGAGGCGCTCGTCTACTGCGAGGAGTGCTTGCCGCACTTTGTCATCTGCGAGAAGCTGGTGGGCCAGGAGTTCTCGCTACTCTCTCTGACGGATGGGCAGCATCTCGCACACATGCCACCGCTACAGGATCATAAGCGTGCGTACGACGGCGACAAGGGACCTAACACCGGCGGAATGGGCGCCTACTCATGCGCCGACCACATGCTCCCCTTTCTGTCGCAGCGCGCACTCGATGATGCTAAGCGGATGCAAGCGGAGACGATCGTCGCACTCAAGACGGAGGTAGGCCCGCCGCCAAGCGAATGAGTCGTGCCGATATCGCCGGTCCCGGCCAGCTTGCTTACCTCGGCCCTCGCTTCACCCCACCCGCTTTCCCCCGTGATGTGCAGCTGGGCGAGGCTTACCGCGGTGTGCTCTACGGTGGCTACATGCTTACAGCACGCGGCACCTACCTGATCGAGTACAACGCGCGATTTGGCGACCCCGAATGCCTCAATATCCTCTCACTGCTCGACCCCAGTGCCGACTTTCTTGGCGCGTGCGAGGCGGTCGCCGCTGGCTCGGGCCTATCCTCAGTGCCGCTTCCCTTCCTGCCGCTCGCCTCGTGCTGCAAGTACGCTGTGCCCGAAGGCTACCCGAACCAGTCAAAGAAGGGCTTCGTCGTCGACCTCTCGGGGCTCGAGCGGCCCGAACTCGCCTACCTTGGCGCAGTAGACGCCGATCCAGCCTCGGGGGCGCTGCTTGCCACTGGCTCGCGTACCGTCGGCGTGGTGGCCCTCGCACCGACGCTTGAGGAGGCAGAGGCCATGGCTGAGGCGGAAGTTAGCGCCATCAAGGGCCAGCTCTTCCACCGCAAGGACGTGGGCACGGCCGCACTGGTCAACTCGCGCGTCAAGGAGATGCTTGCCATCCAGGTGCACCGAAGTGCTTTCCGCGATGGTCAAGTCGCCGCCTTTCCACCGTCTCACGACGCCGCATGTCTTATCCCATCCCCCTATGCGCTCGTACTCCTCCCTCAGGCGCGCGCTTCGCGCGAGCAACCCATCAAGCTGGGTGTGCTGGGCTCGACGCGCGGCTCGTCGCTCCAACCCGTGTTGCGCGCGCTCGCCTCGGGTGCACTCCCCGGCGCGCAGATCGTCCTCGTCGTCTCCAACAAGGCGGATGCCCCAATCCTTGAGCGCGCGCACCAGCACGGCATCCTCGCCAAGCACGTTCCCGTCAACGGCCGCTCACGCGAAGACTATGACGCCGCCGTCACGGCCGAGCTGGAGGCGGCAGGCGTGCAGGCGGTTCTTCTCATCGGCTTCATGCGTATTCTCTCAGCGTCGTTTTGTGCGCGATGGGCCAAGCGGTGCGTCAATATCCATCCGTCTCTGCTTCCCGCCTTTTCTGGAGGCATGGACTTGCAGGTGCGGTCGGCTTGCGCGGCTGGCTTTGATGCCCGCATCCTTGCCCTCCCTCTCCCCCTTGACGCGCCCCGCCCCGCGCGCCAGGTTCATGAAGCGGTCCTCGCCGCGGGCGTGCCCGAAACGGGCTGCACCGTGCACTACGTCGAGGCTGAAGTCGACTCGGGCGCACCCCTTGTGCAGAAACGGTGCCCTGTGCTTGCAGGCGACACACCAGCCTCGCTGAAGGCGCGCGTGCAAGCGCTGGAGGGTGACGCGCTGTGCGATGCCGTCGCTGCGCTCGTCGCAGCCGTGCGCGGTGCACGCGCCGCCGCCATCGCAGCCGCCACCTCCTCTTCCTCGGGATACACCGCCGCGCCTCTCACTTATGCCTCGGCTGGCGTCTCCATTGATGCCGGCAACGAGCTTGTCGATGGCATCAAGCCACTTGCTGCCGCCACCAAGCGTGCCGGCGTGCTTGGCTCAATCGGTGGCTTTGGTGGCCTCTTCGATCCTCGTGCGGCCGGCTACGCGGACCCCGTGCTTGTCTCGGGCACTGATGGCGTGGGGACCAAGCTCATTATCGCTCAAGCCACCGGCCAGCATGACCGCATCGGCATCGATCTTGTCGCCATGGTCGTCAACGACCTTGTTGTGCAGGGGGCCGAGCCGCTCTTCTTTTTGGATTACTTCGCGTCGGGCGCACTGGATGTAGGCGTTGCCAAGTCAGTAGTCAGCGGCATTGCTGCTGGCTGCTCCGAATCGGGCTGCGCCCTCATTGGCGGCGAGACCGCTGAGATGCCTGGCATGTATGGGCCAGGCCACTACGATCTCGCCGGCTTTGCTGTTGGCGCCGTCGAGCGAGCCGCGATCTTGCCGCGCCTTGACGACATCGCACCTGGCGACGTACTTCTCGGTCTCACCTCCTCAGGTGTCCACTCCAACGGCTTTTCGCTCGTCCGTCGTGTCGTCGAGCGTGCCGGCTTGGCGTGGGACGCACCGGCACCGTTCGCGCCCACCTCATCGCTCGCTGAGGCGCTTCTCACTCCAACTAAGCTGTACGTCAAGAGCTGCCTCGCCGCGGCGCGCACGGGCAAGGTCAAGGCGCTTGCGCACATCACGGGCGGCGGCTTGCCCGAAAATCTGCCGCGTGTGCTACCTCGCGGCGTCCGCTGCACGCTGGACGCCACCACGTGGACGCCGCCACCTGTATTTGGCTGGCTCGCCACCGGCTCGCGCGCTGGCACGCCCGAGTTGTTGCGCACCTTCAACTGCGGAATTGGTATGGTGCTCGTCGTGGCCGCTGCCGATGCTGACGAGCTTCTAACCCTGCTGAGCACCCATGGTGAACAGGCAGCGGTCATCGGAAAGCTCGAGCCGCACAAGGACGGCGATGGGCCGCAAGTGTTGGTCAACGCCACTGAGGTGTGGGGATGGGACGCATGAGCTGATCGTCCAGACCAAGTCGCCGAGGAGCTGAACGGCTGGAGATGGAGGCACCTCCCTTTCACCACACACGATCAAAATGACATCGATGCTCCCAGCTGCGGCAGGTAGAGACTCACACGGGCGGTGTACGCACATCACCTATTTTTCGGATGCTAATGGTGGGTGCGCTAAATGCTCCATCGCCTTCTACTATGCGCACGATTAAGGCGAGCGGGGAATGACCACTCCCCTAGGTGGCCGTTACCGTTGTGTGTGGTACGCGAGGGATACAAGAAACACAAGAAGCAGTCGAGCTATCGTGATGCCTGTGCACGTTTAACCATGAGCCGCCGCTTTCATCGCGAAAATGATCTTGGTGAGCGCCGTCTATCGTTGTCCCTGCCAAGAAGTGGTCATAGTTTGTACTAGTAGTAGTACTACCATTAATTTCTTAATAGTGTCACCGCACACGCGGCCGTGCATCCTCTACTTTCTACTCACGTAGGAAACTTTCTACACCCCCACTCCCGCCGGCCCTGTCCCCCCCACGGAGCATGCCAGTGGGCTGTAGCACCAGGAAGGAGAGGCAGCTCGACCTCCATGACGTGCGTGTGCCGAGGGTTCTTCGGGTCGAGGGCGAACGCGTCGATATGCCGAGCCAGCAGGCAGCGTATGCGCTGCTTCTGGGACGGCGCCAATTGTTCATCGGGATCGATCGATGGTGATAGCGTTGAGGAGCGCGCGCTGTGCCTCGGTGAGCGAGGACTCGGGGTCGTCTCCATCACCGGCGACCGTCGACCGCGCCTCATGTAGCTTGTACTCGATGTGGGCCGACGCCACCGGCGAGTACGCAGGAAGGGTTACAGGACGTGGCGCCAGGTTCCAGACCGTGAGTGATCAACACCTCCCCCTCCGGAGTTGGGGCGCTTCGACGCTTCGACGCTGGTGGCGACCATTGGAGGAGAATCGAGGACGTCACAGGGCGGTAGACGGTCGACGAGGATGGCGGAGTCGGGGTAGTTCTCGATGACCTCCAGCGGCAGGCGAACTGAGAACGTACCCCTGCATCGCGAGGGAATAGTGAATAGTGATAGGTTGCCGCCTGGTGTACATACAGGTGCTCATGGGTGTGTGTACACGTTGGGTAAATGAGCCACAAGAGGTAGGTCTGCCAGCTGAGTGACCCAAAGTGCGTCTACCTTTCCATATGCGAAAGCAGGATTCAGCGCACGCAGCAGGCCGGTGACATGATGTTGCTGCTGGCACCCATATGGGCTGGCCTTGACATCGATCAGTCAGACGATCGTCGAGATACTTGAACGCCCCTCGCACATTTGGAAGTAGAGAGGTCCATTCAGGCAAGTTGCATACATCTACAGCGCTTCTTATCTCGTGCTCATCCCTGATCACAAGTGTCGAGCCATCTTCGTAAGTGATTGTCCAAGCTCCTGGCACAATGGCTGATACCCTCAACGAGCCTCAGCCGGAGATCATAAACCCCAGCCGGAGACCATAAACAGCTACATTGTCATTGCCAAAGTTGCATTTGTCAATGCGATTGTTAATTGTCTAGGAACAAGTAATGGCACACACACTCACTCTCATAAACATAGGGGATAGGCTACTACAGCTGCTTGGCGCCCCACAGTTTGGCCACCGCCGCCTCCTCTGTCTTCCGCCTGCGGCTTCGCACCTGCGCTCGCATCTCCGCCTCCGCTTCTTCTTCAGCCAAGGCGGCATGGCTCGACTCGTATGTGACGCGGAGCCGCGCCATCTTGCGCGCTCGCATCACCTCCGCGGAATCAGGCGAAGAGGGAGGAAGGGCCACGCCACACGGGGGGCCAAGAAGAACCGAAGAAGGGCCGCTGCTGCTTCCTGAACCCCGCTTGGCGTAATCGCGTGCATGGTGCTGTGGTGACTCTAGAAACTGGTGGCCGGGCAATGACAGGCATGCAACGCCATCGTACCTGTGGTTTATGGCGCCATGCCAACGCCCACCGCCGCGACAATCTTCGTATTGCCGGTCGCGATATCGCTCATCGCGATATCGCTCATCGTGGTATCGCTCATCGCGATATTGCCCATCACGATACTGCCCGTCGCGATACTGCCCGTCGCGATAGCGCCCATCGACATACGACCTGTCACCGTATGGCCCACCGACGCGGTCGTGCGAGCTGTCGTTCCAGCCACCAGCATCTCGCCAACCTCTGCGCCCAAAGTCGCTGGCGCCGAAGTTGGCTCGCCAATCACCACCGTCGTTGTACCCTTGCAACCCACCTTGGCCACGCCCATCGTCGCTGCCCACGTCAAAAAATGAACCTCTGTGGCGCCCGCCGACGCTGGCATGCACGTCGCCATCGATAGGCATGCTGAAGTGGCGCCCGCCGCCATCCGCCAGCCGAAGAATCGCCGGCTGGCCTCCCTTAGTGGAAAGATGTGGGAGCTCGTCCCCAGGATCTTGGTCTCCTCCCTTGATGGCGGATCCACAAAGACTTGAGCATCCACCCATTTGTTGATGGCGTTGACGATCTCCTGCCGAGGGCAGAATGTGTGGGGAGCCGTATCGCGGACGTCGATGAACCCGATGCTAGTGAGCGCCTCGAAGAAGCGGGCCTCGAGCACAGCATCGTACTTCATGGCGGCGGGACTCGAGTTTCCCCCACGCACGCAGCGCCCTCCAGAAGTGAGTCTCGAGTCTCGAGACTCGAGTTTCGAGTACGCGCAGGGGAAACTCGAGTCTCTCTCGAGACTCGAGTTTCCCTGCTCCAGCGCCTTCCCCCAGCGCCCTCCCCCAGCGCCTTCCCCCAGCGCCCTCCCCCAGCGCCTTCCCCCAGCGCCTTCCCCCAGCGCCTTCCCCCAGCGCCCTCCCCCAGCGCCCTCCCCCAGCGCCCTCCCCCAGCGCCCTCCCCCAGCGCCCTCCCCCAGCGCCTTCCCCCAGCGCCTTCCGGTGGGCCTGCTGCTATGTGCCATTGTAGCGATGAGGATAGCTCCGACTCCGGTGCGATGATCCGCACTCAGGAAGTGGAAATCGCGCTACGCCGGGGAGAGCAAGCCGAGAATGATCGGGCAAAGCGGGCGAGGACGCGTGCGGCTCGGCTGGCTGCGCGTGAGAGGCAGCCGCGAGCAAGGATCGGAGAAGCGCCGGCGCTCCGCACGCTCCTAGTGCCCCAGCGCGTTCGCTTTCGTGGTGGTGTGCGGCGGCTCCGGCGCAGCGGGAACGTAGAACGTAGCTAGCTAGCATGGCGGCGGTAGTAAGTCGGTTGTAGGTGGTTGCCAGTGGTTGTGTCGGCCTGGGCTTGCTGTAGTTGATTGAAGTCTTGCAGCTGGTGCTTTCTAGTACCCAGATTAGCGAATGGACGGTGTTTCCCACTTCTTGACATTGTCGATGCCATTGTGCACTTTGCGCCCGTTCCGTGATCATAAAATGTGGTTTATGATCTCCGGCTGAGGCTCGTTCCTCTGGTCCTTGGCCTTGCGACACCGCTCACACGAGCTTGGGGCGACGGCGGCCGAGAGAGCTCGCCTAGAGCCCCTGGGCCCCTGGGAGTGCGGCCATGGGCACGACTCTCGGAAACTCTGGGACAAGAGAAAACGCGGGAAACACACAGGGCCCTTGTGACCATGCGTACCATGCTTGTGTGTATAGATAAAGGTTGCGGAAATGGTGCCGCGGGCCGTGGGGGCTGGAGGTGGTGTGGGGTGGGGCTGGCGGCCATGCTGCGCAGGCGGGTGAAGCAGTATTCGGGCGAGTGCGGGGGCATGAAACGCCGGTGAGGCACCGCCGACCGGTGTACCCGGACCATATGCATTCCGAACACCAGACACCAGCGACGAGGGGGGGCTGACCACCGCCGTGCTCTCGCTGAATGAAGCGCGGCGAAGGTCGACCTGTCAGGCGGGTCGGTCGCCATCGCTCTGCCTTGGATTCGGATTCGAGCGGAGAGAGAGACGAGGGGAAATCCTCCCCCGGCCCCACGATAAAAGAATGTGGGCCTCCTAGCATCAACAAGAGTTTTTTTTTCATCCCACTCTCCCCCACTTCTAGTATCGCTCCCGACTCCCCGATTGGAATGATGCTTTGATTCCAATAAATGGCATTGGATTATCTCAAACAAAGAGCAAAAAAATGAGCACGCTGGAGCAAGCAAAGAATGTATGAGCCCTTCGCACCTACACCGCATGCACACCCCACACGCAACTCTCGATGGGACCACACATCACACGCATTATTGCTCCTCACCTATCGTACAAGGGTGACCTGGGGCGCCTACGCCGCTCGTGCCAGGCGGCTTGCCGACCATCCCGGAGCCATGCGGGACAGCAAGTGGATGGCGCCATTTCGTCGAGGCAGGACACAGCCATTACTAAAAAAACTAGCGGGGATTCCCCTACAGCCCGCAAGCAGCTTTCGACATGAGCTTGGGGCGACGCGCAGCTATGCGAAGTGGTCATCGCGGTCGACGCCCTCAGCTGCGGCTTCGTCAAGCGATGAGAAGTTGAGGAAGTGCGATGGCCGATGAATTTGGTGGTAGAATTCGCGAGGGTTGGCGAGCTTGAGGTCATACCTCATGTTAGCCGAGTGGCGCACGCCCATGAAGTTGTAATTCCACACGTCGTTGTCGGGGACCATGAAGAAACCAAGGAAGTGGTCTGAGAGGAGCATCTGCACCTTTTCATAGTGCGAGGGCAAGTAGCCATGCGGGTTCGCGCCCACGTCGCGATTCTGTCGGCCCCACTCGTAGCCGGCAGGCGTCAACTTGTACGCACAAAGCGAAACAGAACCCGGAGTGAAAGAGCACGTGATGACGATTGTGCGTTCGCCATCCCAGGACTTGTTCTCCGACATGATGCGAGCGTGAGTGGTCACATCGTTGGGAGACAGCTGCGGCAGCTCATTCGGCTGTGTGTGGATCCAGCCAAGTGGTTCCATCCCCTGAAGGTACTCGTGCTCCGGTAGTGCGCTCGGCAAATGCACCGTCTGGTGGGATCCCCACTGAGGTACCATGACGATGCCGCGCAACTCCTTCACCTGAGGGTTGTCTGGCGGTGAGACACCGTAGAGATATCCTGAAATTTGTGTGCGTAGGTCCGCTATCTGGATGAACTTTTTCAAGATGTTCTTGGGAAGGATGTAGGTGTAGCTGGATTCTGACGTCTCGTCCGACGAAACGTAGATGTGCGACGTCCTTAGGTGCAGGTTGGAGGCCGAGATGGCGCGCACGCGCCAATCCGTCTTCGACGCGTACGTCTGCTGCTCGTACGCGGATGTTGTGGTAACGATGAGCTCCTCGCCGTGCACATTCGTGGTGCGCGTGGTGACGGCGTTGAGCTGTGCCGCTTCTTTCGCGTTCTTCTCGATCTCCGCCATTTCCTGTCGCTGCATCGAGGGCGGCGCGATCTCCATTCCTAAGATGATATCGCGCACCTCCGACTGGGTCAGGGATGCAACATTCACGTTGTGCTTCTTGCCGTAATCAGAGAGGATAAGGTCTTTCAGCTGGACTTCAACTGATATCCACTCCTCGTCCGTCAGCGTGGGCCACACGTGGTGTGGCTCCGTCAGCGTGTCCTTGTCCGGCCGCAGGATCACCTTGCAACGCTCAGGGTTTACGTGCATTGCGCGCAAGATGAGTAGCAGGCGCGAGAAAGCGGTGTACGACGAAATTGTCTTCAGCCAGTCATCGTAAATGTTGAAAAGCACCATCTGCGGCTCGGTGGCCTTGAGGATTAGGTCGCCAAACTTTTCCACCTTGAGGCACGATTGGAAAGGTAGCTGGAGCTCGGAGCCCTTAATCATGATGTTCGGGAAATCCAGGAGGTGGACCTCGAGCGGGTCGAGCATATTTTTGCGGGTTACGATGATCTGTTTGGGCTGTTCTTCGACAGGCAACGATCGAATGAGGGCGGCGACCTCCTCTGCGGTTTTCCACTTAGCGAGCTGGCCAAGGCGCTTTTGCCCGGCCCACACCGACGTGTGGATAATTTTGAGGAATAGCTGGCCCGTGCGCGGATTGAAGATGAAAATAGCGCCATTGATGGGCTTTGTGGTGAGGTTGCCCTCGAACGTCTTGTGGATGGTGACGCGATAAACGTTGGTGTCGTCCACGAACCATATGATCTGGTTCGAAAAGAGCTCGCCGTAGTTTTGAGAGGAGAGATATGGTTCCGTCGGCTCAGACGAGTACAGCTGTAACCCCTTGCGGATGCGCTCGCGTAGCACGTAGAGCGCAGGGTTCGATTTCATTATCTTGGCGAGTGCCTGCGTGACAAGCGGCTTCATGCCCGGGATGAAGTTGCCATAGGCCGAGTGTAGGTTATATGCAAGGTCGATGCCGATCATGAGGCCGGTAGGAGCAGGGTAAATCGACATGTTGTCGGTAGTGTAGTCTAAGAACTTGGCGCGCGTGTACCGCTCCACATCGTGCGAGTCGTAGTCGCCCCACCGGAGCTGGATGTCGAGCCAGTATTTAGTGGCAGTAGAGCCGTCGTACTGGTCCTTGGGCTCGGCGAGGAGCGCCGGCTTCGAGACCTGCCACTTGTAGGCAGCAAAGAGGAGGATGTCCGCGCACGAGGAATTCATCTTGTATGACTTACGCGGATGGATGGTTTCCTTTTGCACCGTCTCGATCTCGAGAGCATCGAGCTCCTGATCGAAAACCTGGCACATGTCCATCACAATTGACTCGTGGATCTTTTGCCAAAGATGGGCGCGGAAGATCTGGATGAGCGAGATCTTCAGGGTGGGAATCTTGCCATGCATGAAGATGCCGGTGAGATCAAGTTGCACCTGGAAGCCGACGTAGACGTTGGCACGATTGATAGTCGGCGACCACCATAGCGTGAAGCGCCGGTTCGGGATCTGCAAGGGATTGCAACAGGTGGGTTGGTGGGGGTGGAGTTGGTGTCGCAAGACTACCCATGGTGATGAGGGCGACGACGGCAAGAGGCGCGGTACGGCGCATGCGGATCAACCACTTGAATAAGGTTTTGGTGCGTTGAGCTCGTCGTGTGGCTGGGCCATCCGTAAAAGCAAAGGTCATCCTCTCCACGTGCGCGCGCGCCTCTTCGCGCGGGCCATGGTATCATGCCACCCAGAGGACGCAGGGGGGCTACGCGCGACGTGGTGGGGGCGAACCTGATTCAAGCCAGAGCGCTGAGCGTTGGTGAGTTTCTTGTACTTCATTGACTCCTCGAACCCTGAGGCCTTCTCCCAGAACAGACCCTCCCATGTAGGGAAGTAAGTGCCCTTAAAAAGTGTGTGTTCGAGAATGCCCTCGACGCCTCCGAGTGATTGGATCATGTCGGTGCGGTAGTTGTTGAGGTTCCATAGTTTGCCGTCGTGCCGCTGATGGGTCCACCAAAAGGGGTTTTGCCGCATGATCTGGTACTCCTTGAAGAGCGTGCGCACACGCCAGCCCTTGTCGTATGCTAGTGTATGGCGGTCCTTTTGAAAGAGCGTGTTGATACGCGGGATGCCACGATCCCACGAGTCCTCGAGGTCCTCGAGCGTGAGCCGTCGGTTTTGAGCGTTAGCTTCTTGACGCTTGAGCGCATACTCGGCCCACACGCGTTGCGAGTCCACGAACTCCGATTCCCACGGCTGGATGTAGCGGAATAGGTTCGGGATGAGCTGGTCCTCCTCGTGCGACATGCCTGAGCGGAAGTGGGTGATGCCTGCGTCGGTCTGTTTCGAGAATCGCAGGTCCGATTGGGGAATGAGCACGTGGCCCATCGAGAGCATGCCGAGGCCGCCGATCTCCTTTGGTGTGTAGAACACTACGGGCGGGAAGCGTGACGGCATCTTCGAATTGAGGCCTATCTTGATGCGTGTCTGGATCTTGTTCTCGCACTTCACGAGCAGATCGAGCAACTCTTGCGTATGTACCGTCGCCTCGCGGAAATATGTCATCAAGCCGATGAGGGCGGTATTCCACTTGTTAACGATTTTGGTGAAGGTTGTCGAGCCCGACGACATGAGGACCTGGCGCACGCGATTCTCAAAGTATCGCATCGACTGATTGTCGACGCGCAGGAATGCTTGTGCTGTGCGTTCCTTCGTTGTCTCGTTTTGAAGTGACCACACCCCATCGCGCGAGACAAACTCGTCGTTGAGCATCCGCACCTTGGGCAGGATGCGAACCTCGAAACCGCACATGTTGAAGAGCATGTTAGGGTTGTCCTTAGAGTAGACGGACACGAAAGATTCCTCCCAGTCGATGGTGGTGATTGAGCGCGGCAGGCGGTTCTTCATGTCCCAGAAGACGGCGCGGCCTAGGTTGACGTCATGTTTCATCAGCCGCATACGTGAATCTCGAGGCCAGCACTTCCGATTATTATACCCGACCATGTTCTCATTGTTCGGATCGGGGTGCTCCGTGAGGTAGCGCTGGATCAGATCTTTGCATTCCTCCGCCGTGAGACGTAAGAGTATGTGCAACCGGTCAACATATCGGCAGTAAAGGCGAATCGGGTGTCGAACCTCGGTCGCCGTGTCACGATATTGCAAGAAGTCGTTGGGCACCGCAGGTGGCCCGGCGAGCTCCGAGGCCCGCGTAAGACCGAGGACTAGAAGGTCAAGCATCAGCCCGTAGAACTGCATCACGAAAGAGGCGAACTGCAGGCCGCGGATGATGCCGTAGGAGTTGGTGTGATTCATGTCCTTAAACGTGATGTTCACGTTGTTCTTGGACGTCATGTAGTCCGCAATGTTGTGGTCGAGGATAAGGCGGAGGAGTCGATTCAGCAGCGTTAGGTCGACCTTCTCATACATCTTGGTATACTGTGTCTCGACACACACGACGCACTCGCCCTTGGATGTGTCCCAAATGTCGGCAAGGTTGTTGATGCCGAGGCACCACTTGTACACTAGCAGAGGTGCCGGCTCGGTATCCGCAGGCTTGACCCAATTAGGCAACAGGTGGCGCTTATCCGATTCGTACCACAAGTATTGGTCAAGGTACGCGTCAGTGATCTTCTCGAGAGGCTCGACGTCGTAGACGGGCACGAGGTGAGAGTACAGGTCCATGAATTCGATGGTGACCTCCTTGAAGGCGCGCTGCGTGAGCAGGTGGCGCTTGATGCGAGATAGCGCCTCGTGCGGGTTATCATAGGCCTGCTCGATGAGGCCTAGCTCCTCTCGCTGCGTTTGGTTCAGGCGCGAGGCAACCGAATACGACTCCTTCAGTCGCTCGAGGGCGAGAATTAGCAGCTTGGTGTCGTGCTTGTACGAAAGCGGTGGGAAGGGGATGGGAGAGAACTTGCGAGACTCAAGCCAGTGCACCATCGTCGTGTAGATCGCCACGGCCTCCTCCGCTGAGACGTACGGCCCATCCTTAAGATAGTTGTGCTGCCGCTCTTGTTCCGCCTTGAGCCACAGCCGCGTGAGGCGCCCGAGATTCTTCTTGGTGACCGTCTTGTCGACAGTGGCCCCACGTCGAATGCGTTCGCGATTGTAGTGCGCTACGTTGGTCCACCAGTCCGCCTTGGACTTGACGTATCTGAGGATCATGTTTTCGATAGGAGCCGGCATGCCAGGCACTTTCCACGGAATGTTTGCCTTCCAGCAGCGCCATGCCTCGGCGAGGTGTTGCAGAATGGTGCGCGACTTGTTCGTCTTCACGCCCTCGGGCATCATGTCAAGAATGTCGTGCATGACAGCCGCGCGCAGCTCAAGGTCATAGTGGGATTCCACGCGCTGCTTGGTGACAGTCTTCGCAAATCCTTTAGAAGAGCGGCCTTCGAACTGGCGCGCAAGAAGGTTACCCAGCCAGCGCTCCAAGAGAGGCACAACGCCGCGCAAGAAGAAAAGCCAGACGCGCCAGCCAGGCGCCCAGATGCCACAGCCAGGCCCCTTGCCTACGGGGCCCGTGTTGAAGCGGTAGTAGATCAGGTGCTTCAAGTCCTTGCACATGCGGATCTGGCGCATCAAGCGGTACTTGTAGCGGTACATGCCAGTGAGCTGGCCGACATGCGCAAAAATGTACTGTAAGCCGTCGGCGAGCTGATAGGCGTCGACATTGCCAAGGCGGTACTGCACGTGCGAGTCGACGACCAGCTTCGTCAGTCGCAAGATCTCGCGGCAGAGGTGGAAGGCGTTACCAAAGCGCGACTTCTTGCGTTCCTTGGTGGTGAGCGTCTTGACAGGCTTCAGGTTGAAATTGTAGTCCAGATGGAGGTAGTTCACATTTTTGCGGTGAATCAGCAGATTGAGCATGTTGTAGCCCTGGCGGCAAACCTGCAGGCCGGCCTCCACCCAGTCGAGCTGTGTGGTTTGGAAAAACTTGGTGGCGCGCAGTGTCTTGAAGAGGTACTTCTTCTTGAGCCCTTTGGGCGCCTTCTTGTGCAACTCTGAGATGACGAAGCACTTGAGTAGCTTCTGGTAGCTGACGCGCACCTTGACGGGGTACGATGTGGGGCAGTGCTCGAGGAACCAGCCATTGACGAGGGGTACGTCGATGCACCGGCGCGTATGCCCCGATCGCATGTTAAAGGGGCGCGGTGCCCAAAGGAGCGCGATGGCAGCTGCAGTGTGCTCGTTGTACAGCTGCTTGCCATTCAAGAGTGGCTCCACGTCGCCCGGCAGCTTGAAGTCATCGTCGTCACCAAAATCATCATCATGCATAGGCACCGCGGCAATCTTGCCGCCGGCGGCGTGGGCTGAGATGGGGTTGATGACAGGGTCGAAGTAGAATGCCGGCAGATCTGGGTCCTCCGTCTTGATGTAACAGCAGGTGGCGTGATGGTAGACCGGTGTGCGTACTGAGCGAGGACGCGAGTTGTAGAGGAAGGGAAAGGCAAGCTTGTACTCGGTGCGGATCGGCTGCCTGATGATGATCTTGTTGATATCATTGAATTCGTTCCAATCGTCGTCGTCCATTTCCAGGTCGCGATGGAGCGGCTCAAACTTTGGCCCGCCTGGGATGGCCATGTTGAGCGACTTTGCAGTGATGAAAGAGTTGATGTCGAACAAGTAGAAATAATTCTTGTCGCAAAGGTCGGATAGGAGCTGCGACGAGAGGCGGTGCAGGTTGGCCATGATGGGAAGTGGCAGCGTCCATCTCCGGTACGAGGTCCCATTCACGTACCGCTGATCATACTGAAGAGGCTTCGCCCCGTCGTACAGCCACTCGATCACAGCTCCATCCTCGTCCTCATCAAGCTCCATCTGGATGGCTTCTAGGGGCTCGACATCCAGGATGTTGTCGCCATAGTCGAGCGGCGGCTCCTCGTCGTCGAATGGCGGGAAGCGCATCCGCTTGAAATGGCGGCGATCGCGCTTTTCACGGCGCATCATGATCCACATAGTACCCCACTGAGCGATGTAAACTGGCTCAATCACCGTCGGGATGTCGTTCACGAACGTGATGGCACCTGTGATGTGGTACAACACTGGCACGGTGCGGATCTGCTCCCACGGCATCGGCATGTTTTCGAGAAGCTTGAGTACGGCATGCGGAACGTACTTGAGCGCGCCCAAATAGACGCGTTTGTCATGACGAAACTTTTTGTTGGTCATGTCACCGTGGTCCTTCACAATCTTGCGAACGTGCTCAGGCGGCATGTCCTCTTTGGGAGCATTAACGTGCCCATGCTTGCGGCGCTCGCCGTAGCGGCGTGCGTTGAGCTGCTTCCACTTGCGCGCGCGCTCCTGCATCTCAGCTGACACATCGTTCCCATCATCCACCATCTCCACCTCGGTGGTGTGCTGCGGCGGCATGCTGGGCGGCGGCATGCCGGGCGGTGGCATGCCGGGCGGCGGCATGCCAGGCGGTGGCATGCTGGGCGGCGGCATTCCCGGAGGCAGCATGCCGGGCGGCGGCATTCCCGGAGGTAGCATCCCTGGTGGCGGCATGCCTGGCGGCGGCATGCCTGGTGGCATTCCAGAGGGCGGCATCCCTGGCGGCGGCATGCCAGGTGGCGGCATCATGCCGGGTGGCAGCATGCCTGGTATCCCGCCCATCATCCCCGGCGCGCCCATGCCGGGTGGGGGCATCCCTGGAGGAGGCCCTGTGCCCTGCGGATACTGGCTGCCCGGCGGAGCATAGCCCCATCCGCCTGGCGGCTGTCCGTGCTGCATGGCTGGAGGAGAGGCGGAGGAAGCAGCGAGGCGAAGAGCGACCCCGGAAGAGGCAAAACGAGAGCGCGCACGCAGAAGGGGTGAGTGGGGGAGAGGGGGGGGGGGGGGAGAGAGAGAGGAGAGCGGAAGGGGGAGGCTGGTCCGCGCGGCGCGCAGAGAGAGAGAGAGAGCGAGCCAGGGCCGTCGCCGGGGGGGGAAGGGGGGAAGGCGGGGAAGGCGGGGGGGGGGGGGGGGGGGGGGGGCAGCGGCGCGATCGGCGGCGGCCCAGCGGACGGCGAGGAACCCCCCTCACGGTATTTGTTAGAAGTGATTGTGAATACCCAATAGATAAGGTCGCGATGTCGCGATCCGTCGAATATGGTGCCTGATAGATACTGGAGCTGTCGGCGGCACGCGACCTCCAAAAGTCAGTCTGGCGTTTCATAGAACCTCAAGTTGAGCCATTCCCGTTTCTAACCCTAACCCTAACCCTAACTCTACCATTTAAATTTACAATTTACCAATGTTGCAATTGCAATCATCTGTATTTTGTATTTTAGGTCGCGTTCCGTCGAAATAGGGCGGTAAAACAGGGAGGGAACAGGGGCTTTTCAACTACTACTGTGGTTGTGCTAGGTGATGGGAGGCTGTGGCTGCTGTGTGTGCTGATGTGGAGGGGCTGTGTGTGGTAGTAACATGTGAAGTACGAACAGAAGAAGGCACAGGGGATGGGATGACACGGACGGGGCAGGCACGCGCGGACGAGGGACGAGGGCGAGACCGAGGGTTCGGTCTCGGGCGGCATGAGGACGAGCGAGACGGGAGCAGAGGACACAGGCAGGCGAGAGGGACACGAGAGCGGTCGAGCGGTGGCGCTGATCGCGGGACGAAGAACAAGGAAGAAGACACTCACGGGAAAAGTAAACACCGGGAAAGGGAGAAGACGCGGGAAGAGAGGGGGATGAAACGGGGCCATGAAGGCTCCAACATAGGAGATGGAGGGGAAGATAGCACGTGAGTGGCGGCGGCGCCGAGTGGCGGCGCGACGAGCAGCACGTGATGGGTGTAGAGGTCCAGGCGGGACAGCATGGAGGGCTCCATAGAATGACAACTGGTCAAGGAGGGCCTGCAACCATGTATCAGAGAAGAGAAGTCCACCCCATCCCAGAGGGGGGAGAGTGAGGGGTGGTGGCTGAGGTGAGAGTGCGAGTTGCGTGCGAGTGCGCGTATGAGAGCGGTCCAAAAGGCCGAGATATTCCTCTGGCGTGTTTATGATGAGTGAGAGATTTTCACCAAAGCTAGAGACCTGGGGCATGAGGGAAAGAATAGAGGGAGAGGAAGCACCTCCTCCATGCCAAAGGGCCTTGGGGTGGAGATGCAAGAAAGGGAGAGTGGGACGAGAAGACGATGCGCTTGGGCATTTTGGTGAAAGAACGCCGTCACCGGCGTTCTTGGACACGATTTCATCGCAGGTTTTTTCAGAGGGCTCATCCTGAAGTAGGCAGGAGGGACAGGGGAGGCAGAGGGCCCACCCCACTGCTCCCAAGGTCTCCCCCTTGGTGCAATGGGATGACGCTCGCTCGCGGCGAGGTGCGCATGCTGCAGTTTGAGGCTCATCGAGTGCGACGAGCGAGTGCGAGTCAGGCAGGGACAGGCAGGCAGGCATGGGCAGGGGCATGGCAGTGGCACACACCTGGGTGGGAGCTCCATATCGCACTGGCTGCCAGGGAGCAGCCAGGGCGGCAACAAAAAGCAGTAAGGTCATGACAGACAGTGAGAGAGACAGTGCTACAGGGGTGGGGGGTCAGAACCTGGGACACCTGGGGGCACTGGGGACCTCACCAAGATACCCCTGGGGCACGGTGATTCTACAACAAACCCCTACGCACATACCCTTACATATACCCCACCACGGTTCTTTGGATAATACTCTGAGACAAACAGGAAGGCGTGCGAGGGAACAAAGAAGGAATCAAGGATTTAGGGAATCGGCGAGTATTGCCTTAGTATGAGCCGATGAAGCGTCGTGAGTGTTGATGAAGGTGAGATTCCTTAGGTGCACTAAGTCGATCTAGAGTGAGCTGAGATCCCCAAGATGAAGGCGAGGTCTAGAAGTCGATGTGCAAATGACTCGGGAACCCTAAGAACTCGATGTGCATCAACTGCAGATGATAATGTAGAGAAGAGTCCAGAAGGTGGTGCACATGATGAAAGAGGCTGATGACTTGATGAAAAGGAATCTGGCAGACAAAGTTATCGGTAAAGACGATTCTATCGGTAAGGACCAATGGATTGTGTTGGCAGATGACGGCACTCTGTGATAGCCATGCGCGTAGGCTGCCCCTCCTCCCTCCTCCTCCTCCGGGGGGACCTGGGACCAGCTGCAGCTGACCGGCTGGGCGGCTCATGGGGGCAGTGGCAGTGGAGGCTGGGGCTGCGCCCCTGAGCCCCCTGCCTCCCCCTCGCTCGCCCCGCCGGCCTCGGGAGCCGTCCGAGTCGTCTGACTGTCTCTGTCTCAGTGTCTCAGAGATGGTGGGGTGGTGGGGTCAGTACGCTATTGGAATGGGGCTGGGCGACTGGGCGAGGGGGAGGGGTTGCGCGTCGCGGTGTGCCGTCTGGGAGTGTTTGGTTGAGTGAGTTGGCTGCTCAGCACATGCCAAAGGGTATGGCGTGAGGATGTGTGACAGAGAAGGGGCGTTAGTGCCTGAGGGGAGGGGCGCGAGGCAAACCCCCATGACCCCTACTCTAAGAGTAGGTTGTATGTAGGTTGAACACTGCTAGGTAGAGCACATGCACATGGCAAGGGGATGGGGATGAGCCGCAAGGCAGGTTGGGGGGGGGGGGGGGGGGTGAGGGAGATAAGGCGTGGCTACACGGTGGAGTTCCTAGGCCACGAGCGAGGCGAGAAGGGCCCTTAGTTATTTAGCTCTATCAAACTTAATTCGTAGTTCTTAGTTGAGGTTTCAATGTCCTTAGACTAACCACCACACCACAACAGCGGAGCATAGCACAGAAGGGCCCTGTCAGCATTATGCGCCACACGTCCCTGGTCTCGCGCATAGATGATGCATAATGATGCACTAGAAATGGTTGCATATGGCCAACAGAGTGCGCAAGTTGGATGTGAACGGGCAAGAACCCTTGCAAAGACCGAAGGGCTTATGTTGTCGCGTTCACAATTCCTGGCCCGCCTGCTACAGCATAGCAACTTGGTTCCTGAGCAGCTCGTTGTCCACAACACCACGACACGCTCGTGAAGTTACCGGGCAGCAATGTGTCGCTTCATCCTCACTGCCTATGCATGTGGCATGGCCCCAGGATAGCAACGTGTTTGGCACCTCTGTTTTAAAGGGCCTCTATGCATAGGACCACTATGTATGCGGATACTGGGTGCCTTCGTCTTTACAGGGGTGGCGTGCAGCTACAGGCCCAGTCGGCAACTGGTGCGATCAGCACATGCCGCATGCGCCGCTGTCATCGGGCTCGATGGTTTGGGGCAGTGCGGTTGCCCGACCACCCGCCTCAGCGAGGAGCTCAGGAGTATCGAGAATCTTCATAACGATCTCGTCAAAAGACTGGATGATTCCCATGCGAGACTTGGCGCTCGTCTCGATATACACCATAGCCTAGACGCAGGGGACGGATCAATAGCATGGGCGGCTGAGCATCGCGAGCATTGTGTTATTCCGTGCCAAAGGGCTACTCGTCATAGCACAAAGTCGCTTGCACAGAACGCGCGCCAAACTCGCCTGCTGCCGCGCGAATGCCTGCGCCTCCTCCTGTGTCACCTCGCGCGCCTCTAAGTCGATCTTGTTGCCCACCTACGGCGGGATGGTGCATCGCTCAGTCGCGGCGCCCAGACATGTCGGCACCTTGCTGTACTTGCACCTTGCTGTACTTGCAAGGTCGCCAGCACCCTGCTGTACTTGCAAGGACTGCAAAGGGCGTCACGGGCAGAGAGGGATGCGTTGGCTGGGCTGATTCGTAATCACCAGCAGCTTGGCAGCATGAGCTGTCGTAGCATACAGCTCAAACTCATCGAGCCAATTCCTGAGATGCTCGAAGGATGCGCGGTCGTTGACGTCAAAGACAAGGATGATTCCGTGGCAGCCTCGGTAGTAGGAGGAGGTAAGGGTGCGAAAGCGCTCCTGGCCGGCGGTATCCCAAATGGTGAGCTTGAGCGTCTTTCCTCGCATCGTCACGGTCTTCACCTTGAAGTCGACCCCAATCGTCGAGGCGAGGTGTTCCTCGAAGGCGTCATCGGTGAAGCGGAGCAGGATCGACGACTTCCCAACACCTGCATCGCCAATGAGGAGGATTTTGAAGATGTGGTCGAACTGGCCACCGACCGAGACCATCGGCCTGCTGATCGGGGCCCTATTCAACGCGTGCGCGCCCCCGAGAGAGTGGAGAGCGAGAGGGAGAGGAGGAAGGAGAGAGAGAGGGTAGCCGCCGCTGCCGCCGGCGCCACCGAGACTAGAGGGGGAGGAGGGAAACCGGGCGGGGGGAAGGGAGGCGAAGAAAACAAAACGCGATCGGTGCAGTTCTATAGTAGAGGAGTAGAGAAGGGCGTGGCGCAGGGAGCGAAGAGGATACCGGGTGGGGGGGGGAGGCGCGAGCTCGTGCGCACCTCGCGGTCTGCGCTGGGCCGTCGGCGTTAATTGGCTCGCGCGCAGCGGCGGGGGGGGGGGGGGGGGGGGGCTGGGAGGGGGGGGGGCGGCGGCAGCGCTGCGCCTCTCCTATTCACGTACTCCTTGAGAGATCTATATCTTCTCCTACAGCCCCCCCCCCCCCCCCCCGCCCCTTCTCCCCTCTCCCCGGGGAGGGGGGATCTGCCGGCGGAGGAATCGGAATCTCTCTCCCTCCTCGAGCCCCCCCCCCCCCAACTCTCCTCTCCTCTCCACTCTCGCCCACACGCCCCTGCCGAGGTCGCAGTCTCACCTCCAACGCCCGATTTCTTCTCTCTATCTTCAAGCCTTCTTCCTGTGACAGTTCGGCTCGGTGCGGCTCGCCTCGCCTGGCCGGTGAGCATGCCCGTTCTTTCTCTATCCGCCTCAAACGTTTCGGGGCACGGCAGATCAAAAAGCGCCCGAAAGACGAGAGGAGAGAAAGTGAGAGTGCGAGACGTCTGTCGAGAACATCATAAAACAGCGCAGAGAGAAGAAGATCTGGGTGATTCGCCAGAGGAAGAGAGAGAGAGAGAGGGAGAGAGGGAGAGAAACGCTGCGAAGGCCTGCCGAGTAGTGAGCCGCGCCCCCCCCCCCCCCGCCCCTTCCCCCCGGGCGCGGGAGCCCCTCCCCCCCCTCCCGCTCCCCCCCGCCCCGCCCCGCCCCGCCCCTCCCCTCCCTGCCCCCCCCCCCGCCCCCCCCCCCGGCCCCCGCGCCCCTCCCCCCCCCCAAATCTCTCCCTCGCCTCGCTCCCCTCCTAACCCTCGCTCGACCTCTCTCTCCCCTCTCTCTCTCCCCCTCTCCTCTCCTCCCCTCGATTGTCCCTCCGCCGCCACCTCCTAGCTCTCCCGCCGCTTCTTCACATAACCACGCGCCACTTCTCCTCGTACAGCATGTTGGGGCTCTCACCACCGGGAGTGATCCGCCCGCTGCTCCCTGCCACGAGGGTCAGACCTCGCCCTTCCCCTTCCCCCATCACATGCCCCAACTCTCTCGCGCGCTCGCCCCGCGCGGCAGCTGCACAAACAGAACGGCAGTGGCGAGAGCCAGCAGCCACAGCAATGTGCTGCGCTGGCGCGCGCTGCACTCGGCGCGCCACACCCGCCCCCCATGTCTCTTCTCCACTCAGCGCTCGCTGCGGTCGCCTGACCCCGAATCTCCCTGCTGAGCCCAGTCCCGCTAGTTCGCCTACACGCGACCGTGAGCGCACGGAGCCTTGAGATCACGCCGCTCACTCCCCCTCGCTTCCCAGATTGCCATGTTGTACTTCCTTCTCACCACCGCTGCGGCTGTCACTGCTTTCCACTCGCCGATGGCGGCCACGGGCATGGGCTCGCAGATTGCGGCCACGCCTGTGATGCCGCGTGTGGCGGCTGGCCCGATCATGGGTGACAACATCCGTGATCTCCGTGACCGCGTCGGCTCGGTGAAGAACACCAAGAAGATCACCTCTGCCATGCGTCTCGTCGCTGCGGCCAAGGTCCGCCGTGCGCAAGAGGCGTGCCTTCGCTCGCGCCCCTTCTCCGAGACACTCGAGCGCATCCTCGGCGGTCTCCTCAAGCGTCTGTCGACCGAGGGCCTCGACATCCCCCTCCTCCAGCAGCGTGAGGCCAAGAAGGTCGGCCTTCTCGTGGTCACCGGCGACCGCGGTCTGTGCGGCTCATACAACTCCGCTGCCATCAAGAAGACGGAGAGCCGCATCAAGGAGCTGAAGGCGCAAGGCGTCGAGGCGGAGCTCATCCTCGTGGGTAACAAGGGTGGCAGCTACTTCAAGCGTCGTGAAGTCCCGGTCCGTAAGGCCATGCCGTGCGGCGGCGCCCCGACCGCCGCCATGGCCACCGAGATCGCCTCGGAGCTTCTCTCCTCTTACTATGCTGGTGAGCTCGACCGTGTCGAGCTTGTCTACACTTCTTTCATCTCCATGATCTCCTCGGTCCCCTCCATCCGCACCATTGTGCCGCTTACGCCCCAGGGCATCGAGACCGACGGCGACGAGATCTTCAAGATGTCAACCAAGGACGGCGACTTCACCATTGAGAAGGAGAAGGTGGACAAAGCTGCCCCTGCAGAGTTCGCGGCTGACATGATTTTCGAACAGGAGCCGTCGCAGCTCCTCAACGCCATCCTGCCCCTCTACCTGAACGGCCAGATCCTCCGCACGCTCCAGGAGTCCGTCGCCTCCGAGCTCGCCTCACGCATGACCGCTATGCAGGCCGCCACCGACAACGCCAAGGAGCTCCAGAAGAACCTTGAGCAGAAGATGAACCGCGCGCGCCAGGCTAAGATCACCCAGGAGCTCATGGAGATCATTGCAGGCGCCGACTCGATCGCTTAAATGTGCACCCTTATTTTGCCGGCAGCGCGGCAGGCTACAGACGCCTGTGGCGCCTAAGGGTATGCTGTGCGCATGGGCGCCGCCGTCGCCTAGATTGGCTGGCGGCAGCATATGAGACAGCTTTGGGACAAGGCCAGGCACGATACCCATGCAACGCATGGATATCGCCTCAGGCCCATGCCTCTCGGGAGAGGACACAATGGACGCGCGATAAGGCGCTTAAACGCAAGTTGCTGTCTGTGTATGACTCGAAGCCGCTTCCGCCGTGCGGAAAGGGTAGGGCTTAGCTGGGTTGGGGGAAATGTGGTCGTTTCATTCTGAGCATGATGCGAGTTGGGGTCGACACATAACCCTCTCCGGGATGGCGTCAGCGGCTGTGGTGTGTCATTTGTCTCCGCTGTAGCGGTAGGAGTATGTGTGTGTGTCTGTGTGTGTGTCCGTTCTAAGTTGTGCACCTCTCTTGGGAACCTCTATATTCCTATGTGCTTGGGCTTGGGCGCTTTGCATCTTTCTCAATAACTCGCTCTCGGCCGGGGGGTCGGTGAAGAGGACAGTCGCGCCGGCGCGCTCCATCACAACAAAGTATAAACTTAGTTGTAGCAAGTTGTTTCGGGGGTATGTGGTATGTTGTATTCAAGTATTCAGACCTTTTGGCATGAATACTTCGGCATGGGCACGAGCACTCTTCGTGGTACGTGGTATACCGTCTTCTATGTTCGTAGTGGTCGCGCAACGTGTGCGGATTCGGATTCTCCCTGGGTTCAAGTCCTGGTTCGCCGATTTTCGTTTCGAAATTCGAGGATTTGAGTTTTATTTTTACCGTTACGGTAATTGTACGTAATTGTCCACGCGTTTAAGGTAAGAAATGCAAGTAGCAGAGCTAGGCCCTTCGCGTTCAGTTTCCCCCAGTGAGCGCTAGGCCCGTTCCTTTGCCGCGCCGCGACCCATAAAAATTTGCTAAAAATTAAAATTATAATAGCAGTATCGCATGTGCATGTTGATTGATTTCTTGTCCTACGAGCCACAAAATGTAGCATACAAAGGGGGGGTCGGCCCCCCTAACGGCGAGTGCGAGTGGCCGCGGCGAGCCGCGGCCCTTCCCTCTTGGTTCGGGTGCCCCGTCTTCTCTTACCCAAATGGGGCGAGAAGACACGTAAACGCGGGGGGGGAGAGCTGCCACTCCCCCCTCCCCTCCCCTCCCTCTTCCCTCTTCCTCCTCTCTTCCCTGCGGCTTTGGCCCATGCGCTCCGCTGGCGCGCGCCTGCGCGGCCCCTCTTCAGGTCCCCAGGAGCCCAGGAGGCTTGCAGGGGCGTGGGAGCACCGCTCAGGGGACAGGTGAGGCTGGGGCATAGCCCTGGCCCCGCCTGCCTCTCCCTCGCTGGCTCTCGAGCCCCTGCCGGTCGACAGGAGCTGGCTGGGGGCTCCTGATCAGACGGGCCCAGGGCCCAGGGGTTGGAGGGGTTGGTCAGAGCGAGAAGCAGGCCAACGCGGGCCAGGGCGTGCGATCTGTGCCCGACTCTCAGGGAGAGTCTGGGCAGTCTGGGTGAGTCCCCCCTACATGCCAAGAGGCAGCGCAGGGGGGTGGATGGTTCTCGCCCCCCATGAGTGAGGGGAGTCGAGAGAGTGGGGGGGGGCGCGAGGCCCCCCTCCATGGCGACCAATCATAAGATTAGTGTGGAGAGTCTGAGGTTGACCGACAGGCCCCGCGGAAGGGAGTTGGAGCCCGGGGGGAAGGGGACGTGGCGCCTCCCCCATGTGATAAAGTATAAGCTTAGTTTTAGTTGGCACAATGATCAAGGGTCAACGGTCAAGTCATATACTTAGTCGAAGGTTGAGGGGGTACGGACCAAGGCATCCGGCAAATACCGAGGAGAACCAAGTGCCAGGAATGGTCTGAGCAAGGAGTACGAGTACTATATTCATGCATGCCATCATGGAGGGCGGCACAACCCACGCATGGCAGCTTGCGCCAGCATGCATCTCACGATCGCCGGCGCTTCACTATATTCATGTCATATGGTTGTTGCGTCATCGCAAGACAAGGCGGTCATAGCAATGGTATCATAAGAAGCCTCCAAGCGCGTGCACTCGCATCAGCCACCTCTCTTGTAACTCCCGTTGAATTTGTCCCACATGTTGCACAAAAGAGCCCTTCCTTATTCAAATATCGCTGCACCAGGTGCAGCAGAGCAACGTCTTGATATGTGAAGTGAGCCACGGCGTACAGAGCCTTGGGGTATGGTGAAGACGGAGCAGAAGGATGGTGGACAGAGGTGAGGTGCGAAAGAACATTCATTGTCTGGCTGTCTTACGGCGTTCCTCTGCATCGAACTTGGCGGGCCGCAACTCGATGAGGAATTGGCGCCAGGTGGGCGTTCCAACACGCCGCTGAGACACGATGCCGTCCCTGCCGAGCACGATCACCACACCCTTCTCGGGATCTGCACCCTGTGCGGCTGCCGAGTCTGCTTCCACTTGCATGCGGCGCACCCACTCACTCGCATCCTCACTCAGCACTTCGGCGACGTACGGTGCGGCCGTCCAAGTGGAAGAGGCGATGCCTTTGCCAAAGCCCTTCTTGCCTTCGCCTCCCGTTTTGCCCTTGGAGGGTGCAGAGGACGCCACGTTGGCCTCCGCGGCCATCATGCGCTCGAATGCCTCATCGGCGGTCGACTTGCCGGCTACTTTAGAAGAGGATCCATCGCATTGCACGGGGACCAGAAGGACGTCCGTAAAGCGGAAGAGATCTCCGTCGAACCGGGCTGCAATCAAGGACTCGCGAAGGAACTTTTGATTGCCACCCAACAAGACCACTGTTTGCCTGGCCCCCATGATGAGCTCCTTGAGTGTCACAGGCTTGACTTCACGCTCCGAGAGGCGCACCTGCACGCGAAGATCCCCCGCGTCGACCCAGTCGGGGAGCACCGCCCGCGATGCCGCGACTACGGCAGGTTTAGCCGTCCGCTGCGACTGGGCCTGCACGTCAATCACAGCTCCCGCTGCGGCGGCGAGCAGAGTAACCGCGTCGACTGCAACGCCCAGGGCGCCATCGCTGCCGTCGACTGGCTGCCCGGAGATCATTGCTGGCACGGTGCTCGAGAGGCCTGCGAGCGCGCCGATCCCGAATGCAGTGTAGATGGCGAGGCGTGCGGTCTGCCATGAGAAGCTCAGCGCCTTTGCCTCGCCCTCCAGCTTCTGGCGCAGCTTGGGCTCCGGCTCATCGCGTGGCGCACTCATCCACACCGCCACTGGTGACTGCGGGCGATGGAGCGCGAGACGTGGTGTGGTCGGCGCTTGAAAGGCGGCGGCGGCGAGGCAGAGCGCCGCCAGTCCGAGCGCCATGTCCACCACACACGCCGAGGGGCGGGTTCGCGCGGGGGGGGAAGGGGCTGGGGGGCGGGGGGAGGAAGAGAGGAGAGAGAGATGGAGGAGAGGGGCGACGCGCCGGGCGGCAATCGGGGGGAGGAGGAAGAGGGAGGGGAATCACACTAATTCTGGTAGAGATGGAAGAGGACAGAGAAAGAACAGAGAGAGGGTAGGAGTACGTAGGAAGAAGAAGAAGAGAGGGAGGAGGAGTGATGAGAGACACAGAGAGAGAGGCTTCTGGGAGGAGGCAGTATCTCAGCAGAGCGCGAGGGAGGAGAGGACGCTTCTGAGAGAATTTCCTCTCCTCTCCAAATATAAACTTTAATCTTAGAGGCTGCCGCTTCATGGGCACGCTGCCCCATTTCCATGGGCGAAAATAAAAATCGGCCTGTTGACATCTAGAGGCTAGAGGTGGCTGTCACTGGAGAAAAGGTGCCCCTAGGCATGCCGTGCGCCGGCATGTGCTTTTTTTTTCTGATTGGTGCACATGGTGACTCACAACGACATTTTACATATGCACGCGCACGGAACTAGGAGCCTCAAGGACAGGAGGACAGGCCCCAACGCCCCAACCCTAGATGTGAAAAACAACGGGTGAGGTCTAGAAAGACATAAGACATTAAAAACAGCTGTTTTTGGGAATCGAAAAAAACAGTGAAAAACAGTGCGAAAAACAGTGGGGGCACATATAGGTATACCGCAGGGGGGGCCTTTCCCCCCCCGCGCGCGGAACGCCTCCGCCTCCGCTCCTCCGTGTCCTGCGTCCTGCGTCCTACGCATCTACGCATACGTAGGCTAAGGTTGAAGGTTGTGAATAGGTTGCAATCGGAGCCAACATGTTTGAACCTATTAGTGCTCGAGAGCCAACATATGAGATAGTATTAGCAGCATGCCGCCAACATATTAGATAGTATTAGTGCTTTTGAGGAGGGGTATTAGCCTAGATGTTAAACACGGTGGGTCAGGTCTAGAAACACACCAAAAACAGCTGTTTTTGGCTTTTTTGGAAACACGGTGAAACACAGTACCGAAAACAGCGGGTCATATATATATAGTGTGTTATACATGTATATTTATATCCATCTCCCGTAGGCTCACAGCTCACAGTTACCGGTAGTTCTTGTTCCTGTGGGAGTGTAATTGTAATTGTAATTGTCAAGCATGATTGTGATTGATGATTGATTGTCTTGCATCCAACTAGGTGGTAGGTGGTAGGTGGTGGTAGCTAGTGGTGCAGTGGTGCAGGTGGGAGGCCAGGCAATCAGGTGGCGGGATTGATTATGCTATGGCCATGGCGCCTCGCTCCTCGCTCGCACGCTCACTCACCGCGCGCGCGCAGCGCGCAACCCTCTGTTCCGGACATGGGGGTCTCCTAGAAACACGGTGAAAAACACTGTTTTTGACTTCCGTAGAAACACACTGTTCCTGTGTTTAACATCTAGGGGTATTAGTATTAACGGTATTTGCTTGTTAACATGTTAACGGTACAGGAATATGTATGTATTATAATAAGGGGCCCTTGCCCTTGCTTGCCCCTTGAGGTACCCTTGCTTGTTGCTTGGTTGGTACTACTGAGGAGAAAACGAAAGAAGAGCCGCGGCGTGAGCTGCGGCGTTAGTATAGTAGAAGACAAGAAGACAATATAGAAGTAGAAGTCATATACAATATAACAGCATACCACTTTCTACTTTTGTATCGCTAGACTACTGACACAAGTCCAGCATTGATTTTTCGGTTTTTCGTCGGCGACCTCCTTGAGGGAGGACCGGACCGCGCTAGATTTGCGTGGTGCTGAATCGGCTAGCTCGCCGTAGGTGACTCCAAATAATTCGTGTGGGATTCCCGAGAGTACCGTTTTAAGTTTGTCGCCGTAGGCGGCCTTGAATTGATTGTGTGCATCGTCGTCGACGTAGAAGATCCATGGGCCCTTTCGGCCTTTATCCATCCCGTCTGGCGTGGCATCTAGGCCTTCCAGCCTGGAGAGTAGGAATTTCATGATAGGCCGGTCACTCACGCTTTTTAACCACTATTTTCCACCCCTCCTGGGTGTCCAAGGATTCCCCAGGGACCCCCCTTACCTGCCCCCCCAGACCCCCCCCCTCCCCCCCCGCGAACCCCCTCTACCCCACGAAAATCCATGGCGTCGGTGAGTGACTCCCCCGCTTTGTCCGGCCCATGGAAGTCTATTTTGGGAGAATGGGAGGATCGCGCGCGTGAGGGAATCAAAGCAGTGAATGTCGGGCGAATCCCCATAAGAAACGCGGAGGTTCCGCGTCGGCCGATCGCCGGCTGTCGGCCTCGCAATGGCTGCCAGCTAGTGAGGAGCCCAAGCTCAAGCCCCTCGCGAGGGATGCGGGAGGCCACTAGTGGGTCGCACGCTCGATCTCGAGGGTCGCACAGTCCGGTAGTGACATATCCTTGCCCATTGCGCCGCAGGCATACGATAATTCGACACGGCCCGACCTCCATGAGGCCGGCCCCTGGGACGCTGGCGAGCGTTGGCGAGCGCTGCCAGAAGTTCAGGCCCTCATGGAGGCCGTTCGCCGAGGCGAGCGCATTGAGCCCAGGGCTGCAGAGAATCCGGTCGTCGCTCGCCGACGATCCGGAGTCTCGACGGTTGGTTTGCGAGATGCTTGCGGCCGCCTTCACCGCGATGATCCCTGCGTTGGAGAACCACGCCGTTGAGTTCGTGTTTGGCGGCAAGTTCTCGGCAGAGAAGGTGACGCCAGCGATGCGGAAGCTCTTGGCCGGCTGTCCCACGACGAGTACTGGCGTCGAGACTCTCTTTGCGGCAGTTAAGCGACGCGCACAGCGCGAAGGTGTGTCTCGCCATGACACGCGTGTGGGCGCGGTCGCCTGCAAACGAGATCGCACGGCCCCAGTGAGTGACCGGGCTATTCATGAATGTTGCCACATCTTCACTCTTAATGTCCTTTTTGTCCTCAGCTAGCTAAGCTAGCTGAATGAAAAAAAGGGGTGTCTTCGGATTCTTCTTCCTCCTCTGGTGGAGGGGAGGCGAATGAGGTGTTGTTGTTGGGAGTCGGCATCGGGTCTGACTGTGGGTCGGCCCGCTTGCGCGACTGTGGCTGAGGCTGTTGGGTTGGTGGCTGCTGAGCTTGTCTGTGTGGCTCTTTCCCCTTGTGTCCGTGCGCGGCTTGAGCATAGGATTTGGCTGTGGGATTTGGTTGTTGGTTGGAGGGAGCAAAAGCTCCAAGAATTGATTGTTGTGTCATGTGCCCGCCCCCGAGGGGTGCACAGGTGGTAGGAGTTACCGCCATGGGGGTGGCAGCAGAGCTGCCACACCCCATGGGGAGTCCTTGAGTGGGTGGCTGTCCGGCGGCGGCGGTGTTCTGAGCCTAGGGTCTGGCTGTGCTGGTCTGCAGGGAACAGGACTTTGCTTGCTCCCTGCTTCTGTGGCTGCCTGGGAGGCGAGGGTGGCGGGGCCATCTCGACGTCGCTATCGGGCGGTGCGGAGGCCTGCGAGCGCTTCGGCTCCGGCGGCTTGGGGCGGCCCCGTTGGGGCGTCGTGGCGGCGAGGGGCTGGGAGAGGGGAGCGGTCGGCGCGCGCTCCATCGCTAAAACTATAACAATAGTTTTTAATGACATGCTGCGACCTAAGAGAGCTGGTCAACAACACGGGTGGCCCCGCCATGGCGCGAAACACCGCAGCCGATGCACTTCCAATGTGGGTTGCTGGTGCGTCCTCCTCATTGAGGATCACCACACAATCCCACACTGGGTCGACACGATTTGCTGTCGCCGAGCGCTTCCGCCCTTGGCACGTGAGCTAACGCAGCCCGGTTGCGCGCGCAGGGAGCACATTGAAGATTGTGCTCCCCGTATCATCGCGCGCGCGCGCAGCGTACGTAGCAGCATAGGTGTTGCTGGCCATGAACCATGAACCCTGAATCTTGCCTAATTTTCCCCTAAGACCTTAACCTCCAGCAAGCCACCCACCCATTAGGCCGCAATCCTTGCCCGGGATTTGACATTCACTGGCGCGCCATCACCTCCCATATGTTCGCTCAGAATCTTGTATTGAAGGCTTGGATAGTCACCCGAATATGCATACGCGCAGCTCATCGGTGAGTTGTACGGCCTGCTTTGTGAGCACCTGATGGGCCACATGAGCATTTGGGAGGACGGCCGCGTGCCCGAGATCCACAAACGTGGTGTTGATAGAGGAGGCGCGACCGCGCTCAAGGCGGCCGAGTTGACGCTGGAGTCGGCGCGCGGGCAGTACCCGTGGAATGATGTGCTGCATACCGCGCCGCCTTGATGCGATGTCGTCAAGTTGTATGACAAATCGTGACTGCGATCAGCGAGCCACGCGCCAGACGAGGAATTTGAACCACCGCTGGAATGATTGACAGCATGGGCGTTCTCGAGACAGCTGTTTGAAGACGAGTGATGACAACAACCTATGCCTATGGCTCCTGTAGGGTGACCCAATACCCCCTAGGCTAGACACCTCGCCGACAACCTAGCAGATGGGCGTGGCACACGGCACTAATCAAAAAGCCCCAGATCAAGAAGAAGGCGCGGGGAGGTGTCGGAGAAAGCCGTTGTAGACGTCGTTTCGCAAGCCAGTGCGAACAACGCCACCCGAGAGTCTGATGGTGTGCGCGCACTGCGTGTGCACGGCGGGCGGCCCGCCGGTCGCGGTTGGCGCAACTGCACCACACACACACAACTCACCGCGGTGCGGCGCTAGTCTTCGCCGGCCTTCCGTGCCGTCTTCGTGCCGCCTCTGGCCAGGTGTGCTTTAGATTTTGCGTGGTGCAGTTTCCACATCACGCATACGATCCGCCCTTGGTCGTCCCATTTGAACGAGCTTGAGCAGGGCACCTCGCGACTGCGCGCGCCACAGATTTGCTGACGCGCGTCTGCCGCGCGTACCACCATCTCCGCCGAGGGTGGGCAGCGGTACCGATTGGCGAGGATGGCAGAAGCGCCTGGCGTGAACGGCTCGGGTGCAAGTGAGCCGGCATCGCAAATCAATGAGTGAATCAGTCCCCGCAGCTCGTCCCGCACGTCGACCACGCGATCAATATATCTGGAATGCAGTACGAGTCGACCCTGGACGTGCGCAAAGTTCCACCTGTGAAAACCGGTGTACCCGCCGTTGAATGCCTCGTTCGGGTACACGCGGATGAAGATCGGCTTGCCTGGTTTGGCAACTGCAATCATCTGCGTGATCACTGTGAGCGGGTCCTGCGTGTGGTCGAGCGCGTTAACGCTCATCACGAGGTCAAAGCTATTCCGCGGCAGTCGGTACGCTAGCTGCTCCCCCAGAATCTGCTGCACGCGCACCGGCGGGTGGAGCCCGTGCTTGTCGAGCAGCCGCTGGTACTCGTCAGCGAGCGCGTCAGTTGCGACCACCTCGAGCGAGAGGCCCGGCTGCGAGCTGATGCGGAATCCGCAGCTCTCGAGCGGGCCTGCGCCGACGTCAAGCAGCCGGAAGTGCGTCTGGTTCACTCGCCTGCCGCGCAGGAGCATCTCTTCAATGAGCGGCTGCAGCGGCGCGTTCGGGTCAAGCCTACGCGCATAGTCGGCACCAAACTTCCTGCCCCCCTTTTTCCGCATCCAATCATCCCAAAAGTCGAGCTCAGGCTGGATGCCCGAGGCCCAGGCCTCGTTGGTCGCATTAGGCGCGCCATGCGCGTTGCACGCCATCCAGCCCTGCGCGAACGAGTATTGCACTCTGCCCGCCCTCAGCTCGGCCTCCGAGCCGCACTGCCGCCACCACGAGCCGTGCCGGTGGCAGCAGCTCCGCTCGAGCCCGGCGGCCGTGTGCTCCTCGCCGCACTGGGCGCAGAGCAGGCTGGTGCGCGCCTGCTGCCACGCCTCTTGTCCGCACGACGGCGGGCCCGCCGCCGCGCACAGCGGCGAGAGCCAGAGCGAGAGGAGCATGCAGCGGCACGCGGAGAGGGAAGACGCGGCGGGCGGGCCAGTGGTGTGTTACCTACCCCCCAGCAGCCAACGCCCCCGATAGCTATCGGGGGATAGCTTTGAGCAGGGCACCTCGCGACTGTGCGCGCCACAGATTTGCAAAGTATCGGGGGCCCCCGATAGCTACTTTATCGGGGGGAAATTTGTTCCCGATCGTTAGAACTTATAGCGCCATATGACATCTTGTTAGCTAGTATTCCTAGCCACATACACTGGACGAGCCATGCGCCAACCGCGCACACCCCCATCGCGGGTTAGGGGCTCCGTTGCCGTCGAAGGGCTTCGGTCCCGCAGCACTAAGATTATACTAACACAACAATAAAACTCTGACGCTCCCCCATCGCCAAAGGCGAAACCCTGTTTCTCCCAATCGCCAATCGTTGCCATTCCCGAGAAAGGTACAAGGTTACCTTCGACAACTATCAGTAAAACTGATAGGGTCATGGAGGCCGCGTTCCTGTCGAAACAAGAAACAAGCGAATGAATGCTGCTTGTTCATGGGGCAAGTCTGTTGTATTCCTGCCCATCTGAAGGTTGTAGGCATGAATATTCGTGTAAGGTACGCGCTCACAATTACAATTGAACAGTTCCCCGTGTTGCCACTGACGCACAAGACACACAGATTCGGATTCCCCATGGTCTCAAGTCCAAGTTTGCAGGTTTTGGTCTCGAAATTTGCGATTCGAATTTTGTTTTTGCTGTTACTATAATTGTTGGCTCGTTTAAGGTAATAAACCGGCATGACTTCGACTTCTCGTTCTGCAGTCGCTCTGCGAGACTCTCTCTCTCTCTCTCTCTCCGTCCGCCTCTCCTCGGCCGACGGCAAGAAGATTCGTCCAAAACATTCTCCGGTCCCAAGATATCTCGTGGGGGGTCTCTCCGCGCTCCGCGAGGGAAAGGACGCGATCTCGCTCCGAGATCGGCCTCGCGCCCTCCCACGCTGCCCCGCCGTGCCCTCGGTCCCTCGCCCCCCCCCGCGGCAGGTTCTTTCCCTCGGCGTGCCGTCCGTCGCCTCTGGCCGTTATATTAATCCCCCCCCGCGCGAGGTTCTCTTCTCCCCCGCGCGCGGTTCGTTTCCTCCGGCCGTCGTTGTTCCCCCCCTCGCTTCGATTCCTCTCGCGGTTCCTTCGATGATTGCCTCCATCTCGTCCGTTCTTCTTCGCGATCCTCGCGGAGGGGGCACCGACGTTTAATGTTAGTTTCGTCGCGGTTTCGATGAAAGAAAGGAAGAACGAATGGCACGCGCCTCGCGCCTCGCGTCTTGTTTCGTCGCCCCTTGCTCGTCGCTTGTCTAGAAGGTCTCTCCGCACATCGCCTTCTCCCCCCACGCGAGTTTGGATCTCTCCTCGACCCTCCGCGTTGGCTTCAGCGGACGAGTTCCACTTTAACGATAGTTCGAACCCTTCGGTGGCGTAGTTATGCGCTCTCTTTCCGTATATCTTCGCGCATGACGAGCGATCGCGACTTCAGCCTTCGCCGCGCGGGGAGGGGTTTGTTTATCGTATGATTCCGGAGTGTTTACGTTAGCTTCTGAGCCCAAGGACTTTGGTTTTTGGTTTCTTGTGAGTGATTTTTGTAGCAACTTCGTCGAGTCCCACCGTGTTCCCAAACGAGTCCCCCCGAGTTCCCGAGTCTATACCCCGAGTCAACGAGTCAATACAAGTCAAGCACGCGCCTGAGCCACCCCCAGTCGCCTGCCACCACCTCCCACAAGCCTCCTTCCGCACTTCCGCGCCCACCGTGCTCCGTGCGTGCGTCGTGCGTCGTGCGTCGATCACCATGCCCGTAGTCAACCCCGAGGAAAGCTCCATGAGCTCCCCACAAGAACCGCGTTCCGCGCTAGCTGCCGGCGCGCCCTCGCAGGCAATCTCCAAGAGTGAGATCAGCCTTGCTCTGACAAGCACAAAATCTTCGCTCGCGCCTTCGGCTCCGGTCGCCATGTCGAGTTCTCTCCTTGAGAAATCTTCATTGTCCCTGCGTCATGAGCCCGTCTCTTCTTCTTCGGTTCTCGAATCGTACGGGTCGAAGTCCCCCGGGGAAGAGAGCCTCGTGGGTCCCCTCCCTTCTTCAAAAGAGAGTCTTTCCGAGCCAGTTCTCCCCTCCTCTCGCCTCTCCGCGCCGACGGTCGAAGTTCCGCCGCCTCCGCAGGCCTCTACTCACACCCCGTCAACTGGAGCTGGAATGGGTCCTCTCGCCTCGTCCGTTGCTCCACCGGCGGCCTTTCCTCTCCTTTCTTTTGCTGATCCTTTGCCAAGTATTCCTTCCTCTCTCAATCCCTCTGTGGTTGGTGCTGAAGATGATGTGGGTTCCGTCCGGTCCCTCCCTCCTTTCGAGCCCCCACCATATGAAGAGTTTGTTCCACCCCCGTCGTCGACGTACTCGTACCCCAAACGTAACTTCGTTCCACCTCCGACCGCCACCGTCGGCGCCGCCCAAATCATGGACCAACAAGTCCAGATTGAGGCTCTCCGCGGCGCTGTCGACCGCCTCGAGTCCTCTACCCTCCAAGCCGCCCAACGCCACGAAGAATTTCAACGGGAGGTGGGGTCTACCTTCAACACGATACTCAACATTCTACAGCAGGGCCAAGCGGGCACTACGACTTCGTCTCGAGTCGAAACCTCGCCACCGCTTGTGGAAGAAGGAGACAACTCCATTGGTGCCCCTCCGGCCTCGGTTAAGTTCCCTTCTCAACCTTTGCCCGCCGCGCCGTTCTCCGTTCCGCCGAATTCGATTTCCGATCCCGGACCCAATACGCCTGTTCCTGTCCCGTCAGCCAAGCCTGTTTCTGATCCCCAACCTCCACCCACCGTCGCGGGCCTCCGCTCGCTTCCAAATCCGGCGGCTCGGCGCCATCCCGTCGATCCAAGCCTCGCCGGTGATGCTTCTGAGCGAGAGGTCATCCTAGCCTCGTGGGGCCAACTGTTTGAGGATGCCGCCTACGAGGTAGCCTCTCTCTACAGGAAGTCCGACGATTTCGAGCTCATCCACGCCATTCTCAACGGCGGCCTCTCTCGAGCCGGCAATGTTTGGCACTACCGCGTGTTTTTCGAGAAGGAGCACGTGACCAAGTGGGCTCGGAGCCGCTTCTTCCTCGACCGCACCCTCCATCACCAAGTCCGAATGGGCAAAGAGCTTTCCGAGATCAAGTTCCCGAAGGGCCTGGCCTCGGACAACGTCCAGACAGCGGCCACCTCCTGGAATGATTTTCGTCTGTCCTTCATCAAGCCGCTCGAGCGCGCCCTCTCGCTCGGCTGCGACCACCGTGAAATCTTTACATCCTTGCTAGCGGCCGCCAACTTGTGCACCACCGGCAACCAAAGGATCTACGCCTTCCTCCTCGATCTCGCCGAAGACCCGGTCCTCTCTCTCAACCCCGCACTGGCCTGCGACGTGCTTCTCCGCAAGTGCGACGCCACCTTCGCGGCCAACGTGCCCGGCTTCGCCAAAGACTCCGCCTCCATGGAGTGGGACAGGCTCGTAGCCCGTGAAGCCGGCTCCGATCTCTTAGAGTTATCCAAGAATTTGGTGCGCGCGTACGTCCGCAAGATGGGTGACGCGAAGGTGGATGCCACGACGGTCTGGGACCACCCAAACATGTCGCACGATATCAATCAACGATTCGAGTCCATCATCCGGAACGACAAGGTCGACGCGGCTCGCGGCGTGGATAACGCGACCAAGTTCGGCGAGTGTCTTGCAAAGACTCGCTTCCGCGTCGAGAACCACGAGCTCCCTCGTTCGGCCCTTTCGTGCGTCAACCTCTGCCAGCGCTACCTGAGCCCGTACGAACAAGCCCGCGCTGGCCAACAACAAGCGTCGGTCACCACGGTCGCCGCCGTGACGCCGCCGGCGACTACTTCCAAGCCCACCAAGACCGCCAAGGTTGCTAAGGCTGCCTCTAATCCCGTGGACACTACGGCTTCGATGGTCGCCGCCGTCCAAGCGGCGGTGGCCGAGGCATTAAAATCGCAAAACAACAACTCGAACCGCAAGACGACTGGCGCTGACAATCGTCGGGCTCCTCCTCCACCTACGAATTACTCCGCATCGTCTCCGCTACCGGACGCACTTCTTGACCGTCCCCTCGGCAAAAGCACGTCTTCTCGTCGCCAATGTGAGCCCCCTCCGAACGGCCTTGGGCTTCCGGCCGATTCGGGCCTCTCGGAATGGAATCCAGGTAGCTGGTCTCGAGCGCGAGCCCGCTTCTGGCAAATTTCTCGTTACGCGGGTCACCCGGCCCTTCGCGCTGCGCTCACGCGCTGCCGCCCCTCCGATGCCACCATGACCGCGCCGCGTCTCGACGACTTAGACCGCGACGTCAAGGAGTGGACCGACGCCAACGGCTGCGCGTACTGCGCCTTTCGTCCCCGGGCTCCATCTGGTACGCCCGAGGCAGACCTGTGGAAGTATGGCACGGGCGACGGAGCTCATAACCCCGTCGTTTGCCAACCGTACATTCGTTTTCTCTGCGAAGGCGGCAGTGGCGAGTGTGGTAACGACCCAGAAGTCCACTGCCGCCTCCGCACGATGGTTGTTCTCCGTCCGGCCCAGTAGGTCGCCGGCGGGGCCCACGTCCGCGCTGTTACCCCGCTACCAGTCCAGGGTAGTGGGCCTGAACGCCACCCACCAAAAGATCGTATTACACTACGGCCGAGTACTTCTACGGCCCCCAACCGGTACCCCAAGATTCCCCAAGTTCCAGACAAGCCCTGCCACCTCCATCCCCCTCTTTCTCCTGCCTCCTCGCCGATTGCCCCTATTTCTCCCAATGCCGATAATTCCATCCTGATTCTCGATATCACGCACGAGTCCTCAAAACCAAGTCAACCGTCACCGCCTCTCTATCAACTCAAGCCGCTCAACCGCTATCCCACGCCACTCCCCAAGCATCAACAGTCCAAGACCTCACGGTCTGCGAAAATCCAGCCGCCGCAGGCCCAATCCAACCTTCAATCTCTCAAATCAAATTTCGCATGTCCGAGCCACAAAACGTCTCCCGAGTACGAGTACGAGTCCAAGTCACGTTCAGAATTACCCTCTTCGTCCTACGCCACCGCGAGCCCATCTACGAGTCTGAGCCCAGTCCAGTCATCACCGGTATCACCAGTCTCCATCGCTACGACGATGGAGGCGCAGTTCTCCGGTTCCTCCCCACTTTCTTTCGAGTCCGAGTCCAAGCCTGTTTTGAGCAAACCCCGTTCTGAGCCATCCGAGTCCGAGTCCGAGTCCGAGTTTACAACGTCACCGAGTCCTACCACGCGGTCGACCGCAGGATTAACGGAGCTCCAGCCACCCACTGAGCCTCTGACGACCACTCCTTCCGCGGGAGTGTTCACCTTCGGTCCTCCGCGCCCCGAGTCTGAGTCATTTGGAAACTCCGGTCACGTCCAGAATTCCAACCATACCCGAGCCCCGTTTCACGAGCCACCGCGTATCGAGTCCAAACACAAGCTGACGCCGAAGCCCTCGACGACAGCCACTGTGTCCTTGTCCAAGCCACCGTTTCGAGTCTCGCCGCAGCCGGCCTGCCACTCCAGCAAGCTGCACGCCGCCGAGCCGATCCCTTCCGTTTCCGTTCCGAGTCCGAGTCCAATTGCACAAGACAGTGCATCCCGAGCCCGCGTAATCAAGCCCGTCACCGAGTCCGAGATTACGGCCGCACCGAGCCAACCGGTGCTGGCCACCGTGCCCCTATTGTCATCACAAGCGTCCGCTTCGTCCTCATCGACGGTTGCGACGCCAGGGGGCTTCACCTTTGGGCCGGCCCCGTCCGTTCCCATTTCGAAAATTAGCCCTGTTTTTGGCGTCCAGCACGCTAGGAACGACGAGTCCGAGTCCGAGCACAAATCAACGTCACCGCGGAGTCCGCGGTCGACCACCGGCGTTCCCACGCCATCCCATCAGTCAAGAGCCATGGAGGAGCTGGCACAGCCGTCTCCTAGCCTCTCTCAAGTCGCCGAGTCTTCCGAATTCGAGTCTGAATCCGCCGTAATTTTAGCGGTCCATGCACCCGCTAGCCCGAGCCAAGTCCTCCGAAGAATGCTTCGCATTGCAGAACCTCTTCGGCCACCACCCACACCAGCCGCTGCCGCAGAGCCACCACCCTGGCCTCAGCCTTCCCCGCAGCCGGCTTCTTCGACAGCCACGTCCCTTCTTTCGCCGGCGCCGACCCCGCCGACGACAGATTGCAACGAAGTCTATGCCTGGCCCGATTCCTCTCCCGACGTGACCATGGAGAGTGACCACAACTCCCTTGCACGTCGAGGAACGGCCGCCTCCCAAACCGAGCTTCTACGCCCATTGAGCCAGCCCAACCGAGTCTCTAAGCCATGTCCTTCATGTCTCTCACCGGTGGTCTCGCGGCCGCGGCGTCCGTCGCCGCAATCCGACACCCCACTTCTCCGAGTTTCTTCGTCAATCCCGTCCTCCGAGCCTGTCTCCACGTCGTCGATATCCGAGTCTACTTCCATTCGTCCTACGTCGCCGCGGCCACCGGTCGCAGCCTCCAAGCACTGCCTGCCTCTCGATACCACTGCCACCGCCATCATGCGCGTGGCAGCGATCAATGCGTCCGCGATCCAGTCCTTCGATTCCTCTCGAAACAACTCCGATGTCGGCACCCGCGATGATACCCCGTCACCCGCTCTCCACGCTCTCGCCTCTCTTCGTGCACGAGCGAGCGGCTCTGCGGTGGTATTACCTCGGCACCTCACGGAGGCAGCCCAAGAGCTCCGCCGGCCGCGCAGTGGCACCTTAGCCTCGCCTGCCGCCGCGCTACCCAAGCACTTCGATGAGCTTTGCGCTGAGCTCACGAAGACGAGTCAACAAGTCCAAGACGGGCTGACTTCTGGCTGTCACGCCCCACGAGTTCTCGTCGTTGGTGAGACTAGCGGCGTCGTCTCCTCCATGTTCCTACTCGCCGGAGCTGATGTAGCTACGTGCGATTTATATCCTTCCGAGATTGACTACGTGCCCCACTTCCAAGGCGACGCGCTTCATGTCCAAAACCTAGGTTGGGACCTAGTCATCGCCCACCCGCCCTGCACGTACCTCTCCGCCGTCAGCAGCCAATGGCTTTCCCAAGAACCCGGACGTCGTGCCGCTCTTGAGTCGGCCGCCCGCGTCTTCAAGTCAATGGCCTCCGCCACTGCTCCGTTTGTAGCGGTTGAGAACCCTCGGATGCATGCGGAAGCTCGCCGTTTAGTCGGGGGGTTGACCCCGACCCAATTCGTCCAACCCTGGGAGCACGGCACTGGACACCAGAAAGCCACCGGGTTGTACCTCACCAAAGGGCTGCCGCCTCTCCAGCCAACCTGCGTCGTGGATGGCCGTGAGTCGGCCATGGCTAACCTCTCTCCTTCACCGCACCGTGGCGCTCTTCGCAGCCGCACCTACGTCGGTGTAGCTGGAGCGATGGCGACCCATTGGATGCCTGTTCTTCTTCGACATTTGAGCCAACAGGGAGACCAGCCATCGACGAAGAAACTGTCCGCGTTGGAGCTACTCGCTTGCGCGCGGCGCAGCCTATCGGACCGGCCTTCCCTTAGCTCGACTGAGGCTACCGCATACGAGCCGTGGTCGGCTCTTCATCGTTATGAGAGGGGGAGGGAATCTAGTGAAGTTTCTTCCGACCCCGTTGTTTCCCGTCCAGCTACTCCCGAGTCAGACAACCACGAAGACCAAAAAGAAACCCACGATAACCACGACAACGACACGCCACTCTACGCCTCCGAGTCTACTCTCCACGACCCATTCTCTCCATGGACCGCCCCGCCTCCGGCACGCGCGAGCTCGCCGCGTCCGACGACGCCGACGACTCTCCGGAAGCGGCGCCAACAATGGCAAGCATTCGGAGTGAACGGGGACCAGAAATGGTCCAACGTCACGCTCGAAACCGCTGACGAAATAAGAGCGCAAGCTCTAGCCGGACGAGGCGCCGACGAGGAATCCGACCTCGCCGCTGCCGTCCGAGCGCCGATCGAGTTCGTGGAAGCCAAAGGCATCCGCGCCGAAGAGCTAGCCTCATTAGTTCGAAGACCCAAGACAGAAGCCCAAGCTCGTCTCGAGAAAGACTGGGAAAAGATGTCCGACCACCCGAGGCACCCCACCGACAAGAGAGGCCTGGGATACACTAGTCCCAAGCTATCACCCTGCACCGCTACCAACGAGGACGACGCCTCTAGACCCTCTGCCACGATAGCGGCAGTCGGATTACCCGAAGAGACGACGATCACCACGACGACGAATTCACCCGAGCAACCACGCTGTCGACCAACCCCGTCCCCGTCCGACACCATCGCACACGTGACCGCGCACCGACCGGATAGCGTCGTGGATACCCTACCATCTGCCTACCCAAGTCATTGCCTATATGTTCGAGACCTAGTGGTCTGCCGCTCCGGCGAGGCTACCGGCAAAGAAGGAGTTATCTTAGCCGACTCCGCTCTCACGGTCAACAGCACACTCGCTGACACCGGAGCTGGCCCGTCGGTCGTGACCACTTCCCTCTTGTCCAGCCTACCCAAAGACGCATGCGTCGAGCGGCTGCCACAAGCCGTAGTGACACCGCTTCACGGTCCGGACGGCCTGCCTCTTATCACGCGAGGCAAGGCTCGAATCGTCTTCTCCGTCGGTGGATTTCTCTTTCGTCATACGTTCATGGTGATTGAAGGCAACCCGATGCTGCTGCTCGGGAACGACTTCTTAGCCACGCACGCCGCTTCGATTCAGCTCGCCTCCGACAGCGCGGACGGCTCTATCACCCTCGGTGCTCCATCCACGGTGGCTCCTCTTGAGGTTAATGGCAGTCCAAGCCCCGACGCTCCGCCGATCTTTCGCGTCTCGACGTCACCGATAGCGGTGGTCCCTGTCAGCATGACTTGTGCACAGGTCTGTCCGACCTCCGCGAACCCAATCACGACTGACTTCTTCCGAGGGCCGCAGGCCACCAAAAACGACAACCAGCTAGTCACCGAGCCTCTCTTCAGCACGGCCGATGAGTTTGCCGCCAAAGCGCCGGCATCATGTGGCTCCGAGTACCTCCTATACACCCACGAACCTATCACGATCCCGGCCTATCATCGGGCAACGTTTCACGTCCGAATTCCGCTAGCTCTTCGAGAACACGAAGACTGCGCCATGCTCGTGGACCGACTCCCTACGCGTGAAACGATCGATAGCTCTCCTCTCGTCATTCCCCAAGTAGAGAGGTCGAACGCCGACCACACCATCGCGGTTACGGTGGTCAACACTGACCCCAAACCTCTACACCTTCCGTCGTTCCATCCTGTAGCTTCGCTACAGGTTCGATTCAAAATTCACGCTGGAACATATCGCCGCGTCGGGGCCGTTAACTCGCCGGATGTGATTGAGTCGCTCGACGAGGACCAGCGTAAGCTCCTCGAGGCAGCCAAGATCGACCCCGAAGGCCGTCTCTCGATGCCCCAACGTGAACAAGTTCGTCGTCTACTGGCCCGACGTATCGCTGCTTTCGCAATTGACCCGACCAACCCGAATCACACTCACGTGATGGAGGTAGAGCTACCGCTCAACCCCGGAGCCGAAGCTCACCGCCACGCACCGTCTAGAGTTGGACGAGAGGGTGAGAAGATCATAGAGGACGAAGTTTGCAAGATGGAGTCCGCGGGCATCATTAGGAAATCAAATTCGTCGTGGGCCTCTCGAGTCGTGCTAGTCACTAAGAAGGATGGCTCCGTACGTTTCTGCGTAGATTATCGCGACGTCAACTCCAAGCTTCGTCTAGAGGACAGCCCTCTTCCTCTCACGGTAGAAGCCATCGACCGATTGTCGTCCGGCCAAGGCAACCTTGATTCTCTATTCCTTTGCACCCTGGACCTGGCATCTGGTTTCTGGGGTATACCGATCAAAGAGTCCGATAAACATATCACCGCGTTCACTACTCATCGCGGCAAGTACGAGTTCAATTACTTGCCTTTTGGTGTTCAATCCGGTCCCTCGTATATGTGCCGCCTCATGGACGCCGTTCTCGGTGGGCTGGCATGGGAGATTTGTATGCCATACTTGGATGATGTCGGCGCCTGGTCGACAGGCGTAGGTGACTCGCTGCAGGCCAGGGAAGAGTCGTCATTCCAACAAATGTTACACCGTCTTGATCTTGTCTTGGAACGTCTCATCTGGGCGGGCCTCACTTGCAAGATGTCGAAATGCGTTTTCTTTGCCACCTCGGCTGAATATCTCGGCCACGTTGTTTCGCGTGAAGGTCTTCGGATGGATCCCAAGAAAGTGGAAGCCGTCTCGAAAATCGACCCTACCCAAATCAACTCTATCGAAGCCGTCCGTTCTTTCCTTGGACTGTGCTCGTACTACCGCCGTTTTATACGCCGTTTTGCGATCCGTGCAGCGCCGTTAACCGCTCTCACGCGGAAAGGGTGCGATGTCCCGGTCGAGTCGCAAACAGAAGCCTGTCGCCAGGCTATCGAAGATCTCAAGCAAGCTATCTGTGAAGAACCCGTACTCGCACCTCCTCGAGACGACCGTCCTTTCCTCGTTAAGACCGACGGTGCTAGCAAGCTCGGCATCGCCGGCGTCCTTGCTCAGAAAGACGACGAAGGGAGAGAGCGCGTTGTTGCATACTACGGTCGTAGTTTGAGTCCGGCTGAGCGCCATTGGACAGTTACTGAAATCGAACTTCTAGCAGCGAGAGACTGAAACCCCAAGTTTGGTTTTTTTTTCGACTGATGCCCCACTTATTGGGCTCCAAAAAACTTTTGGGCGAGGGCGTTTTTTTGTTGTTCACAATGTAAGATGTGGGTTTACGTTCGCGATTTCTTCGAAGAAGACTACGACGTCTTCCCATTGGCTAGCCTGTTGGGTGGCCTCGCGTTCTGGTTACTGCTTCCAAGCGCACTCATCGGTATCTTGGAGTTGTCGTGGAAGGGCAACTTGAAGAGGGCCGGTATTGCGATCGGGGTGCTCTTTGTGCTTTGTATCCTTGTCCTGCTGACGTTATGGAAGACGAAAATTTTCCGCTTTTACAAGACGAACAAGATGAACCTGTCCCGGCAGGGGAAGGAGACATTGCAACAGGCTGCACAAAGACGCAGCAAGAAGGCATATTGACCGTGAAAAAGAGGTCGCACCGGCGGCACCGACCAAAACTGACAGACAGCCCGTCTACGCGGCACCGGCGGCGTCGGCCGCGCGCACCCCCTCTCGGCCCCCACACAACTTTTCCAACCAGGAGCCATGCGGGATCACCACCGAGTGTTCGTCGTGTTGGCATCACCTCCTCGCCCCAAAACTTTTTCAGAGCCACATCGGCCGTGCACGCGCAAGGCACCACCGGCGGTACCGACCAAAACTGACAGACAAGAGACTGAAACCCCAAGTTTGGTTTTTTTTTCGACTGATGCCCCACTTATTGGGCTCCAAAAAACTTTTGGGCGAGGGCGACTTGTCCCCCCGTGTGGATACAAAAGTGCAGGTTTCAGATTGGAGTCATCACCGTTTTAGCTTGTTTTGAGTGCAAAGCTAACCATGATACCCAGGGGTACAATGCCGAATACCCAAAGGTGCCATTCAAACAAGAGGTCTGTGTTGCGCGCGAGGCAGGCACCGATCAGCGCTCACGACCCCTCGGATCCGGAGAACCGTCGCGACGGGGTGCAAAGCGTGTGCGTGTCGTGATTCACTGGGCTTGCAGAAGCATGCGCTCGACGTCAACGTGCCCCTTGAGCCTTGCAAGGTCGGCGGGCTTCAGGCCATCATAGGCGCCCATCTCTTGCACTTCATTGACACTTGCGCCAAAGTCGACGAGGACACGTGCACATTCGAGGTGACCAAGCTTGGCGCACTGGGCCAAAGGGGTGTAGAAGACCCTCTTGCCGCCCTTGTCGTCGACTTCGGCGCCGTGCTCAAGAAGAACCTTCGCGCACTCGCTGAAGTTGGAAGTGCATGCAATGAAGAGGGCGGTGTCGCCGTTGCCATCGCATTCGTCCATGTACTGCTGGTAGATCTTACGGGCGGCGGCGGCGACGATCTTGACGCGGCGAGGGTCGGTCACCGGCGGCGGCGCTTCTTGCGTCCGAGGAAGCAGCGGATGTTCTCCCTCTTGCGCTCGAGCAGCTTGGCCACCTTGGCCTTGGCCTGGCCTTCGAGCGTGTGGAACGCGTTCCACTCGGCCTCCGCGGCCTTGGCCTCGTCGAGCGTGGCGCTCTCCGGCAGCCCCAACTGCTCGAAGGACGACACGCCGTGCGTGAGGAATTGGTCGAGCATGTGGAGGACGAGTTGGTCGCGCGCCGCACCGAGACGCGAGTGGACGTGCGCGGGGGCGCCGATCGCGGAGGCGGCCTGGTAGCGCTCCTTGAGCATCTGCCAGCGCAGGTTGTGCTGCGCCTCCTTCGGGACGCGCAGCAGGGCGAAGGCCTCGGAGACGGAGGGGTGGCCTGCATCACCAGCAGTGGGGAGCGCGTCCGTAGCGAGGGTAGCGGGCGACGGCTCGGCGGCCGTAGCGAGCGGCGGCTCGGTGGGCGCGGCGGGCGGCGGCTCGGCGGCCGCGGCGGGCGGCGGCTCGCGCTCGGCAAACGCCCGGGCCGCCGCGGTCGCTGCGCGGGTGGCCTTTTGCATCGCCTCAATTGCCGCGTCCATGTCTTTGATGGCGTACAGCATCACATCGGCCGCCATGGTCGCGAGCTCCATCATCGCCCCGGTGGCCTCATTCATGACGCGGGAGGCCCTCGCGGTCGCCTCCTGGATGACCGCGTTGGCCTCGTCCACGGTGGTGAAAAAAAAACCAGACCTCAGGTTGCACATTCTCGCTAGAATCGATCCGAAATTGGAGGCCGTATCTTTGGGGTCGCCACTTCACCCTCGTCGTAGACCATTCAGCTTTGCGCTGGCTTCACACGATGAAAGATCAAGTCACCGGTGGTCCAGCCTCGCGCCTCATGCGATGGGTCCTGAAGCTAGCCGAATATCGATTCGACGTCGTGCACAAACCTGGAGTCACTCACTGGGACGCCGACGGCTTATCCCGCCTGGTTGCTCTCGAGCCCGATCACGATCCTCTCCATCTCGAGGAGAGTGACGTCCATTCTTTCGATTCTTCCGAAATTCACGACATAGTTGCCGCCGCGGTCACGTCATCCACCCTCACCGCTCGCCGCCAACAAGCAAACGATAGGCTCGCTCGTCAAGCATCGGAATCTTCGGAGTCGATTACCTCCTCGTATCTCGATGTGGGCGTGCCTCATGCCGACGAATTGCGTCAAGCGCTCTCTACCGACGAGTTCGCTAGCTCGATCATTTCTGAACTCGAGTCGATCCTTCCGAAAGCTTCCTCTTCGATCGACTCTAGCTCGTCGTCGAAGAAAAGGTCCCGATTCCTGCTTCGCGATGGCCTACTCTACTACCGCTCCTCAGAGGCGGAAGAGGCTCCTCTTCGTTTATACATTCCGGAGTCCCTTCGTGACACGTACCTCCGCGCCTACCATGACCACCTTGGTCACCCAGGTGCGACAAGGATGACTACCCTACTTCGTTCTCGAGTTTACTGGCCTGGCCTATCCGCCTCTGTATCGGAGTACGTTCGAGAGTGCCATGAATGCACTCTTGGCAAACCGTTACCGCGACCGCTCGCCCATCCATCCGGTCTTTCTATCGGATCCTATCCTTTCGACGTCGTCTATTGCGATATTCTTTCGATGGCTCCCACCCACGATTTCGTATCCGGCCGCTCCGGTTTTGATAAGCTGATTGTTTTCGTCGATTCTCTCTCTCGTTGGATTGAAGCTGAGCCTTGCAACGGTAACCCCTCGTCCGCAAAATGTCTGGACGTCTTCATGCGTCTCATCGTATCTCGTTATGGAGTCCCTCGCCAACTTCGAACCGACGCCGGCTCGAATCTTTGCTCTCGGTTAGTGGACCTAATTCTCAAAGCGACTGGCACGGACTTGAGCACTACTGAAGCCTATCGCCACGAAGGCGTAGGGCTAGTGGAAAGAGCTCAACAAACTCTCCTCACGATGACTCGAGTCTCCAATGAAGGCGGCGCCCATTGGGTCGACCACCTTCCGTTTCTTCTCATGTCTATGCGAGCGACCGCCGGTCGCGTCGTACCCAAGTCACCCGCGGCTATCTTGTTTGGTCGGGAGCTTCGTCTTCCAGCTCAACTTGCTGACCCTGCTCCTGTTCTCGAGTTCCTTCCATCTAGGCCTCCGTCCGATGCCGTCATTTACGCCACCGAGCTCAATAAGAAGCTTCTCGAGTCGTGGCGTTCCGCCCTCGAAAGTACTCAAGAAGCCCAACGCGAATCGATGCGCTCCGCCTCTCAAAAGTCTAAACTCGGTGTCACCTTCAAACCAGGAGACAGAGTTTGTCGTCGAATCCCTGGCCACGCCAACAAACTTCAATATCTCTACTCCGGTCCCTACCGAGTAGAAGAAGCCATCTCGGCCACTCGCTACCGTCTACGCGATCTCGAAAATCGTCAAGTCAAGGATGAAGTTCACATTTCCAATCTTCGTCCGTACTTCACCGTCACCGATTCGTCTCCGCTCGCTGAAGATGAGTACTTGGTCGAAGAGTTACTCGATCGCAAGGGCGATGGAGTTTCATTCAAGTATCTCGTCAAATGGCGCGGCTATCCTCGTTCTGAAGCTACTTGGGAGTCTCGAATTGAGTTGCTTCGGCGTTGTGCTGATCTAGTTGAGTCGTACGACACCACTTTCGACCGCCGTCCGGTTCAACCCCAAGCTCACTCCGCTGTAGACTCCTCTTCAAGTCCAAGCTCAAGTTCCCAATCCAATCAAGTTATTCCACGTCGAATTCAAGAGACAAGTCGTACTCCTCCTGATCTGCCTTCGAGTCGTACTCGTTCTCGTTCACAATCGTAGCGCTAAGTCGACCGGAAGTGGATGATTAGCGTCGCGTCAGCGCCTGACCCAGCGCAACTGCCCGAGCAAAACTCCTGTAAAAGGGAGAACGTGGTAGGACGTGACGTACGAAATCGGGGGCCGCCGCGCTAAGCTGCCGATTTTGTGCTCGCTTTGGATCCATGGGTTAATCCTCCTCCTCTAGGTCTCTCGTCTCGTATGGTTAAATGAACTCTCTTGGCTCGACATCGGGAGACGTCTCGATTTAAGTCGGGGGGTGTTGTATTCCTGCCCATCTGAAGGTTGTAGGCATGAATATTCGTGTAAGGTACGCGCTCACAATTACAATTGAACAGTTCCCCGTGTTGCCACTGACGCACAAGACACACAGATTCGGATTCCCCATGGTCTCAAGTCCAGGTTTGCAGGTTTTGGTCTCGAAATTTGCGATTCGAATTTTGTTTTTGCTGTTACTATAATTGTTGGCTCGTTTAAGGTAATAAACCGGCATGACTTCGACTTCTCGTTCTGCAGTCGCTCTGCGAGACTCTCTCTCTCTCTCTCTCTCCGTCCGCCTCTCCTCGGCCGACGGCAAGAAGATTCGTCCAAAACATTCTCCGGTCCCAAGATATCTCGTGGGGGTCTCTCCGCGCTCCGCGAGGGAAAGGACGCGATCTCGCTCCGAGATCGGCCTCGCGCCCTCCCACGCTGCCCCGCCGTGCCCTCGGTCCCTCGCCCCCCCCCCGCGGCAGGTTCTTTCCCTCGGCGTGCCGTCCGTCGCCTCTGGCCGTTATATTAATCCCCCCCGCGCGAGGTTCTCTTCTCCCCCGCGCGCGGTTCGTTTCCTCCGGCCGTCGTTGTTCCCCCCCTCGCTTCGATTCCTCTCGCGGTTCCTTCGATGATTGCCTCCATCTCGTCCGTTCTTCTTCGCGATCCTCGCGGAGGGGGCACCGACGTTTAATGTTAGTTTCGTCGCGGTTTCGATGAAAGAAAGGAAGAACGAATGGCACGCGCCTCGCGCCTCGCGTCTTGTTTCGTCGCCCCTTGCTCGTCGCTTGTCTATTGTCTAGAAGGTCTCTCCGCACATCGCCTTCTCCCCCCGCGCGAGTTTGGATCTCTCCTCGACCCTCCGCGTTGGCTTCAGCGGACGAGTTCCACTTTAACGATAGTTCGAACCCTTCGGTGGCGTAGTTATGCGCTCTCTTTCCGTATATCTTCGCGCATGACGAGCGATCGCGACTTCAGCCTTCGCCGCGCGGGGAGGGGTTTGTTTATCGTATGATTCCGGAGTGTTTACGTTAGCTTCTGAGCCCAAGGACTTTGGTTTTTGGTTTCTTGTGAGTGATTTTTGTAGCAACTTCGTCGAGTCCCACCGTGTTCCCAAACGAGTCCCCCCGAGTTCCCGAGTCTATACCCCGAGTCAACGAGTCAATACAAGTCAAGCACGCGCCTGAGCCACCCCCAGTCGCCTGCCACCACCTCCCACAAGCCTCCTTCCGCACTTCCGCGCCCACCGTGCTCCGTGCGTGCGTCGTGCGTCGTGCGTCGATCACCATGCCCGTAGTCAACCCCGAGGAAAGCTCCATGAGCTCCCCACAAGAACCGCGTTCCGCGCTAGCTGCCGGCGCGCCCTCGCAGGCAATCTCCAAGAGTGAGATCAGCCTTGCTCTGACAAAGTCTCAAGGGGCATAGAGCACAGTCTTGAGAAAGAGAGAGGGAGCGCGCGCGCTACATGGCGACACAAGCTACGATCACACACCACTCACAAAACCGCCCAGTCAACAAAGGGACACTCCGAAAACTCACGTAAACAGTCGCCACAATCAAAGAAACGGGTCCGGAGAAGAAGAAGAATGCAGCCAACCGAAACGTGACGGACTGGAGGTTACGGATGGAACAGGAGGAACCGGATGGGACGGAAGGTAGGCGGCGGAAGGCACGGCCTTTTGGGCATTGGCGGGTGGGACGGGCTGACCATCTTCCATGGTTGGAAGATGGATGGCGGGCAGTGGCGAGGGCGAGCGCGAGGTCGGAGCAGACATAGCGGACAGCGAGTGTGAGTGGGTGAGTGAGTGGATTTGGTTGGTGTTGTAAGATTGCTTGTTACGACGGAGCGGGAGCGAGAGCGAGAACGAGGGAGCGAGGAGCGACTGGGGCGAGGGACGAGGGCACGAGGGCGACAGAGGCCGACAGGGTACCAATCCGACTAGTCCGACCTGGCCCGGGAAAATCGGGGAATGGAGAGAGGGGAGGGAGGAGAGCTGCGGAAAGGGGGGGGAACTGCGAAGGGGGGAAATCACAACACTGACCCAATCCTCCCTCACATTCACGTATTTTTCCCGGCTTGGCCCGGGAAAATCAGGGAATGGAGAGAGGGGAGGGAGGAGACTGCAGAGGGGGTGAGAATAGCAGAGGGGGGGGGGGGGGGGACTGCAGAGGGGAGGGGAAACTGCAGAAGGGGAGGAGGGAGGGAATAAAGAGAGGGGGCCCAGTTCTGTTACCTGCATTTCTTACCTTAAACGCGTGGACAATTACCATAACGATAAAAATAAAACTCAAATCTTCGAATTTCGAGACGAAAATCGGCGGACCAGGATTTGAGCCCTAGCCCACGCAAGCTGAATGTTTTGAGCTTGCAGATGAGCTCGACGTGTACCTCTCTCTCCCCATAGAGGAGGATATGGATCTCGATGTGCTGGAGTGGTGGCGGGTTCGCGACCGCAAGCAGCCCCCAGGTGGCGGCGCACAGGCATTTCCAAATCTGGCAAAGATGGTTCGTCAATACTTAGGCCGACCTGCCTCTTCTGCTGGAGTTGAGCGGGCCTTCTCCAAAGCAGGAAAGCTTCACGACGACATGAAGGCATCACAATCCGATGAAAGTTTGGAGCATGCTTTGCTCGGCGGCAAGAACTGTGAGTGAGATGTGTGACGTGGTCTAGACCTTTGTCCTTTGCTTGGTTGGGCGTGCCGACGCGCGCGCAACGCACCGTAGCTCTGTGTGCAGCTTGTTCGTCGACTGTCGACCTTTTGCGCCATTATCTATGGTATTAATATATTTGAGGCCCGCAACTAATATCATAGATAGTAATAGTGCTCAGGAGCTATTACTATCTATGATGATAATCCTAATAGCCTCAGCATTGCCTATTATCTAGATATTAGGCTAATATATTCACAGTCTTAATGGGCTCGCGTTCGCGTTCGCGTTCGCGTTCGCGCCAACAGCCCCCCGCCGTAAGCCCCCTTCGGTATTCGCCCTTGGGCGCCCCCCCCCCCCAAATATCCCGCGGGATATCCCGGATCGCCCCCCAAAATATCTGGTGGTCCTGCGGACCACTGCAAATATCCCGGGGACTGTCCGGATATTTTCCTAGTTGGGCTGTAAGTACTGATATTAGTACTGATGCATTAGTATTAGCTCCCCAGGAGCTGATATACTGATGTTAGTTCCTAGGCTGCCAGTTCAAAAATAAAACTGAAAACAAAACTCCGGAGCGGGAACGAGCCCCCGCGAACAAGCACAGAGGCGCGCCAGCCCGCTCCCTCCCCCCGCCTATCTCTCCTGCTAGCTGCCCACCCCCCACCACCTTGGACTCTTGGCCTCTTCCTCTTCACATGCACCTGCCAACTCGTGCTCTCTGTTTGTTTGCGCTGCCCTCCCCTTTGCGCGCGCGCCACGCGCTGCACGCTGAACACCCCCCAGTAAGTATAAGTATAAGTATAATAATAGCGATACTAGAAGTTATAATAGGGGTGTAAGCTGATATTAGTACTGATGTAAGTACTGATGTAAGTGTAAGCTCAAAACCACCGTAAGCTTACGGACTGACAGCCCAACTAGGGATATTTTGGCCTACCCCTAACGACTAACGATAACAACGAACTAGTTCCAAGTAGTAAACTCGTAGCAATACTAGAGCGTCTAAGAATAAAGCATGTAATACAACAAAAAAGCAACACCGGACTTAGCGACCAAGGACCAAGGATAACAATAGACCGGGGGGACAATGTTCCCCCAACCGGGAAATCCAAAGGGGAAGGCCTGAAAGCTAAAAGCCGGGCCCCCACACAGGGTCAGACTTGGCCCGAAGCCGCCACAGGTAAACGCATGAGGCCTGCACCACCCATCCCCCAAAGGCGAGGCTCAAAGTAGTGTACATGGGCCGACCCGCCGACCTCCCAAAACCGAGAAAAAGGAACGAGGGGGGGGAGCGGGAGGGGGAGCGGCGGTAGGGGTATAGGCGTTGGCGTCGGGATCGCGGGGAAGTGAGTGTCACTAGTAGCTTAGCGGGCACCTTCAAGATTTTTTTTTCGAATGGGTTCGCAAAAGATCAAAAGATCCAAAAACCGCCGTGGGATGTGCGACTGGACAGAAAACGATAAATACCTTACAATATTAGGCGTCCCGCTAGGAGCCCCGGAGGCCCTCAAGCCCTTTTGGAAAAAACTCGCAGACAAAGTAGACGCCAAAGCAGAACGGCTGGCGCCGTTGGCGCGCCACATGACCATATTCGGCAGAACCACCTTAGCGAACTTCATTATGTTGCACGCCGCGCTACTGGAGGGTGGGGGGGGCGAGGGGCGCGCGCGGGGGGGGGGGGGGGGGGGCTCCCTTTGCCTCCGGGAAACGTTCCGCGCTCCTCCTCCTCCCCCCGCCCCACCCAGAAATCTTGCGGAGCTGGGGGGGGGCGGGGAGCTGGCGACCGCACGCCGTCGAAGAACTTGCATGACCTTGGATCGAGTAGGAGGAGTAGGAGATAGGGGGGAGGCGGGCAACATTGGCGCTTTCCAACCCTTCTCCCGGTGCTCCTCGACATGCTCCGCACCCGTCTCCCCGGCGCTCTGATGCTCGTCTCCTCCAATCTCCCCTCGAGGCCGCCCGCCTTCCCCCCGCAGCAGCCCAACCGCTCGAAGTGCCCGCCTTCCCCCCGCGCGCCGTGTCCCCACCCTCCACTCCAAGACATTCCCTGGCGATCGACTCTAGAAGAGACGCGGGCCTCGACGTGTGCGGGCACCTTAGTACATAGAGAATACGTCTTTGTAAGCATTGGCCAGGCCAAAGCTTACTTCTTCTCTGCGTGGAGTAGGTATCTCTGGGGCCCGTGCGCCAACTCGGAGGCGCAGCCCGCTGCGCGGGGCTCTGCGCCACTCGCTGTTATCTCAGCTGTCTTCCTTCTTGTCACATCAGCGTGCCCGATGCTCGCGATCGCAGCATTCTCCAACCTTGACGCACCGCGAATTAGCGAGGCGACGCCCATATTTGGTTCAGGCTTGGAGGCAGTGCTCCATCGAAACTCGGCGCGTGCTCTATCCGAGCTCCAGCAACCCGTGTCGCCCCCACCGCCTCTAGTCCCTTCGGAACCCTCACCTCCCCCTCCTCCTTCTCCCTATAAGCCTGAACCATCTCCTCCTCCTCCGCCCTTACCACTACCTCCAGCACCGTCACCGCCTCCGCCAAGTCCCTTCTCTCCGCCGCCTCCCTCGCCACCGCCCCCTGTGTCCCCCGAGCCGTCACCGCCGCCTCCCCCCGCACCGCTTTCGCCAGACCCCTCACCGCCACCACCCTCACCGCCGCCACCTTTGCCACCACCATCCCCACCCCCCCCCTCGCCGCCGCCACCCTCGCCACCACCATCCCCACCCCCTCCAACTCCTCCGCCACCCTTGCCCCCTCCGCCATTGCTGCCCCCTCCCTCCCCACCGCCACCGGCACCGCCACCTCCAGCGTCGCCACCCGCTACCCCGAGTCCCTCGCCCCCCCCACCGATCTCACCGGATCCCTCCGCGCCCCCACCTCCATCGCCGTACAACCCAGAGCCATCTCCTCCTCCGCCACCCTCCCCTCTCCTTCCCGACCCATCGCCGCCGCCACCATCACCTCCACCTCCCTCATTGCCGCCGTCAGTGCCACCGCCATCACCGCCACCGCCAACTCCGCCACCGCCATCTCCACCGCCACCATCGCCGCCACCGCCCTATCCCCCGCCTCCCTCTCCACCTCCATCGCCGCCTCCACCATCGCCGCCTCCACCATCGCCGCCTCCACCATCGCCGCCACCGCCCTCGCCGCCTCCGCCCTCGCCGCCACCGCCCGCACCGCCACCGCCCTCGCCACCCCCGCCGTCACCACCTCCTCCATCGCCGCCACCGCCCTCGCCGCCCCCGCCCTCGCCGCCGCCTCCATCACCACCGCCGCCTTCGCCACCTCCCTCCCCACCGCCGCCGTCGCCGCCACCACCCTCACCACCCCCGCCATCGCCACCTCCACCTTCGCCTCCTCCGCCGTCACCCCCACCGCCTTTGCCGCCACCGCCTATGCCCCCCCCACCGTCACCGCCGCCGCCCTCCCCACCTCCTCCCTCCCCAGCCCCATCGCCTCCACCGCCCTCGCCGCCGCCGCCCTCGCCGCCGCCACCATCTCCGCCGCCGCCCTCACCACCACCGCCTACACCACCACCGCCGTCGCCCCCTCCACCGTCGCCGCCACCGCCATCGCCACCGCCACCGTCGCCTCCGCCACCGTCGCCGCCTCCTTATTCGCCTCCGCCTCCGTCACCGCCTCCACCTTCCCCCC
>CM030941.1:2714492-2739492 GCA_018136815.1 Isochrysis galbana | reverse complement strand
AGAGAGAGAGCGGGGAACAGAAGGGAGACCAAGAAGAAGGAGGAGGAGGAGCCGTCGGCGACTATGAGCTCGCGCTGCTTTACTGGTAGAGGGGAGTCCCCGCGCGATCTCCGCAGCGAACGCTCGTGGGGCACACAAGACGAAAAGAAGGAACAGCCCTTTTCGGTACTCTTAGGTAAAGTAAAGTGATCGCTCCGCCTCCACTCTCCTGGCGAGCTGGCGAGTAGCAGGTAGATACGTAGATACACGTTCTGGATATAATTACTACGCGGGGGTACGGCAAGCGCATGGTGAGGTAGTTTGGTCGTCTACGCGGGGGGTGTACGGTGTACGAGCGCTAGAACGACGCGCCCGAGGTACGTAAAGAAGTGAAGCAACTACAACGACGCGGGAGCCAGAGGTCAAATACATATGTATGACATATGTATTTGGTATTTGGCTGTATTTGAAGTTTGAAGTTTGAAGCGCGTCCTGGGTTGTAGGCCTCGAATGTATTTGGCTGTATTTGCATGCCCCAGCACCGTATTTCCCATCTAGGCGGGGGGGGCGGGAGGGGGGGGGGGTTGGCGGAAGGGGGGGGGGGGTTGGCGGAAGGGGGGGGGGCTCGATAGGCGCTGGCGCTGAGCGCTGAGCCATCCCATTGGCCACTGGCTTCACCCAAGAGAGAGCGCTCCCCACGCCGCCTGAGCGCCGGCCATATAGAGAGCGGCGGGAGGGCGGGAGGGCATGGGCGGAGGGCAGGGGAGGGAGGGCAGGCGGCAGGGGAGGAGGGGAGGGCGGCGAGATGCAGGATGCACGGTGTTCGTTTTCGTTAGTTAGTAGTTAGTAACTACTAACTACTAACTTAGTTAGTAGTTAGTCGTTAGCGTTAGCGTTAGTGGAATAATTTTTACGCCCTATCAGAGTGTACGTTAGCGATTTCAATGACGCGCGGCAAGTGTACGTTACTAGATTCCTAGATGGGAGAAACGTATTCACCGTTTTTCTACGAAGGCGGAAAACAGGTCGTTATTGCCGTTTTTGAAACCCCTTCCGTTTCTCCCTCCGTTTTTAGACGGGCGCGGAGGCGTGCGCCAGCAGTGCGGCGGCGCATGCGGCGCGGCGGGCGGCGGGCACGTGTGCGTGTGCGCACATGCGCGCGATCGCGTTCGCCATTCCTGAGTCCTGTGAGATTCAGATTGAGAGTGGGGTGAATGGCTCTATCAAATGAGCAGACATTGAATCGTTTCCTCACTGGGACACGCAGCCTCATCACCAACCCAATCATCCTCTTGGTCACTGTCGTCATCATCGTCCCATTTGACGACATCCGGTGACCATCCAGCACTTTGCATGCGCATCTGCACATGCATTGATTCATGCGCGAAGACCAACTTATCTGCCACTTGATGGGACATGCGTGACCGAGCTTGAGAATGTCGAACACGCGATGACTACGGGCTCGTAGGCAGAGGGCCGTTCGATCGAGCCGGCAGCTGACGCGGCCGTATAGGATTCGTTGATTGCTGTTTGCGGGAAAATGTCAGAAAGGTCATAATAAGAATCGGGTCTGACAGTGTCTGCCATCAAACGTGGCGAGTGAAGGGGCAGACGGAAGGTCGGAGGAGGGCGACGCGCTGCGTCGGGGAGTAGAGACGAGACTAGCTAGCGAGCTAGTGAGAGAGAGAGAGAGAGAATGAGAGCTTCTTAGGTCCAAGGTAGGCTCGAGGGACTACAACGCGTGGTGCCCAAAAAGTTGCTGACCAACAGAGACAGACAAACTAAACCAGACAGGGCGAACACTAACCACACTCGGACGGACGGCAAGGCGTCGGTACTAGGGCAATTCAGCGACGCAACTATCAGTAAACTGATAGGGTCATGGAGCGCGCGCCGCTCCCCTCCTCCCCTGCCGCCACGCCCGCCGCGCCGGCCGAACGGGCCGCGACCACGGCCGCGCCACAGAAGCGCGCGCGAGGATCACCCAAGCCTGAACAGGTGAGCACGAGCCACGGCCCGTGCCGCCTCCCGCAAGCCCCACACCACCAGGGCCAGCATGGCCACCATGGCGCCGCCAGCCCAAGAAACGCATAGATGTCAACGACTTCCGCCCAATTTTTGAAACAAACGACGACAACGATTTAGTTCCAAGCAGTAAACTCATAGCGGTACTAGAGCGCCACAACATACAACACATAATACAACGAAAAAACAACACAGGACTTAGCGACCAGGGATAACAACAGACCATGGGAGGCAATATGCCTCCGCCGGAGAATTCCAATGGGGAAGGCCGAGGGGCCTGGCCCCCACACAGGGACGGACAAGGCCCGAGACTACCGCAGTAACGAACGCAAGAGGCCTGCCCCTCCCCTCCCACAAACGCTAGGCCCAAAGTAGTGTACATGGGCCGACCCCCCAAAACCGAAGAAAAAGGAACGAGGGGGGGAGCGGGCGAGGGAGTAGAGGTAGGGGTATAGGCGGTGACACCGGGAGCGCGAGAGAGTGTGTGTCCTTAGTAGCGTAGCGGGCACCTTCAAGAATGGTTTTTTTTTAGGGCAATTCAGCGACGCGCAGACATGCGACAGAGGGGTCGCCACAACGAGGGCAGACCTCGCTGAGGGAGCTGCGACCGAGGTATAACAGAAGACGGAAGACAATCGTGGAACGTTTGATGACATCAAGAGAAAGTAGGAGAAGAGGCGAGATGCCCATCAACGATACCTTGAGACTTAAAATAACTCACAGGTTATAAGTAAAAGTCTGTCCTCCCGCGGGGGAAGCGATCCACTTGGGATCCCTCATCGCCGAATCGGGAGTGACCACGTCAGAAAGGGTCCGTTGCGCGTAGTCGTCGAGGCGAGTAGCTTCGACAATCTCCCCTAGCGTAGGCGTGCCCACGGCGAGGTAGTCGGCCGAGATAGAGGCCCTGTCAACGGTGGTCGGTTCTAAACCCCGGGACTCAGCTTGCCTGCGCTGGGCAGTGAGAGTCCGGGTGACCGTAGCGACCGTGACAACGTCCTGCTTGCATTCGGAGTCGGAGTCGGACACGTCGGTATCCGGGTAGGTCGGAACGGTGTCTGACATGGAAGCCGGAACGGTGTCTGAGGGGTCGTCACCGCGAGGTGGCGGTAACGCGACGATCCTAGAAAGTCCGTCGGCGTCACAATGGTACTTGCCGGGCTTATGGACTACATCGAAGCGATACTCCGACAACTTGAGGATCCACCGCATGAGCCGAGAGGCTGGACCGCCTCCGACAGAGTCCTTCATCGAGTGGAGCCACTTGAGCGCGGAGTGGTCAATCACTAGTGTGAAACGCCGGCCCCATAGGTAGGGCCGCCAATTACGCATAGACTCGAGGGCTGCCAAAAGCTCGACCTCCGAAACGGTCCAATTCCTCTCGGCGGGAGATAGAGCACGACCATAGTACGCGACCACCCTATCACGGCCATCGTCGTCTCGTTGAGAGAGGATACCGGCGATACCAAGTTGAGTCCGCGCCACGCCGCAGCCATTGCATGTCCAGCTTGGCATGGAGGGGTCCTCTTCCGAGGCGATCGTCACGCAATCCCAACAAGGGTGGGTGCGCTTCGCCACCAGCGAGTTGCGCTTGCGCCCCAGATGGTGGGGCTGGCTGAGCCCCGTGGCTCGCGTGGGGAGCACACTGAAGACAGTGCTGCCCCTCTCCTCGCAAGCGCGCGGATCCTCCTCCTCCTGCTCCTCCTGCCTCCTGCTCCTCCACCCCACCGCGGTGGCTGCTCAGCGCGCGCCCATGCAGCAGCGCAGCCCATTGCATGGGCGCCGACGCAGGAGCTGGCTGCTCTGCGTCGGCGTCGACAGCGACGACGGCGGTGGCGATGGGCGTAGAAAGCGCGGCGCGAGAGGCACGGTTGGGGTTGGGGTTGGGTTGCATGGCAGTGGCCAAGAGGGCAGAGAGAGCGAGAGAGCGGAGAGAGGGGGGCAGAGCGACGCGCTCGCGACTCGCGACTCGCGAGTCACAGAGAAGGGTGCCCCCCCCGGTATCCTGGTACTGTTTTTGGTACAGTTTTTCTCTGTTTTTCTATGAATGCCAAAAACAGACTGTTTTTACTGTTTTTGGACGCCCCCGCCCCACTGTTTTTCCCATCTAGGACTAGATTGCATTACGCGGCACTGGTACATTGACGCTTTGCATGTACGGTGTACGGTTATTATTTATATTTGTATCCAGGACTTGTACTCGAACTCGCTGCTCGGCGCTGCTCGCTGCTGCTAGATGCACTCCCACGTCCCACACTCCCACGTTCACATCCACATCCGCAAGCCGCAAGTGGCAGAGTAGCCGCTGCGCTCGCGCCGGTCGACGGATGGGCTGAGTGTGCTGACGATACCGCGAGGAAGGATGAGGATGGGGTGATGTACTGGCGAGGGGGAGGCGAGAAGGCGGTGATACCACGAGGGGAGGGGAGCAGCGAGCAGCTCTGGCTCTGGGAGAGGTGAGAGATACCGCGAGGGGAGCCCCTCTCTCCCGCCAACTGGGAGGCGCCGACCGGAGGAGACTGGCAGAGACTAGGGAGAGGAGAGGAGCGGGCGGAGGGGAAGGGGGAGGGGGTTGAGAGAGGGGCTGGCTGGCCTGGCCTGGCCTGGCCTGGCCTGGCCTGGCCTGGCTGGCTTCGCCCAACGCATGGCGCGGCGGAGCCGGCTGGCCGCGCTCGAGCAGATCCTCGAAGGGGACGAGCAGACCGTCACTCCGCTTATGAGCGAGCCTGCCTGCATCGAGTTGCCAGTGGAGTGTGAGCTGCCGACAGAGGCCAAGCTGATGACAGAGGAGATTGAGCATGTTGCTTGCTGCGAGCTTCCCGCAGCACCGGCCGCGACGCACGAGCCTCCCACTGTGCCTTCTGCTCCGCTCTGCGACCGGCCACTTCGCGCCTCGCGCTCGACGGCGGAGAGCTTCGAGGCGCCGGCTGTGGCAGCCCCGCCTCCTGTGGGGCGCGAGGATGCGCTTGTCGAGGTACGGAGGTGTGTGCCGAAGCCGACAGTGTGCGTGCCTACATCTGAACACACCCGACCCACGGGCGAGAGCCGGACAGGCGCACGCGCGATCGAATCCTACCGCACTGCAGCTGGGGTGAGCACACGGTTGTGCGAGGCAGTGGGTGCGCACTCTTATGAGACTGAAGGAACCTGTTCCTCAAGCCGGCACGGTGAGAACGCGGGCGCCGCCTCCTTTGCGCGACCCCCGACCACAATGGCAGGCCTGAGAGCCGACCGAGCGCGGCTGCAGCGTGAGCTGGCGGAGTTGCGTCGCATCAGTGAGGCTCGCCGCCGGAAGGACCGATCAGAGTATGATGCGCTCAAGCACGCTCTGGCGGAATCGTGCAAGATGCTGGGCTTGCCGCGCGGTGGCGAGAGAATGGTTCAGGAGGTCGCCGCGTCGGCTCGACGGGCTGCCGCCTTGCAAGCAAAGCTTGTCGGTGTTACCGAGCGTGAAAGGGCGCTCTCAGAGGAGCTCCGAGAACTCCAGACGGAGCGGGAGGAGTGGAGCTCAAGGCGTGCGCAGGATGCGGAGCTCGTGGAGAGCCTCGAGCGCAAGCTAGCCCAAGCTGCGGAGCAGCTCAGCGCCGCGGAGCGAGCTGTCGCCGACGCGCGTGCTGCACGCAAGCAGGCCGAGGACGACCGCGCGCAAGTGCTCGATGGGTATGCTGAGCTGCAGCAGCAGCTGCGGCAGCGCGACCGCACGATTGATGAGGCGGCTGCGCGGGCCGCATACCGCGAGGCTCAGCCGGCCGCGGCCGCACGGCTTCAGGCACACGTGCTCGCTCACCGCTCGCGCCGCGCAGCGCGCGAGGCTGAGGTGGCGCTGGGTGCAGCCACTGACGCTTCCGTTGAAGCGGACACCTACAAAGCAGAGGCAATGGCTGCAACTGCCGAGCTCACGGCAACCAAGGCAATACTTGTGCGGACGATGGAGGCGCAGCGCGAGGCACAGCTCGACGCTTCTCGCAGAGTTGACGCGGCGGCGGCAGAGGTAGAGCGGATGAGGCTGAGTGCAGCCGAGGCCCAAGGGAACTGGGAGGTTGAACGACAGGTCCTACTGGATGAGATACACATGGCGCGCATGCGAGCGGCCAAGGTGGAGCGCCGGGTAGTCGCCGTGCAGCGAGAGGCGCTCTCAACGTCGCACCAGCATCAAGCCATGCTAGGTGACGTGGCCATCGCCACCCGGCGAATCGAGCAGCAGCAGACCGAGCTGGACCGCAGCAGAGAACGGCTCGAGAAGGAGCGACGCGAGATGGAGGCCGAGCGCGAGGCAGCGCTCAAGCGCATGGAAGAGGTGCGTGCCTTTGCCCCCATACCGCGCCGAGCATGTGGCGAGCCGAGCTTCTTCCCTCCGCTCCATCCGAATGGGCCACCAGGCGAGGAGGCGAGTGCAGGAGGAGTCGCACGAGTTTGCTGAAGACAGGATACGAGCAGCTACTCAGCCTATCGAGACATTGCGGGCACGGGCCCAAGCGGCGGAGAGCGCCCTGAAGGAGATGAAGGCGGAGCATGAGCGCGCCCTGAAGGCCACGCGAGCAGAGAGCCAGCAAGCAGTCGCCACCGTGGAGCGGGAGGCGCGTGCGGCGGTGGCGGCGGCGGCGAATGAGCGCACGCAAGCTTTGCAGGCGGCCCAGAATGAGGCGGACCGCTGGAAGGCCAAAGAGGCGTGTTTGCGGCAGGACATCCGCCGCTTGGAAGAGGAGTCGCGCGGATTGAAGGATAAGGCGGAGCAACGTCTTGCAGCAGCTGTGGAGAGGGCTCGGCAAGAAACGCGCTTGGAGGAGAGAGAGGCGGCGGCAGCACATCTCGCGGAAGAGCGTAGCAAGTGGGTTGCGGAGGCTGTAGCCCGGAAGAGCTCGCAGGAAGCTGCCGATGCAATCATGCGCGACGAAGAGGCACGGGGAAATGAGGCGCAGATCGCTGCTAGCCAAGCTCGAACATCGGAAGCTTTTGCGGCGAAGCAGCGAGAGACCGTGGAAGCGCTCAGAGACGATATGCTGATCGCCGCGGAGGAGAGGTCGGCTGTGGCACTGGCGACGGCACGAGCCGAGTGGGACTCGGCTAGGGCGGCGATGCTGCGTGAACACGCGGAACGGGAACGGGCCCTAGAAAGCGAGAAGAGCAGCGCACTAAGCGAGCGCGACACGATTCGCCGGGCTCATGAGGCAGAGCATGTAGAGCTCGAGGAGCTCCGCAGAGCGATGAAGCTGGATGCAGCTAAACAGGCTGAGCTGAGCGACCGCCTCACCAAGAGCGATGAGTGGGCCCGGCGCCTGGAAACCGACTTGCGCGATTGCCGAGAGGAAATCAGCCGCACGCGCCGTCAGTTGGCAGATGCCGAATCGGACCTGCAGCGCGCGAGGAGCGAGGTTGGTGCCCTGCGAGACGAAGCCACGCTCAAGTGCTCGGCAGCCTGTCCTGGAAGCCATATATCGCACGTTTCGGCAACGTCGTTCCTCAATGAGCTCGACTCCCAAGGAGCATCTCGCGAACTCACGTCAGATTTGGGGATGGGGCGCTTCCAGAGACATGTTGCGCCACAGCAGACAGGCTGTGCGGCTGACATCGATCATGCTAACCACTACGGACTCGATGACAAGGCGGATGGGCTCGACGCGCAGCTGAAGCTTGCGGGCACGGCGCTGCGCAAGCTGGAGGCAGATCTGCATCAGGAAGAGAGTCGACGCCGCAAGGCGGAGGCAGCGAGGGTGGCGGCTGAGGCTGCGGCGAGAGAGACATTGGCGGCCACACGGCGGGCTGAGGCGGCGCTCGACGCAGCACGGGAAGGCGAGGAAGCGCACCGAAAGAGCGCCATGATGGCGATGGAAGCGAGCGCCGAGGCGCGGGCGCGCATCGAGGCGCTGGTGAGGGAGACGGCGGACATCGAGGCTTCGCGCGCAAACGCGATTGCCGAATGCGATGTTTTGCAGTCCCGTCTAGCCGAGGCCGTCGAGGCCCAACTATTGACAGAGGCGAGACTGAAGGAGGCCATCTCCGCGAAAGTCGACGCGGAAGAGGTGCGCAAACGATCGGACCAGGCGCGGGAGGTGGCCGAGGCGGCCATCGCTACTCTGCGCCAACAAATCGAGGACGAGGTGGCTCTCCGTGCCGAATGGGAGAAGCAGGCGACTGAGGCGGTGTCGTTGCAACGAGCCGCCGAGGCGGACGCCGTTGCAGCAGCTGCGCGAGCCAGAAAGGCGGAAGCATTGACAGAAGAAGCACGCCGAGCCTTGGAACACAACGAGGCGGGTTTGAACGCTCGGCTTGAGGCGCGCATGGAGGCCCATCAAGCTATCCGTGTGGCGAAGCAATTGCAACATGACGCTGAAATACAGGCGGCGCGCGACACTGAGGCGCGGAAAGTAGCCGAGGCAAGGGCGACGGCGGCGCAAGCTAGACAGAAAGTTGCAGAGGAAGCGCTAGAAGAGATGCGGCTCCGCCTCGAGCACGCCAGGCTTGCGGAAGCAAAAGAAAGAGAAGAGCGTGAACAGGCGGTGCGCCAGAGTGAGGCTGCAACTATGAGACTCTCTCAAATACGATCGGAGCATGCCCGTGTAATCGATGAGTTGCAGACTTCACTTGCAAGGACCCAAGGCGCCTTGGCAGGCACGGAGGAGCGTCTTCGCAGCGCTACGCGCATGCAGCAACTTAATGAGGCGCGCCACATGACCACCCAGCCCGAGCACGTGGAAGAGAAATCTACCTCGCAACTTCTAAGCGAGTCTCAACCTGCTCTCGCCCCATCTACCAGTCCATCGGCTTCACCAGCACCTCGTCAAGTAGATAGGCCCGGAGACTCACACGTCCATTCACCCGTACGGCAGCCACCCAACCCTGGTCTAGAGGAGGAGCCACCAGCGGCTCGTTCACCGTTGTTGGACGACGTCGAGGAGTTTGCTGCGTATGCAAAGCGGGAGCGCGAGCGATTTGAAAAGATCACCTCTAGGCATGCCGCATGGATGAACCGGATTGCGGCTCAGGATGTAGGCAACTCATTATTTGGCGAACGCGTCGCAAGCAGCCCCCCCTTCGTTGACGTTCAGACATTACAACGTCGCAGACAAGCAACCGTATGAATCTGGGGCGTGGTCTCGATTCGATGAATGGAAGTGTCGCCCATGTATTTGTGGTATTGTCGTAGGAAATGCACTTGCCAAGTCTATCAGTCTATTATGTGACGCCTATTTCGACGCTCATTCACTTGGTGCGATCTTGGTCTTGCGGTCTTGCTCTAGGATACAGAGGCGGACATTGGTCCCCCAAAGAGATCCAGACTTCAATCCGTTCAAATGCAACATGCATCCTGTTGCTGGTGCATGATGCCACATTGCCATCATTGTTCTAGCTGACACCAAAACAATAGATAGAATATCTGAGTAAGAATAAAATACTAATGTGCCGCGAGGCCGGGAGATTGGCAAAGAATAGTGGGTGGGGGTGGGGGAGGCCAAGTGATAATAATAATAATCAATGTTATATCCTAGCCAACCCCACTAGCTAATTGGACATAACGTCTCAGTCCCGGAATCCCGCCATGCCTGACGGGCCAAGTGTCCGAGTGATACCGGGGGGTGGGGGCACTGCCCCCTCCCCTCGATATTTGTCCTCCCCCCAGTGCATGCACCGGCCCCGCGCACCCCAGCGCGTCCTCTCCTCGAGTCCACGCTGGGGGAAAACCCCTTTCGGGTAAAAGCAACGCAGGGGGGGGGGGGCATTCGTGAGATAGGAGCCCAGAAGCGCTAATCTCCCTCGCTAGAGCGAGTGGCCGCGGCGAGCCGCGGCCCTTCCCTCCTGGCTCTGGCGCCCCCGTCTTCTCTTACCCAAACGGGGCGAGAAGACACGTTTCTGCCGGAGGGGAGAGCTGCCGCTCCCCCCTCCCCTCCCTCTTCCCTTTTCCTCCTCTCTTCCCTGCGGCGGGGGCCCATGGCGCGCGCCTGCGGCCCCTCTTCAGGTCCCCAAGAGGCCGGCAGGGGCCTGGGAGCACAGCTCAGGGGGCAGGTGAGGCTGGGGCATGGCCCTGGCCCCTCCTGCCTCTCCCTCGCTGGCTCTCGAGCCCCTGCCAGTCGACTGGAGCTGGCTGGGGGGTCCTGATCAGGGGGGCCCAGGGGGAGGAGGGGCTGGTCAGAGGGATGGGCAGGCCACGACGGGCCAGGGCGGGCGAGTCAGGCGGGCCTGTGGGGAGAGGAATGGGTCAACAGGGCTGTGTGCTCCTGGCAAGCCATCAGGCGTGCCAGGAGAGTGGGTGGTTCCTCCCCCATGGCAGGGGAGGAGTGGAGAGAGAGGTGGGCTCGTGCCCCCCCATGGGCGAACTAAGTATAAACTTAGTTGGGGAGGCCAAGTGAGGTTAAGTGCTGCGAGCGCGGCGAGAAAGAGCACGAAACAAAAGTTACATAACACATAACGCAAGGAGTTGGTTGTGCTGAGCGGCGCATTGGCACATTCTAATATTATCACACATATTCTGCAATATCACAGATACACGCGCACGGCATATACTAGGCACATATACGCTGGCGGCTGGCGGGGCGCATGTGTCAACTCATATGAGCCATGATGTGATCTAATTGGGCGATATCCAGGAACGACCGAGCGCTGACGAAGCGCACCGTCACGATAGATCACAAGATCGGTAAAGCGGAGCGAGCCATGGGGCGAATGCAAAAGCAAGCAGAAGGGCCGTGCAAAGAAGAATGAGAATGAAGGGTAGCAGAAGAGCGAGCAAGGCTGGGCCGGCGAGACTCCCGTGTCATATTGCTGTATTCACTCGCTTATTTGCAGATGCAAACAGCTGCACGGATGCAAATTTGTGCTCAATGTTGCCAATGCCATGGAGCGCTTCACTCTTCATTCTCTTCGAAGCCCTTACAGCAACCGGTGGCCTGCGGTCACTCGGAATTCGGAATTCGGCTCGGCGTGTGTAACACATCTAGTGAGAGGCCAGATGTGACTTCAATCAGTTGGATCCACCACGCCACCTGCGGAAATGCTGAAGGTTGCCTCTGCCACAGGAAGACGCGGGGAGTCCTCGATGCGCGCAATGCGCTGATCACCGCGGCCTTTGCGTAGATACACACGGGTGTCAACGAGGTGGGCCAACACATGGCCGCCAACTGGCTTTTTGGCATCGCTTGAGATTACAGAGCCCGGATCTGCAGTCATCTGGTTCGTAAAGACAACAGCAATGTTGTACTCTGCTGCCATCTTCTTAATGCCATACACAAGCTTGCCCAACTTCTGCTGACGGTCAGCGAGCTCACCTCTGCCAGAGAATTCGAAGCGGAATACTCCCATGATAGAGTCAAAAATGATTAGACGAACTTCTTCCTCGCTAATAAGCTGCTTCGCCATCTTCAATGTCTCTTCGTACATGTCATCATTCCAAATTGGTGCGCAGCGTACGTTTTCAAGTACGAATGCATGGTCGAGTTGGAAGCGCTCTGCAATCTGAACCAAGCGCTCTGGCCTAAAGTTGTTCTCAGAGTCTAGGTACAATGCACGTCCATTTCCACCACCCTGCAAAGTGTGCAGGGAAGCGCGTAAATGGGATGATGATGATGTGGGAATCGACGAGTGCGGGGCAGCGATAGGAGAAGTGGCAAGAAGCCATTACTTGTTCTTCTGCCACAAGGCTGGCCACGGCCAGTGTGAGGGCCAATTGAGTTTTGCCCGTGCGCCATTCGCCATGGATCTCGGTGATGGAACCTGTCTCGACTCCTCCCCCGAGGATCTCATCCAGAGCTGATGATCCTGTCGTGATGCGGATGATCTCACGTTCTCGCTGTTGCAAGACAGAAGCTGCAGTCTGGAAACCGAGCCTGCGACAGACCTTTCCCGCCGCCTCTTTTGCTTTGGCCACCTTGGTCTCAGAGATCCCCTTGATCTTTTCGAGCTGGCGCGAAGAAGACATCACGATCGCGTCAGCTGTGAAGAGACCCGCCTCCTGGAACTTCTTGATGTCGCCTGAGAACAAGCAGATGTGTGTGTTCAATATTCAAACACGTGCAGCACCCAAAGTGCTGGCATGCGCGATGCATGCAGCACAGCGCTCAGAGTGAGAGGCGTCTTCACCTCTCTGGATGCCCACAGCCTCAAGAGCGGATATGGGCGTGAACGAGCTCTCCTGCTCTTCAGTATGCTGGTGAGAAGGCGTCGTGATTGCCTCGTCGCGTCGGACCGTCGCCGCCATGGCCTAGTGCTGGTCGGGCAAGGGGTGGGGGAAGTGGGGGGTGATGTGAGTGCGCCTGCGAGAAGAACTCTTCTCTCGTCCGCCCAAAAGGCGCGAAAACGACCGATTCAGAGAGAGGTAAAGAGGAGAAGAAGACGTCGAGGCCCAGGCGAGTCCAGAGCGAGCGAGCGGCCCTCGGTTAGATACGTGACAGTAGAAGTTGCACTAGGAGCCAGAAATTATTATTAGACACTGAGTGTCAACACGGCCATTCTAGGCTATATATATCCGTCCGCACCACCGAGTAGGAACATGATACAAAGAATGAACAACTCCGGCGACACTCATCACTCATCCGGCATCCGGGTGAGGCAAGGTCAGTTGCCTTCAGTTGGTACCGTTGTCGTCTCGCGCGCTCGGAGGGGTTGCCACTATAGTGTGGTATTCCCTAGAGTCCAGAGCAGTAATTAGTGCTAGGAATTCTGTGCTAGGGATAAGTTGTTCTCGGTCGACTTGTACTAATGCATGCGAAGGTTGGTCTAAGGTCGTTTGTCGTTTAGGTCGATCCGTTTTTTGGGGCTGTCTATTGTCTACCCATGCCCATGCCCGCTTGGGCTGTTCCAGCCGAGTGCCGAGTGGGAGTCGGTTCTGCACATGGCCAAAGAGTCAAAGAACAAAGAGAAAGAGGAGAGCTTTGCGCTTTGCTGAGTTTGGCATAGCTCTCGATGAGTCCGGATTAGAACGGATTACGGATTCCTCTGAAAATGCGATTCCGTCGTATTGTGTAGTATTTTATGCATGCTTTATAGAAGTCCGTTATGATAGATCTCCTTGCTAGTTACCGTAAGTATATAGGTCGACACCCGATGCGACAGGCGGGCACTGCGAAAGCGCGGCGCCAGACGAAAACGACTCAAGAGGCGGGGGCCACAAAACAAAAAGACAAAATAAGGAATAAGGTAAGCGACGCGTGCATTTACGTTTGTTTGCGGAATTTAGCTGAGAGGCCTGCCCCAGCCCGCCTGCCCCGTCGTAGTGCACGCGGGCCCACCCCCCGTAGGGGGGTTAGCGGGGGTGAGAGTGCGTGGGGCGTTTAGGCAATGTGGCGAGTCGGGATACCGGAGGGGTGTGAGTCAGTAGCAGCATAGTAGCATAGCGGGCACCTTCAAGATTTTATTTTATCGCCAAATACAAGCAAGGGGTGGGTTGGGACAGACCTGCTGTTGGGTGTTCCTGTGGCAAACAAACGTAAACATCTTTTATATGTGACTTATCCTGTCTCCGTGGGGTCTCCGCCCCCGCGCTTCGAGTCTTTTCCAACTATCCGCCGCGCTTTTTTTGCGGCGTCTGTCTGCCGTACTGTGTGTCACGGCCTCTAAAAGGCAACACAGCCACGCAAGTATTCATTCCAGCGATTGCATTCGGACAGCTTGTGACCTTCCGGACGAGTCGCGCCTTGTGTCTACAGTTTCGAAGCCGGCGACGCGACGCCACACAACTCCATCATATCAACGAGAGCGCCAATAAGCGATTCGCGCATCCTCTCTGCGCACGTCTCCTCGCAAGACCGCCAAGCAGTGATGGAAACATTCAGTCGACCCTCCAGCATCGCGTAGCAGACTCCATATCCATCGGGGGTCATCGGGGCGAAACCACCCATCATAGGCGTATATCCCACATTCGACGTGGAAATTATGTAATTGCCGCCTCCACCGGAGATCTTGTATGCCTCGTCGGAGAAGAAAGGCGGCAGTTCTCCCCGCATGACAGCACAGATGTAGAGGCCGAGTAGATGGCGATCGATGCCTTGACCTGTCAATACGCGTTGGAGCTGTGCACCGTGCGCCTCGCACGCTGTCTTGAGGGCAGCAAACTTTTCCTCCGAGCTTGCTGATGGATTTTGCATGGCTTTCACAAAGGCCATGGATTGCATCGACAGCGTACGGACGGTATCGGTGCGCCCGTGGTAAAAAGCCCTCGTATGACCCGTCTCATATGTTGCAACAAAGCGGCCGTGTAGCTTGAAGTAGGCGAGCTGGATCGCCATCTGATGAGGCCAAGCGTATGGTGGCATGTTGGGTGTCTGAATGGACACAATCAATACATGCAAGCATTTGGACGGCGACTCGCCTGCATGAAGAAGTCCGGGTGGAGCTTGGCGCGTTTCATCAAACCTTTGCCGAAGTGATTGAAGTGGAGTAGGACGAGCTGGCAGTCTCGCGTCAGGGCAGTTATGGAAGCGGAAGCGCGTTCAAGAACTCTCTGAAGCCGGGGAGATACCTCCCAAGATAGTCTCACCGGCGGTTCACACTTCACATTGAGCGGCGGCAGCTGCGCATTGAAATGTTTCAATTGCGAGGCGGCCACTTTCCTCACACGATCAAGAGCGTGCATGAATATTGAGACGATTGTCATTGCATCCACCTGCAAAGAAGCGCGTGATGTCACAAAGAAGCAATGCAGCGACGAATCTTTGCCATCCAGGGTGAAAGACTCACCGGCGTGTGCTCGGCATTGAGCCCTCCACGGCCATTCTCAAAGCAGATAACAGTGAAAGACTTGTCAAACCAGCGGTTGCGTCCATCCATACCCTTTAATGCAATGTTCGCAGCCTCTTCTTTCGTGTTCGGAGACCTATCATCGAGCGCAACGCAGAAGAGTGCTTCCTCTACGATTTTTAGTGATGCCGCATTGGTCTTGGAAGCGAGTAATTGTGTATGCTCTGCAGCCCATTCGTCGCGGTTCAGGGACGTCAGCAGCGAAATGGGAGGGTCATCCACCTATGAGCCGACAGGAGGCGACGAACCCAGAGTGATTGCTATGAGCACGTGGGCTTCCTGACCATGCCTTGAGTATGACCACCTGAGCCAAAGCGAGCTGAGTTTAAGGAGATGTGCACGAGACTTACCTCTTCCAGAATGTTCACAGCATCAAGGTTCAAGACTGCTGCAATCTGTGCCTGGAGCTCGCCGAGGCTAAGTGGTTCACCGGAGCGTCTGTACAAAGGCATCGAATACATTGCATTCTTTCTCAGCACAACCACATGCTTGGAGTCTGACGCCTGTACAAGATTGTCGCTGCCCTCTGCCGGCACACGCGTCATGCCAAATACACGAGTGAACTGGTTCATGTCGAGTGGGTTGCCGCGGATTTTTTCGATGGGAAACACACCCGTCTCGAGCATCCCTTTCACCTCGAGCAGGCAGTGCAGCGTGATCGCCGCCGCCTGCACGTTGGTTGTCGGGATGCCGAGATCTGGCATCACGCCGAACCAATTGATGTGCACCGCCATGGTGGTACGCGTGCGCAAGTAGGCCAGCTGCTCCCACCAGACCTCCATCCAGTTGCGTTCGCTCGCTGCTTTGGCCTGAAGTTCCTCCTGGTATGACATGCCGGCGCCACCCGGCCGCTTGAAGTCTGCAACAATGGCCTTGGTGTGCTCAAAGGCCTCTGGGGTGAGGAGGGGCTGAACACTCTCGAGGTATCGCTCGCACGTGTCCTCGAGCGATGGGAGTGGTAGCGGCGGCAGCTCGTCCTGGTGCGGGAACCACTTCTCTGGTGGCAGGGGAGCCATGGGTGAGCGAGAGGAAGAGCGGGAGGGGATAGAGGGGGCGAGCGAGCGGCTCTGTGCGGGGCAAAGCGCGCGAGGCGTCGAGGCGGTCGAGGGTTGTTGGGACGAAGTGACGAATCCTCAATCAAGGGGCGAGTGACACGGAGGCATACTTTTAGAAATTTTAGAATTTTCTTGTGGATGTCGTGGGAATAATGTTCCTCCTCGGAAGCCAACACAACCCCCGATGGAGTACCTTAAAAAAACATCTGAAGATTCCGGGCTACACGCCTACTAATCCAAGGTTACCCTGTCACTGCCACTACACCGCCCTTACATCTCCTCTCTCCACCACCTCCCTTTCCCCCCTTCACCCTTCACCCTACATCCTACATCCCTACATTCCTTTGTCTTCGGTTTCCGGAGTCCGACTCTGGTGCACTACCAAGAGCCTGGTTCGGAGTGCGGGTTTGGGGCAGGCCTGTTGGATGCAATGCCACTCATTCGGAGTTGCTGGGAAGGTTTCGCTGAGTCTTTTCTTGAGATCCGGATGCGGTGCAACCCCCGATAGCTAGGGGGACCCCAGGAGCTGTCGGCTGTCGGGGGGGAATTCCCCCCCGATCGCCAACAACCTCCTCAGTAGCTATAGGGGGACCGGGAGAATCCCTAGCCTACATGGTAAACTGTAAACTGTTGAGTGGAGCATTGCCGGGGAGGGCCCTGCTGGGCCACTCCGTCGCGAGCGGCACCGGCGCCCGGCGGCTAGCGCGGCGCTTTGGCCCTCCTCCCCGCCGGGAGTCGGGTGATGAGATTCTGGGTTGGGTCGGGCAACCCCATTTGGGATTTTGGACTGGGGACGAACGGCGAACGAGGCGGGGGGCGATTTTAGTTGTATTTTAGGGGCGATGAGGTCACGTTCCGTCGAATATGGGACAAACTCTCAAGTTGAGCCATCAAACACGTGTCCATAGCCATAGTCCATTTGTCATAGTAAGACCCATCATAGAGAAATATAAAACTTGTAGTCCGTTTAGTAATATACTACTTAGTAGTATATTTTTAACGCTAGCCCCAGTCTTCACACCTTCGTCGTCGTCGACTTCCTTTCTCCTTGACGTGATAGGTGATGCGTGATAAGACGGCCTTCCTGTCCTGAATCCCGAGTTGAGCAGCAAGTCCCTCCCCCTCCTCCTCCATCTCCATCACCATCACACTTCAGATCACAAGCCTGGACCCAAAGTGCAAAGTGTCCGTTCATGGCACCAGATGTTGCCAGGTGCACAATGCGTCTTCCCATAGGGAAAGCCGCAAGCCGCAAGGCTGGGACCCTACACCACCGCGGTACTGACCTCTCGCTCTCGCGCTCACGCTTCGCGCCCATGCTCATGTGCGAGGCCTACACAAACCTAGCTTCATCCTTGACGCCCCCTCGGCCCTTGGGCACTAGGACTGTCCGTATATCCGTATACAACAGCATGGTCATGGTCTGCATGTCTGCATAGAGCATAGGCATAGAGCAAAAACGCAAATTCAGTTTAAGCTGGATTGACAATGACATTACAATGATTGAGACCCAAAACTCTCGCCTAGTGGAGGCAAAGGCAGCAAGAATAACCAATGCCACCGGAGACGGAGGCGAACGGCTGGCGAGGGTGTGAAAATGTGAAGAATGTAGAATGTAGTGGATGAGTAGTAACGACGTTGTTCGAATGGTATAATGGTATAATAAGATGTCACATTCTAGCGACGATGGACGCGCCAGCCACTGCCCCTCTCCCAGTACCGTATAACAACAAAACGATATACAATCGGTGGCTCCATCGAGTCGGCCTCACTTTCGACGGAATTCGATCTAGAGTACAAGTAGGTGGTACAAAAAATAGTCGAACGCGAACGCAACTCAAACTTTTTGACCGTTTGAACATAGTCAACTACCTACTACTCCCTTGACCCCCAAAGTGAACACTGTGAAAAACACTGATAATTTTCCTCGCGCCGCGTACACGCGGCGCTCAACACCTCGCGGCTGTGCCGCGAACACACCCAACTCAAGGCGCGCGACAATGAACACCCGTCAACTACATACTCACCCCCCCTAAAAAAGTGAACGCGCGTATTATTTTTACCACCTACTTGTAGTCTTTATTTCAGCTCAAAGATTTCTAGAGTAGTACTCTACTCCTACCTGAAGGAGAGCAGCACGGCAACGCGAAGCTTGTCGAGCATTGGGCGCCACTGCCGGCGCCTCGCTCGCGGCTCTGCCGCGCAGCCAATGATCGGCTTCGACGAGGCGGACGAGAGGAGCTTGCTCGGCACGCCGACCGAGCACCCGATTTATGACGGTTACGCGGCGCTCAAAATGGCCGCAGCTGCCGTATCCTTGTTTGGCGTGCTGGGGATCTGCTTGACTGCGCCGCTGCAAGCGCAGGCGCTTCCTACACTCGTGCATGGGGGGGACGAACAGGCGCAGAGCTGGGCGTCGGGCCGCTACGGCTTGTGGAACCGCTCGACGTTTGAATCCATGCTGCGTGCAGAGAATGTGCCCAGTGCTTGCGACCCCAAGCCAGTCGATTCGATTTGCAACCCGATGTCAGCCTCGTGCGAGATCCCATCAAATGCCACGGCGTTCGATCAGCTGGTCAGCAAATGCCTCGTTGGTGGTGCCCTCGCCTTCTGTGGCTACGCGGGCATGGACACTACGGGCTATCCGAGCGAGAGCGGAGGCGGCGCTGGGCCAGTCTGTCCTCTGACAAAAGCGCGGGTAGCTTTCGCACAACCTCCAAACCCTGCCACCGCCTTAGCCGAATTTGTTGGTTCAGACTTTGTGTGTTTTAACTCCTCCAAAAACTCTTGGGATAGGCTATGCATTTCTCGTGGGTGGATCCGCTCTATCGACTGTCTAGGCCCGGGCGAATCACGCGCCAGATTCTTGGCAAAGATTCTCTCCGCAGGGGAGGCCGACTACCGTATGACACACAACGGGAAGGCTCCCCAGTTCCAGTGCTTCCACCGAGGGGGCTTCGGTTCTGTGCCCTGGCTCCACCTTCACTCATTTGTTGGGTATGCAGACTCAATCTGCCCGGAGATGTCGACCGTGGAAGGTTGGTCGCCAAATCCGCTGCCGCATCAGATTGTATGCTCGAACGGAGAGCGACCCGTTCGTGATCGGGTACAGCAAATGCTTGATGTTCTTGAGACCTCGCCACCGGGGTATGGAGATGTCCTACAGGATGGCGAAATTCCGGGCATTGAGGTCTTGAAGGCCTAGGAGGTCTGGCAGCGCATTGAAAGTATGAAACGGCAGGGACAGCTATACCAGACCAACAACGTATTTGTTCTTCCGTGTGCTCTCCTTCAGCAATGATATTAGGTCGATCGTCATTTGCCTCATTCATACCGATACACATAGTAGTACCTTCTTTGACCCGGCATCAGTGTGTTGGGGTTGTGGCTCAATGATATGTGCCCGTGATATCAAGATGGCATCGACATGAATTCTTCAATGGCTTGTGTGACGTCGGGTATGAGTGCATGGAGATGCGAAGAGGGCATGTATCTAGTTGCCGTTTTCTCAGCGGTGGTTGGTGGGTGGGTGTGGGCCTAAGTGTGGGTGTGCATGTGCGCATGCATGCGTGTGTTTGCTGCTTCACCGGGCCCATGCCCCACCTGGGTGGATTGTGAGGGCATCACAACTGATTGTATACTTGGCGGAGGTCACGCTCCCCCCCCCCCCCGGCTCCCCCTAGTGGCGGAATGCATAGTAGTGAGCAGGAGAGGGTGAGGTCTCCATCCTGGTGGAAGGGCACATGTCGTAAGTAAGTGGCGTCGCTGTCCACCATGTCGTTTTCTTCATCTGATTCTGGACCCTGCAGATCAGGCAGGGAGGTGCTGGTCAATATCGCGTTCGTGGTCGGTCTAGGCTAGAGTCTAGGGCTGTGTGCTGTGTCTTGGCACGTGTCCCGCCGGTTGAAGCTTTTCAGCTGCTGTGCAGTCGCCGAGTCGCCCGGAGGAGTCTATATATTAAAATAAACCTTTTAATAGTCTCACCGCACACGCGGCCGTGGACCCTCTACTTTCTACTCACGTAGGAGACTTTCTACACCCCCACTTCCCCGGCCCTTCTCCCCCCGCCATAAGGCGACTCCCCCCGTGCACTACTAGGGGGATAGGGGTGAAGGGCTTAGATATGGTCCGGTGGCCCGCGCCCCCCCCGGTGATCATTCCCCCCCTTCCTCCTGTGTCTCCGAGTGGGCGGCGGTCTCAGCCCCGACTTATCCTGTAAACAGGAGCGGGACTTACCTATTTTTCGGTGAGCGGAGCTCTCGCTCCGCCCACCCCCTTCTCCGCGCTCTCTCTCCCCTCTCCTGCGGCACGCGCGATGGCGCGCCTGCGGCAGGCCTGCAGCTGCCTGCTGGCGACCCCTGGAGGCTCATGGAGGCCAGCTCTGGGGGCAGAGGAGGCTGGGACTGGGCCCTGGTCTCCCCTGCCTCTCCCTCGCTGGCGCTCCTGAGCCTCTGGGGCCCCCAATCTGCACCTGTCTGCCTGTCGACCAGGGGGGAGGGGGGGTTGGAGCAATGGGCTGGCCACGAGGGGCCAGGATGGGCGAATGGGGCGAGCCTGTGGGGAAGGGAGTGGGTCAGTAGGGCAGTGGCATCCTGGCAAGCCATCAGGCGTGCCAGGAGGATGGGTGGTTCCTCCCCCATGGCAGGGGAGGAGTGGAGAGAGGGGGGGGCTCGTGCCCCCCCATGGGGCAACCAAGTATAAACTTAGTTGCGCCCGGAGGAGTCTACGGTGTTGTTGTGTGGTTGTGCGGTTGTGTGTTGTTTGGTTGGTGCAGAGCGCAGAGCATTTTGTAAGGTTGTTGTGCAACTAAGTTTATTCTTGGTCGCCGACACAGGGGGAAGGGGGCAAAAGATCACCGGGGGGGGGGCGCGGGCCACCGGACACCGGACCATATCTAAGCCCTCTACCCCTATCCCCCTAGTAGTGTACAGTGTACGGGGGGAGCCGCCTAATGGCGGGGGGGGGGGGGGGGGAGTAGGGGTGTAGAAAGTGTCCTGCGTTAAAGTAGTGGGTCCGTGGCCGCATGTGCGGTAGGAATATTATCTTTTGAGCGGCGAAGCACCTTGGGAGGTGCTGCACGTCGCAGTTGCCTCGAGGACGACGGGGTGTGGGGTGTGTTTATAATATATGGAGCGTCCACTTACCGTAATATATGGAGCTCAGAGCACTCAACTGTCGCACAGCACCTTAAAAGGTGCTTCCTGCCGCCGCATAAGAAATACGGTTTTTTTCATGGCACAAGTTGTGCCCAAGCACAAGCCATCACAAGCACAAGCCATCAGCCATCAGCGGAGGAGTGGAGAAAGGGGAGGGCTCGTGCCCCCCAATGGGAGAACCAAGTATAAACTTTGTTTGAGTGAATTTAGTATAAACTTAGGTGGCTGGGTGACATTCCAGTTTCGAGTGACGAGTGTTTCTCCAGTACTTTCACCGCAGATCACCTGATCACCACACACACGTGCATGTATCCAGCACACAACATTCACAGCACATCAGAATGGCATGGCCGCACCGTCACTAGCACACGGAGTTGCCATTCCGGTCGGTGCTCCTCACCCAGGAGGTATGGTCATGGCCACAACACATCAGGTGTGGATGATGCGGCTGCGGCGCGAAGTCGTGAGAGAAGCCCCGTAGGATGATGGAAGAAAAACGAGTGGTCCTCTTGCCCAACGGAAGGGTGAGGGGAGTGACTCAAGTGTTGCTCCGAGTGATAGGCCCGCCTTCCGGCCTTTCGAGCTTAGATGAGCACTTCTCAGATGCTTGTCTGGGCGTCGCCTCTACAGTGAACACGAGGAAGCCTACCCTGGTGAGGAGACTGAACAGGCTGCTTCTCCAGGATTGAAGTGTTGCGCAGAAGCATACAGGACGAGCGGGCTAATTCTTCTTCTTCGCCCGTCTCGCCGCCTCGACTGCGCGCTGCTGCCTCAAAGAAAGAAGAAGCGTCGGGATCAAGATACATGCGGCAACAGCGAAGGCGGGGCCGAACATGCACAAGCCGATCAGTGCATCGCCTACGCGAGCATGGCATGGCTTGATCCAGTGCTCCTCCATCATCGTGAACATCCAAGCCTCTGCTGCGGAAATGTTATCCGTGTCGGCAGGGTTGATGTCCACGGCGCCGCGAAATGGGGGTGAAGGTGACATCTCGTCGAGCGGCGCGTGCACGAGGCACGGGGCAGTGAGAGAGCAGGGTGCAGTCGCTTGCTCCCGCAGAAGCGAGAGAGAGGAGAGAGGGGGAGAGAGGGGAGTGACTCTACTTTTGAGGCGGGACGCCGGGCGCCAGCCAGCCCCTTCTTTCCCCACTTTACTATTTAAAAAGATTAGGCTTAGGGGCTTGAGCGCGCACGACGGCGATGGCCGCGCCGGAGTACCTTTCATGGATTGGGAGGGAGAGAGAGAGTGAGAGAGGGCGGGAAGGTGGAGCCGGCAGTAGCATGAGAGGCGGCAGTACAATAGAAGAGGGGAGGGGGGGGGGGGGGGGGGGGGGACGGGAGGGGGGGGGGGGGCGAGGCAGCAGTCTTATAGTAGAGGGGTGGGGCTCTAAGAGAAGGAGGGGGGGGGGGGGGACACTTGCATCTCTCTTGCACACCCCCCCCCTCCTCTGCCGAGGCAGCAACACCGTCGCACTCGCGCGGCGGCTCTCTCACTGCCCCGTGCCTCGTGCGGACGCCGCTCAACGATCAACGAGTTTCACGGCGCCGTGGATACCAACCATGCCGACACGGAGAACAATTCCGCGGCAGAGGCTTGGATGTTCACGACCGGCGTTCAGGCAGTCTGGTGGCATCGAATCCGAGGAGGAGGAGGGGCGGGGGCGGGGGGCGGGGGGCGGGGGGGGGGGGGGCGGGAACTGGGGAGAGGAGAGTAGGCCAACCCTCTACTTTAGGAGCAGGCCAAACCTATTCGTAGAGTACTGAAGTGTGCCACCAACTATACAGTAGTTCTATTCTTTTTAACGTGGAAGACGACGACGACGCACTCTTCATTATTCAATAATACTACTACTATCATATTTCAGCGCTTCATTTTACTGTCTTTGTATTCTTGCATTTTTAAAAATGAGAGAGTGACCGGGGGGAGGGAGGGGGGGGGGCGACGCCGCGCTCTCGCGAGGCGGGGGAGAGCACCGCCGCGGCGCGCGGCGAGACGCAAGAGGAAGAACAGAGTAGAGCAGGAAGACAGATGTTGCGATCTCTATGCCGAGCAGCGATGAGCCGCGTTCAGCTGGCGCGCCCGCCCACACGCCTCTCACAGCTAGGTGGTGCTTTCTTCTCTAGCAGCGCTGCCGGGCTTGATACTGCAATGCGCTCCGCTGGCTCGCGAGGGCGACAGCGGAAGAGTATTGCTGGAGTGCTCTCCATCAAGAACACTTGGAACAATACGCTCGTGACCATATCAGATATAGACTACAAGGTGAAAGGGTGGATGACGGCAGGGGCCGCTGGCTTCAAGAAGTCTAAGCGATCTTCCTACTTTGCCATGGAGAAGTGCTTGTCTGAGGCATTTCAGAAGGCGCGTTCGGTAAGCTCTCGCCTGATCATCACATTCCGCTCCCCGCACGATGGACTGTGCTCGCACGTGTCTCGAAGCTAACACTGACTTCCTATATATGCACTTCGTTTCGCAGCTCGGCATGCGCAAGGTCATGATCAATATGACCGGGCCCGCCATCATGTTGCGAAAGCCTTTGCTGCGTCAACTCCGTGAACAATCACAGCTACGAATCATGAAACTGAGGCTATCCGACTCGGTTCCACACGGAGGATGTCGTCCGCGCAAAGCAAGGCGGAGAAAATACAAGACAAGGGCACGCAAATAGCATAATGGCGAGCCTTCTATGTGTTGGAGCGGTAAATGCCCGGCAAGTGCCATGCGCACCCTCTCATCTCAAGTTGCTGGGAGGAGGGTCCCTTGACAGTGATGCGCTCGCGATGACCTCGTCCGGTTGCATGGCGCTGCAATGTTTCTGCTGGTTTCGTATCTTCAAGGTAAGGTTGGTTTTGCGAAGAGCGCTGAGTGACAAGAATCATGAGTAAATGCTAGTCACACGAACGCGGGCTACCGATCTCGTGATACTGCTCCCACAACACACACTAGACACTAGTAAGAGGTGGACGGGAAATCGACTTTTCACACTTTTCATAATTGAACCCAAAAGTCGATGTGAATCCGTGGAGGGGCATCTCATGCTATCATAAGAATAACAGCGTCTGCAAAGTGCAAGTGTCGCATTCATCCTAGATGATGCGATTTCCAGGCTCTTGTTTCCAGGTCCTTCGCCGTGCGGCCACACGGTGAAGCTCAGGTACATCTAGGTTGGTGGGGTTCGTCCCTAGCGATCTAGAATTCGAGTTCTCGTTTCGTTCCTTCTAGCCTGTTTGTCAGGTCTAGATTCCAGGTTTCCTCCTTTCGGGCAATCTTCTTGACCCAAAGGAGCCAGGTCGCCTGTCACTCGCTGCGCGCTTGTCTCAGGCTCTCGAGTTACCTTGTGAAGGCTTGTTTAGCTTCTTGCAAGGCTTGTTGTTTCTTGTTGAGTTCCGGTTCTTGCTTGGGACCTGCTGACTTTCGTTGTCGTCCAGGCCTGTTCTTCGTAGGTTCTGCTTGGCTTGGTTAGGCTTTCGTTGCCTTCCCCCTGTCTCTAGCTCTATTCAGTCCTCGACGGTGGGAGCCGCCTCGCCGGCTGAAGCCCCCGCCGAACGGCTATCTCGGAAGCCGGAGTCGACACTTGACCCGGGCTCCTGGAAACAGGTTTGCCCCGGAGATAGTCGCGACCCGACTCTCCGAAATTCGTGTCTTCCACCGCGCAACCATCTGGGTCAGGGTTCCGCTAGCTCTCCGAGATCATTCGGACTGCGCGATGCTGGTCGACCGCCTACCAAATCGCGAGGCTCTCGATTCGTCTCCTCTCGTAATGCCCACGGTGGTCACGCCCACGGACGATCATCGCATCGCGGTGACGATCGTCCACACCATGGAGAAGCGCGCGCCATTAAGCTCTCCTTGCACTAAGCCCACCTCCCGCGCCCGGATCTTCGGGATGAACGACTTGAGGTGCGAGCTGTCAGTCAGAGGGTGGCCCGCAAGTTCAAAGACGGGCCGCAACTCATCGATCTTGGTGAGAGGGATGCCACTATACAGAAACGAGTCGACGACTGTCCACCTGAAGACGAGAGCCTCCGTCGGCGTGCCAGCCCCAGACTCATTGGGATTGGCAT
>CM030941.1:2688183-2714392 GCA_018136815.1 Isochrysis galbana | reverse complement strand
ACACCCAGGAAAAACACTCCGACTCTCGCCCCACGACCTTCTCACATAACTCGACTAAAATCAAACCTAAACACTCCGGCCAGACGACGACGGACGACGATCAGAAGGCGATCTGTCGGCGATCCCGTCTAGAAGGGGAATCGCACCATAACGGAAACGAGGGGCAATCCTGCCGCACAAGATTCCAAGAGACCTACCAAATAAGACGAAAGGAGTGCGATGTGCCTAAGGGGGAGATACGAAGAGGTCGTAAATTAAACCTGATTGCCCCCAGAAGCAGATAAAGAACCGCTGTAGAGATAGCAAATTAAACCTATTTGCGAGGCGCCTGGGAGGAAGAAAGGTGGGGAAACTTCCCTTCTCTTTCGAGAGAAAGAGAGAGGGCGCTCCACAACCCACGATCCCATGCATCCAAGCGAAGCTTTTGACCGAGAACGAGAACGAGAGAATGATAACGATAAATACCGAACGACGAAGAGAAGAGCGAAGCCTAACGAGTGTCGATTCGCGAATGCGACACCCCCCTGCTAGGATCGAGCGTCCCGCGAGGAAAGAAGAGAACCTAACGGACATCGGAGAGCTCCAAGCAAGCCACGAGAAAGGCAGAAGAGCAATCCTGAACGAGACCGAATGAGCCAAGAGCGAAGAGCGAATAAATCCGAAGAGCGAATGAAACAATAAATCTGAAGAGCGAATGAAACAAGAAACAATAAATCCGAATGGAGGGAGAGCCGCGCACCCAACGCCGAACCAAGACGGAAGACGTGATGAGCGACGCACCGAGAAGTTACGAATTACGAACAACGAACAATCGAGGACCGATGAGAACGCGGAACGACAAGAATCGAGAATCGAGAGCGAGAAACGAAGAACGCGGAACGACGAGAATCGAGAATCGACGATGAATCGAAGAACGAGAAACGAAGAACGCGGAACGACGAGAATCGAGAATCGAGAATCGAAGAACGAACGACGAACGACGAACGACGAACTATAAGAATAGTGCGCGACGATCGAAGAGACAGGAAGTACCACACCCGTCCGGACGATAAAGTGTAGAATCGGCGGCCGGCGCTGCAGACCGCAGGACTCAACGCTGCAACCCATCCCCTTCTCTCTTTTACGAGAGTTTTACCTGGATGTTTGGGCGGTGTGGCGGCACCCAAGTTACAACGCGGCGTCTCCTGTTCTTCGATATATGAGTAGTCGAACAGCCAACGGCGAAAGACGGCGAGATAGTACGACGGGCTCGGCACGTCACGCGCGAGCTAAACGACGAGGTACGGGGGTCTCCTGACAGAGCGCAGCGAAAGGGGAGGGAGATCCATCCTCCGTGGTCGAAAGGGGGGGCGAGCCATACCTCTCTTCCCGCGGGGGGAACTATTCGGCGACCGCGGGGGGAAAATTCGGCGACCGCGGGGGGGAACTGGAAAAGAATTCCCGTACGTTCCCGTACCCCGATCAAACGTAAACGACGGCGTTGATAGATATCGGAGGGGCGTGACAGTCGCGACTGTCAGAAGAACGCAGAGGGTGTATCGAGGAGAGAGACGAGGGTGCGATCCGATGGCGACAGGCGTGCGAGAGCCTCGGAGCGACAGCGAACGAAGGTAGGCGAGGCAAGCGCAGCGGGCGCAAAGGCGTGGGAGCCAAACCACGGGGAACCGCGCGACGATCCCGACGAGTACCGAGGAACGAGGGAGCGGCGGTGGCGGAGGCAAAACAACTTCGCCGCCATCATCGGATGGAGGTGGAGGCGGGCTGGCTGCCTGGACTGGAGCAGGAGGGAGTCGGCCCCGTTCGATCGCGTTGGTGACCGCAGCGAGCTGCTGAGAGAATTGGGCTGCCATGGCCTGCATGAGCTCGATGTAGCGCAGCTCGACGGGGTTGAGCCCCGGTGAAGCCGAAGAGGTTGGCGGCGGGGCCGTAGCAGACGGTGGAGAAGGAGAGAGATGAAGAAGGGAGTCGGGCAGCAGGCCCGGGGCCTCTCCACCACGAGATGGTGGACTTGGCGCGACCGAGGCGACCGAGAGTCGTTCGAGGGAGGTGAGGTAGGGCTCATAGGCTGCCTCCGAGTCCGATGGCAGGGGTGGCGGTGCCTCGAGACATGCGCGAGAAGAGTGGAGGGATCCCTCCAGAGGATGATCTTCACCCTGGAAAGACTCGGGCTTGGACTTGCCTCCAACGGACTCAGGCGGCGAAGGCGGAGATGATGGTGGGGGGACCGCAGAGAGATCAGGAGGAGAGGAAAGGGAGGGCATCACCTCCCACTGCGAGGGTGGTGGTGGATGTCCGTCCGGAGAGGAGAAAGGGGGCAGGGCAGGCATGATGCCCGACTCTGCAGAGGTGGGGGAGACCCCCATTGAGACGTCCAGCGCGGGACGCACCGAGTGAGATTCTACACCTGACGAATTGGGATGGCCCTTAGGGCCTGAGGGCAATGAGGAAGGTGGCAAGCCGGCGGCAGGCGCGGCTGAGGAGACGGCTTCGGAGACGATGACGGGCTGAAGCCCGTCAGCAGAGGAAGGCGGGCAGGCGGGCTTGAGCGAGGGCGAGGACGGCGGCGAGAACGACATGGAACGAGCGGCGAGAGGCGAGGGCGAGTGAGAGGAGGGCTGTGATGGCAGGGGCTGGTGAGGAGAGGCGAGGTTGTTGGGTATGAGTGTTACGAGAGCGAGAGCGACGAGAGCGAGAGCGACGACGGATGACGACTGACGACAGGACGACGGACAGAGACACCCAGGAAAAACACTCCGACTCTCGCCCCACGACCTTCTCACATAACTCGACTAAAATCAAACCTAAACACTCCGGCCAGACGACGACGGACGACGATCAGAAGGCGATCTGTCGGCGATCCCGTCTAGAAGGGGAATCGCACCATAACGGAAACGAGGGGCAATCCTGCCGCACAAGATTCCAAGAGACCTACCAAATAAGACGAAAGGAGTGCGATGTGCCTAAGGGGGAGATACGAAGAGGTCGTAAACCTGATTGCCCCCAGAAGCAGATAAAGAACCGCTGTAGAGATAGCAAATTAAACCTATTTGCGAGGCGCCTGGGAGGAAGAAAGGTGGGGAAACTTCCCTTCTCTTTCGAGAGAAAGAGAGAGGGCGCTCCACAACCCACGATCCCATGCATCCAAGCGAAGCTTTTGACCGAGAACGAGAACGAGAGAATGATAACGATAAATACCGAACGACGAAGAGAAGAGCGAAGCCTAACGAGTGTCGATTCGCGAATGCGACATTCTTACGCTTAAGCACATCAACGGACACAACATGGTTGCGGATATTCTTACAAAACCGTGCCCACGCAACCAATTCCTTCGCCTACTCGACGTTCTTGATTCTTTCTCGTCGACGGCCAGTTCCTGATTACGTGCCTACTATACCCATTACCAGTAGCATACCGTACCTAGATGTGAAACACAGCCAAACTTAAAAAATAAAACAGCAAAAATAGTATGTTTTTTGCCGTCGAAAAAAACAGTGTAAAAACAAATGTGCGGGGTAGGGGGGCCGCCCGAAATAAAACAGCGAAAAACATATGTTTTGGGCCTCCGAAAAAAAACACTGTTCCTGTGCCTGGATGGATGGGAAATACGGTGCTGGGGCCTGCAAATACAACCAAATACATATGTATTTGGCCTCCGGCCAAATACTTTTCAAATACATTCGAGGCCTACAACCCAGGACGCGCTTCAAATACAGCCAAATACATATGTATTTGGCCTCTGGCCAAATACGGTAAATACGTATTTCCCATCTAGGTTCCTGAAGGATACCGTAAGATCTCGTGATAAAACCTCAATTTTTACTTGATGAATTTCCACCCTTAGATGTTATAAAAGCCCTGTAGTTTGACCGCCCTTAGTTCTTGGTTAGGGGGGGGCGAGGCCCCCATTGACCATTCACCCCCACCTTTAAAAGTAGGTTGGCGGCTAGCGTACCTAGCCACATATACCGGACGAGCCATGCACCAACCGCGCGCACCCCCAGCGTAGGGGCTCCGTTGCCGTCGTGGGCTTCGGTCCCGCAGCACCAGGTTTGAAAAAGCACAGACAAGAAAACTCTACAAGCTCCTTGCAGGAAGGCTCCAATGCTCTAATGAATGTCGGTGTCGAGGTGAACGGGCGTGAGACCGTGAAACCCCACATAAACTTGTGATTTTTGGCACGTTCTCACTTTCTCACATACGTTTTGTAAATTACTGTGTGCGAGAATTACTGTGTGCGAGGGGTATAGTATTCCTTGGTTGTTTGGCTGCGTGGTTTTGGCCCGATGGAGATGGGGGCGAGGCTGGGGCTGGCGACCCTCCAGGGAGTGGAGGGGACTGGGCGGGACTCTGGCGCCATCCCGGTCGAGCTCCGGGCAGGCGCGGATTATGACGGCCTCGTGAAATCGGCCGTCGACGGCCGATTTGTCGAGAGAGCCGAGAGGCCGGTGGGGGTCTTGTACGTGGTGCTTTCGTTCACCAGACCAGAGCACCCAGGCAAGGGCGCAGCCAAGTACCTGCTCGAGGCGCAGCGTAGCGCCGCAGGCATCCGTGCGATCGCACCGGGCCTCCCCACCGCGCTCGTCTGCGACGCCCCCCTTACGCCCTCCCTGACGCAATCCTTCGACTTCCTCCTCTCCGGAAACACCTCCGTCTACCCGCTCAGTGGCCACGCTCACGCCTACCTCCCGAGGCTCGCGGCGCTGGCCGCCTCGCCGTTCGAGCTCACTCTCGCGCTCGACGCCTCAGTCCAAGTTTGCTCTGGCTTGCTACGCACCGCGATGGACGCCGCGCACCGCAACGCAGCTCTCGATTTTGCGGTCAACTTTGAAACCTCTCCGCTCCAGGAAGAGCAGGAGATGACCGCCGAGCAGCGGCGATACTTCGCGGCGTACGGCATCGTGCGGCCCTCGCGGGTTTCCGACTTCCTTCCTCACAACTTCGCTTTGCTGGCGCGCAAAGGTCGGCCGCTCACCACCCTGCTCAAGCTCTGGTCGGATGAGCTGAAGAAGGGCCAGACGGCGGACGACCAGCGTCCTCTCCGTGAGGTGATGCGCACACTTCAGACCTCCAACTACCGCGTGTGTGCCACATCAGGCGCCTGCATCTCAGTGGGCGTTCACAGGCTGACGGAAGCCTGTGCCGCCTTCAAAAGTGCCGCCAAGGGAACGAGTTCCGGATCGAGAAGCTTCTTCGAACCACGATACACGCGGCCAATCGAGGGGCCGATGCTCCTCTTGCACTCGGTGGAAGCGCATAAGCTTCTCGCCTCTCCTGCCTTTGTTCAACTCGGCTCACCTGACATTAACACTTCTGCGCAGGCAATCACCCGCCCCCTCGGCCCCTCGCCGCCCTCTGCGCTCGCGCTTGCTGCTGCACACGGCATGCCAACCACACGCCGCTCGGATGTTCGCCTCACAGGCCGTCTTCCAGGGCTGCCGGGCAGCAAACGTTCTGTCCCTCGAGCGGCGGCTCGTCACTTCCGTGCCCGCCGAAAACCAACTGCACATTCAGCGGAGCGCGCACTACGAAATTTTTTACTCCCGCGCCGAGTGCATCCGGCGATATGCCCACATTCCGCCTGCCGATGCGGTTCTCTATGAAAGGGTGTGCCGAATGCTACCGTCCGAGGTGCGCAACACGGCGGCGACCAGTGGCAGCAAGCCACCCGCCCCGGAGCTCACCGAATCGCTCGACAGATTCTGGGCATTTGCGGTCGAGGCGAACCTGACCGCGTTGCGAAACCAGACCAGTCGGGATGTCGATGGCCAAGGTGTCGAGCGGACGACCCGAAAAACAGTGGGGCCACCAAAACAACCACTTTGGCAAGACCATGTGCAAGTCGAGATGGGTTCGGCGCCACGCAACGCGGATGGCTCAGCACGAGAACACCCTCCGGCGCCTGCCGTCTTACGCATGCTTGGCCAGCCTAACCACACAGCAGTCGTCCTTCGCACGGCAAAAGCCATCCCGCTCTCGCTGATCGCGACCTGCTACGTTCGCCACCCGCTGCCGATGGGTCACGATTTGTGGGTGTTGCACAACATGCAGCAACCCAATGGCTCGATGGGCGACCAGCTGATGGCCATGGGTGCCAATGCCATGGTCTATGGCGAACGGGAGATACGCAGTGCCTTCGGGCAAAACTACACGGCCTGGCTGCATTACGTGCCAGGGCTCGCCCTTCTCGTCCATTCAGCTCCGTCATATCAGTACATCTGGGCGATTGAAGACGACACGTTGTTCGCTGGCCGCCTGCCCTCCTTCCTCGCGTCGCACGCGCACTACACAGAGGACTTCATCGGGGCACACCATCGCACCCACGGCACGTGGATGTGGGGATATGGTACAGTCGTGCCACCTGAGGTGAACAAGATGAGGACCAAGGTGCAAATCTACCGCCTCTCGACGCGTCTCTTGCGCACCCTGGAGAACATGTTGCAGCTCAATCTGTACGTGTATGTTGAAGGCACAGTCTCTATTTGCTATGGCCTGCGGTGGTGCTCGGCGCGTCAGGTGGCAGCAGAGTTTCTAGGCAGCCGCTTCGAGTGGAACTCGAAGTTCGCGGTGCAGGACTTGTGCGACCAATGCAATGCAAATGAGAGTGGCGATTCAAACAAGTGGTTGCACTCGGGCAAATGGTTGCGTGCACCAACGTTTGACGAAGTCAAGGTATTGCAGCATGTGTGCAACGGGCAGCCGCCGCCCAATGAGATATGCTCACGATTCCCCACGTGCAAGGGGACCAAGTTGAGCTGCTTGTATGACTCGTTGAGCCGATTGCGTGTGCAAGGACAAGGAAGAAAGAGCGCCTTGTCCCACACGACTTGACAAGCGCGCGCAAAGCCAGCATGTCTATTCCCCCCTCCATCCTGCCGTTGGCAAATTCTTCGGAACAGGCCTTAGCGGTAGTTTGGCACATTTTTTGATTTTATTATAAACGCGAGTTAGTACCAAATACGGTCAAAAAGATCGGTCCTTGTCCTTGAAACAAGCGGCGGTATCTTTGGAAATCGCCCGCTAAGAGGCCGCGACCTCAGGTTCAGTTGTTTTTTTGACAATACCCTCATGAGGAGGGTATAATTGCTAGTTGCAAAGCACCCAAGAACGCTGAGCACTGAGCAAGAGATGCGGCGACGGGCGAGAAAGAAATAGAAATGAAGGGTGCTCAAAACTAGGGCTCGCTATTAATAGGCACTTTTTGAAACCCCCTATTAATGACATATTAATTGACTACCGATTAATGGGTAATAGGTTGGCTTCAAACCCCCGTATTCCGTATTGATCCTAGGCGAGAAGAGTTCAATGTTCAATCACCATCACCCACAGCATGGAAAAGCGTTCAATCACCATCACCCACAGATGGAAAAGAGTTCAATCACCATCAGCCTACACATGGAAAAGCTTTCAATCGCCATCACCATCACCCCCACAGCATGGAAAAGCGTTCAATCACCATCAGCCATCAGCCTACACATGGAAAAGCGTTCAATCGCCATCACCCCCGTGCTGGTGTTGCCGATGGTGAGGCGACAGGAGGCGTGGCGAGGAGGCTGTACGGTAGGCGTGGTGAGGTACGGCGAAGAGGCACAGGCACGGCGAGGAGACAGACAAGTACGGCGAGGAGACAAGCACGGCGAGGAAGGTAGGCGCCGCCGAAAAGGCAGACAGGCGCGGCGATACGGCATGAAGACCAGACTCTTAAGCAGTTAGAAAGTCGAGAAGTTAGAAAGTCGAGAAATTGGAAAGTCGGGCAGTTGGAAAGGATATACCATAGTGGGGAGATACAAAAGGGATTGGTATAACAAGGCCCAGCCCCTGTTTCCCGACTTCTAACTGCCCCAACCCCCATTCCCCCGACTTCTAACTGCCGACAGTCTCCCCCCACCGAACGAGCCTCAGCCGGAGATCATAAACCCCAGCCCAAGGCTGTACGTGATTCCGATCCTGACTATAGTCAGAGGGCTAGTCAAGCCTCCATCTATGACTAGGTTGGTCTAGTCAGACAGTTGGTATGACTAGGTTGGTCCAGTCAGCAGAGATGTGAGTGCTTGACTAAACTAGTCAGGCCTCGTCGCACGACTCACACCCCATGCTATCGTCTGAAAACTCACAATCCGGTTCCTGGCTATCCAGATCGGCGGCAGTGCGACGGCGCTTTCGGCGGCCAAAGTTGCGACCTTGCGTGCCCTTTGGATACCAATTGGGACGCAAGCGATGCTGCTGAGCGCAATCGTGAATCGTAATCTTACCGTTGTGGTTGGTGGTTGGTCTTGGGCGGGCAGAGCGGGACCAACGACGTTCTTCACGCGGTGGAGGCTCTTCAGGATTGTTGCGATGTCATCGAATGTCTGAGTGGGTCATGGGGGGGGGTGTGTCAGCTTTTTGTGGCTCGCGTGCGGCGATGACGCTGATGTGCATGATCGATCTGTTGGATGGAGCTCCTCTCCGATGGACTGAAATGTGGGACATCTTGCTGGGCCACGCCAAAGAAGGTGCCGGCTCCCGGGTGGTAGCAGGCACATCTGATGCATGCATTGACATTGATGATGTTGTTGGAGATCAGCCCCTTCCTCTAATCAAGGGTGCAACTGGCATCAACGCACCAAAGGTGGACCGCCAACGAGCACTAAAGGAGAGAGCTCAGTCAGAATTTGTTGCTAAGCTGCCTTTGCACATGGCTGCACAAGATCTTGACAAGAAGGGCCTTTACTTTTGCAGGCTGGCGGATGCAGATGGTGAACTCCGTGTGAGCATGGTTCGGATAGACAACATCAACAAGCAAGCTGCAAACGTGTCATGGCGGGCAAGATCAAGCACTGAACACTGTTGGGGAGCAACACCGACTTTTGTGCCGTACTTAACAGGTGAAGGAAAAGAGGCACACATTGACCAAGGAAAAGTGCATTTGCAGGCCTTTCTTCCTATCACAGTACAACACACACCAGCGTCAGCAGCAGCTTGGAAAAAGTACTCTGACGGCCAATCCATCAAGGGTTGCAGTGTGCGCATCACCAAAGAGTGCATGTCAACATTGTACGAATACTGTCAGCTGCGCAGGCCTGAGCTCATTGTGGAAGAGGACTCAGACTTGCAGAACGTGTAGTAGAGGAGTAGCAAGATATATGAGTCAATATATCTAGTCAAGGTTAGACTAGATCGCCGCCGCCGCCCTCGCCCTCGCCGCCGCCGTTGTCGCCGCCGCCGCTCTCTCCCTCGCCGCCGCCGCCCTCGCCGCCGCCGCCCTCGCCCTCGCCGCCCTCCTCCCCGTCGCCACTACCGCAATCGCCGCCTCCGCCATCGCCGCCTCCGCCACACCGCCCTGGGCCGCCGCCACTCTCGGCCCGCCGCCACCGCGCGCACCACCGTGCGCGCTGTTTGTTGCAATGGCAATGGCCAGCGCGCGCGCGAACCGAAGAAGTGCGGGCGATGTATGGGTATGGGGGCCGGTGGCCCGCGAGGGGGGCCATCGTGGAGGGGGGTCCCAGAGTCCTAGGAATCCATGGATTTTCTAGGACGCGGTCCTAGTTTCTAGGACGGAATTTTTAACCGTAAAGCGCAGCCTCGGTGTTGGCGTAGGAGTCGAGTGCCGTCAAGAACAGCTTGGTCTCAGAGGTGCCGCACGCCTTGAAGCGGTCGCTCACCAAATTTAGCAAGATGCGGAGGTAGTTGGTGGCTGGCCCGACAGCGAGACTTTGGCTCGAGTAGCGCCCCAACTCGATCTTGTAGTTGAAGACGAGGAAGTTCGCGAACTCGTCGTACAATTGATTGAGGGTTGCAAGCCTTCTCCTCGGAGCAGAGCTCCTCAAAGGGATGAGGCGCAAGAGCATCACGCACCTCCATAGGCAGCGAAGACTGAAAGAGCTCGAAGATGCGGACGACATTCTTCTTTTGCGCCATCCATGAGGAGGACGTTGAGCTGGAGCCTTCTAGCATCGAGAATCGAGGCTAGGCTGGCGAGAGGAGAGAGTCGAGGTAGGGTGTGAGTGAGGCGAGGGCAGCAGGTGTGTGTGTGTGGAGAGCGGAGGGTGGGGGAGGTAAGATCGAGGAGTGGGCGGGTGCGAGCGCGACGGCAGGTGGGATGGGGCAGGTACTACGCGCGCCTCTTCAGCCCCCCCCCCTCTTCTCTCTCCTCCCCTCCTTCATTTTCATTTAACGTTATTCTTTCGAGTGTTCTTTCTGGGTCGGGGGCGTTCGAGGGTCGGGGGCGTTCGAGCGAGAGATTTAGTGTTACGCTCGAGCGATCTACTTTAGTCTTACCCTCGGGCGAGATCTAGTCTCGTGGTCGGTCCGGAGTTGAGAGGGGGTAGTCCGGAGTTGCGGCGTGTCCCCAAAAAACGAAACTTCGAAGCATCCATTTGCATGCTGCGCTCCCGGCAGTAAAGAGCTGTTTAATCTTAAGTCGTGTTTTGTTGTAGATACCTCAGAGCTACTATGCGTGTGGCAACGTCGACCTTGTCTGGAGTCCTTGTGTCGCCATCACGAGCGCTAGCCGCACGATGTTATCATTGGTCTACACAACACTACTATCTATTCACGGACCACCATATGCTAGGTGGATCAAACAAGAGTTAAAGTATTCCCTGCCGTCGCCACACCTCCCGCTGCTGGACTGACCGACCGATCCGCCGGGCGCGCGGCGCGGCAGCATTCGCACACCACAATGTCCTTCTCGGCTGTGCGGTGGCGCTGCTCGTGGCCGGGGAAGGAACTCGACGTGCGCGTGCTGCCCTTGACAGCTCACCCTTTCTTGAGCCCGGAGGTGCCCACCATCCCCTCCGCAGGCCAGGCCGACTTTATCCTCGCTGCGCTTGGCGCCCGACGGCCAGGCCCCGCCAACTGCTCTCGCGCTGCGGCTCTCACGCCATCAGCGCACCGGCTGGTTCTCGCGCAGTATTGGAACTGGCATGATGCTGCAGCTGCGGGCTTTCTGGGCCCGCGCGCGACTGAGCGCGTCGGCGCCCACTACCAACAGCTTGCGCAGCTGCTCGAGCCCGACGGAGCGCGTGCGCTGCTGCTCGCTGCGAGCGAATGGGCCGTCGACGCGACGCTGCAGGCGGTGCGACGCGTGCTTCACAAATTTACGATACCAATCGACCGGATTTGCTTGGTCCACTTCAACCACGGCGTGATGCGTAGCTCGGCGTATCGCAACGGCGGAGATTGCGTTGGCTGCTCTTGCACCGGCGAGAAGGAGCGCCGCTCGGTGTGGGAGCCTCTACACCAGTGGGAGCGCGTCCAGGGCCTGGGGTCTGGAGCACGCAACGACGAAACTTCGATTTGCCAGCTGTACTGGCACTCCAACTTGTGGCTGCTCGTCTCGCAGCGTCGTCAAAAGGGGCAGGGGCTGACCTGCTCACGGCATGGTTCACTGCCATCGGGAGCGCGCCGACTGGCCAGCCATCCGTCTGAACCTAAGTTCTCACCTGCAGCGTTTCTGGTTCTGGGGGGCAAGCCCCGGTTTCTGCGTGGGCTAGTGATGCTCGATTTATTCCAACGAGGGCTGTTGCCCGAGCGTGCACGCTGGTCCGCGAGCCGCTACGCGTTTTGTGACTCGCCCAAGACTGCAACGTCATGGGCTGGGCAGAATGGGCAAGTGCAAGCACTCTTTGCACCAGGTGAGCCCGCCCCCGGGTGGCCTGCGCCATACTCCCTGGACGATCAGCGGCGTCTGCTATCTGATCATCGCCTTGTCGAGAATCTTTGTTCTCGCTTGCCTCGCGTGCTTGACATTGCTCCGAGCAGCCGAGGCCACGAGGCCACATACTTCTCATCTTCAGTCGCCATTTGGCGTGGTGTCCGCTTCGCGCTGACGTTCGAGTCGGACATGGTGGCGGACGATGCCGGTGCTCGACTGGCGTTCTTGACGGAAAAGTCATTCAAACCTCTCCAGCACGGTGTCCCACTACTCATGCTCGGATCGCCCGGAACTCTCGCCACTCTGCGCTCGCTCGGGTTCCACACCTTCTCACCAGTAATCAACGAAAGCTACGATGACGTGCTCGATGGCCGGCTGCGCATGCAAGCGGTGCTGCGGGAGGTGGAGCGGCTCACTGCGCTGACCGACGTGCAGTGGGCCGAAGTTGCGCGCGATGGTGGACCGCTCGCCTCTGCGCTGCATCACAACGAACGACACATCGCTTGTGGGGCTCTTCGGCGTGTGATGGCCATGTTGGCCTCGCAATTACTGTTGCCACTTACGCAACAATGCTCCGCTGCAGGCAATTCGTATGACGTAGGCCCCCCTAATGATCTTAAGTCGGGGCCTACGTCATAAGCGTGCGGCTGGGCGGTGTCGAGACAGGTTGTGGCCAACGGTGGCGGTGGGCGCGTGTAAAAAAAACCTTTTAATATTCTTACCGCACTCGCGGCGCGAATGGAACCCCTATGTCGCATTCGCGAGCCTCTGCAGGCTGTTTCGCTATTTTCCGCTCTACCGTTATAAGCGCGATGGTAAATCATCAATCTTCGTTCTTATGTCTATCTATACGTCGTACGACGTCTCCAAGCTTCTATCAATCACTACACTTCATTCAATGTTGGCCTACCATTATACCCACGTGGCCAAGCAGCTTCTACAAGCTTCTTTCTACTCAGAATATGAATATGCTCTAGCTCTGGACTGATCACCCAGGCATGGAGATCAAGGGAGTAGTAAGCACGTGTCGATGAAGACCAAGGGAGTAGCGAGCATCTTGCTTGCTAAAGTACACCCTCAAGAACCTCAAGCATCTAGACTCTGTAAGTCTAACACCTATGTAAGCTTCTAGACTTTTTAAGTCTACCAGCTACTCCATGGCGAAGCTACGAAAAGCTATAGGTAAAGTGCACGCCGCTGTGCTCGCGTTGAGACGCTATTCGCCGATGAATCTTGTCCTTGAGCCCCTACTGACTGAGTTGTGTGTGGTCTCTCGCTAGAAATCACCCACTAGAGATTGATTCAGTCTGTTCCTATGGACCCACCACCGCCCTCTGCACCGCCAAATCCGCCCTCGCCGCCGCGCGCGGACCCCGTCACCACTGCACCCGTGCCCAAGCCTTCCCAAGTATCTTCACCCGCTACCCAAATTGATAGGCCGCCTACGGACGCGTGGGTTGCCAAGGATGGAGTCTCAGGAGCCTTACCCGGATCCTGGGAACAGTCCATCTCCACACCCTACCGCTACTCCACACGTAGTACGTAGCATACTTTCTACACCCCCACTCCCCCGGCCCTTCTCCCACCGCCATCAGGCGGCTCCCCCCGTACACTACTAGGGGGATAGGGGTGAAGGGCTTAGATATGAGGTGTCGTTCCGTCAATAGTGGGACATCAGTAGAATTGAGCGATCAAATGTCCACAGTTGTATTGTAGTTGTTTAACATTAGATCTTGTTAAAATTATAAGAGAGAGAGGCCGTCAAAGCTTCTTCGCTAATCACATCGGTGCACGCCGTGCATGGGCACGGCGCGATGTGCATCGGTCCCCCCGCGGATACGCCGTGCGCGCGCATGTCAACCCGTTCCATGTGTGTAGCCCCTGCGGCCCACAACTACGTAAACTGGCCATATAAGAGATGTTTCGTTACACAGCGCCTGTGATGACTTGCAATCACATGTGCACGCCGTGCGTGGGCACGGCGCGATGTGCACCGGCGCACCCCCGCGGGGGCGCCGTGCGTGCGCATAGCAACTTCCAGGAAGGTGCACGCCGTGCGTTCACTCTTTTCGCGGGGGAACTCTGGGCGCGGAGGACGGGCGGAACAAAGTGTGATTGCCACTCATCATGCAGCATAACAACTTTTTCTGCACGCCGTTCCTTCTTGGCGAAAAGTGCGGAAGGACCTGCCCTTCCTCCTGCCCCCTTCCTCCTGCCCCCTTCCTCCTGCCCCCTTCCTCCTGCCCCCTTCCTCCTGCCCCCTTCCTCCTGCCCTTCCTCCTGCCCTGCCCTTCCTGCTCTTCCTCCTGCCCTGCCCTTCCTGCCCTTCCTCGTGCCCCTTCCTCACCTATTGCTCGTCCATCGAAATGCTCATGCACACACCGGTCACCACGAGCGCTGCATCGCCAGGCGCTCACTCCAACCAGTTTCAACTCGAAGAGCGCTCCCAGACTTCCACCAAGCGCAAATGCACGTGTGGCATCGAGCGCATGGGTTATCCAACCCGACCTCCTCGACATCGGTCATGGGCCACGCTGATTGAGCGCAAAATGCCCCCCAAACCTCGTCTGTCCGAAGCTCCCTTTTGCGTCAACACTCATACATCCTCATCGATTTTGTGAGCCTGCCTTCCCAAGTGGTACCCTCTGAAATCTGAGTGGATGCCTGCCCCATGCCAAAACAGTTTCGTTACACGTCATTAGCGACAATCGCTCGGATTAGAATTTGATGTACTTCAGAGTATCGCTGGTCTCTTATGCGCGTGATGATTGAACGCAATGGAGTTTGTAGATTGTTAGCCACGTTATTGACGTTCGCTCCTTGATCGATGAGAAACGCGACACATTGCGCGTGACCACCCATCGCCGCAAGATGAAGAGGAGAATAACCGAGGCGATTTCGAAGATTAATAATTTCTGTATTGACAAGAAGTTCGACACACGCAAGGTGTCCTTTCTCCGCTGCCATATGCAATGGAGTGTTTTGATATACATACCCTTTAATGTTGACATCAGCTCCGCGTTCTATGAGAAAACTTACGCAGTCCGCATGGCCTTTCTGCGCCGCAATGTGAAGAGGAGTCTCGCCCCATTTGTTTTGTGCGTTAACATCTGACACATCTGTCAGCGTGGCTACAAGTTGGATGTCACCATTCCTTGCTGCATGGTGCAGCGGCGTGTGTTGTGTACAATCTACAACAGTAGCAGTTGCTCCATGAGTTAACAAGAGTTGGACCGCTCTGTAGTCCATACGCCTAGTCGCCAAATCTAGCAACGTGGGAGGGGGCCCCGGGGGAGCGGAGAGACCCCAAGACCTCGATTGTTTACGTTAGTGTTTTCGCAATATACGGTAATATTTTCCCCGGTCCCAGGGGTGCCCCCGCGGTTCCCGACCGCCTCTGCGTCCAGAGTCCCCCCGCGGAAAGAGTGAACGCACGGCGTGCACCTTCCTGGAAGTTGCTATGCGCACGCACGGCGCCCCGCGGGGGGGGGGAGCCGATGTGCATACGCACGGCGTGCACAATGATTGCAAGCAATCACACGTGCTGCGCAAACGAAACGTCTCGTATATGGCTACTTTACGTTAATGTGGGCCTTAGGGAAAAAAGTTTCTATGCGCACGCACGGCGCCCTCGCGAGGGGGAAGTCGATGCGCATACGCACGGCGTGCTCAATGATTGCAAGTAATCACATGTGCTGCGTAAACGAAACATCTCGTATACGGCGACTTTATGTTAAAAAAAGTTTCTATGCACAGCTTTGTTTTGTACCACTATTGTTCATAACTAAAAAGAAAACAGATTGTGGTCCTCTTTTGACGGAACGCGACTTTGGTCCGGTGGCCCGCGCCCGGTGGCGAAGGAAATCTGCGGAGGGACCTCCTCCGCGCCCGGCATCGGTTCGAAGTTGGGCTCTCCGGGCCTCCCTCGGCGACGGCTCAACGTTCAATGGGCTCGGCGGATGGGTGATTTCGACGAGGGTTCGGCGCGCGGCCTGCCCGATTGGCGTGACCATCCGGGTGGGAAATGCGTATTTGGTATCCAGTGGGGTCCCCCATCCGGATGGATCGTCGAAAACGGGCACGCAGCGCGCCCGGCATCGGTTCGAAGTTGAGCTTTTCAAGCTATTGCGATTTTAGCGTCATTTGTCAGTTTTCGATTACGTTTTGTTGTGGGGGCCCAAGGGGGGGGTCTGGGTCCTAATGGGGCCCGGATATGTGCTAGTTGGGTGTATTGGGAACTTTCTACCGAAAAAAATCCTCAAATTTCCTCAATTCTGAGATGGTCATTTTTTTCCCCTAATAAAAAACACTGTTTGACCGCCCTACCAGGGGAGGTGGGAAATAGTGGTTAAATTGAGTGAGTGACCGAGCTACTTACTCAGTAAGCAGGGTGGTAACGCTAGTCTCAACCATAAGCTAGCGTAGAGAGACCAACGACGAAGCAAGACGAGGTTTAGGCAAGTGAGCATGATAGGTGGCTGTCTGGTGCGTAGTTCTGTGGGATGTGCTGGGGGTTGAATTGATTGGTGTGCGTCGAGCATCGTAGAAGCTCAAGCATAGCTAGAACGTTGTCGTGCGCGTGTCCGTGTAATTTTGGTACAGAGTATGTGCGGGGCGTGTGCGTTTGTTAGTGTACTCGATAGCTACATGGGGCGAATTTCGGACGGTCTGATTCGCAAGATCACGCGACGCTACCTGGAGCCATGAGGCTTGGCGGTGCAGAGCGTCTTCTCATAATGTCCACACCCGCCTTGAAAAAGAGCTGCAACGTGAACACCTTCTTCTCCTCGTCCCACGAAGTATGGAATTTCCCGGGGCCTTTGTCGATCTCAATATTGGGCACCTTGAACGCGACCGTCTCATACGGTTCGGCCGCAAACAGCAGGTACTGCCACTCCTTATCTGCCGGTTCCACACGCTGCTCATACGCAGACATGAAGCGATGCCTTGGCTGCAGCCCCTCCTCTATCTCTGGGTAGTCAATTTCAAAGAGCAGTGAGCGTTGGGACGTCTCCGGGTCCATCTGCTTCGTCACACGGTAGCCAGGCCGCCCGATTTTCACCGTCTTCTTGGCCTTAATGCTGCGTTTGTTGGCCTGTGGTAGTGTCGGGTTATCCCTTGCTTCCTTGGCTGCTCGCCGCGCAAGATTTTGCTGGTGGCGCTTTCCCTGGGTGTGTGCGAGGTAATTCCCCTCATTGTTGTGCAGTGTAAGGCACAGCTTGCACTCGTACGAGCCCAGGTGATTCTTCATGAAGTACGGGTCCTTCTGCAGGTCAACAGTCTGCAGCGCCAGCTGGCGCAGACGCTCGCGCCGGTCGACCTTGGCCTGGATGTCGGAGGCGACGCCACCGCCGCCCGCCTTGGCGCCCCAGTCGCGGTCCATGTACGACATTTCGCCACCGAGCGCAGCACACCAACGGCCAGGGAGGGCGAGTGGGGAGAGCCCAGGGTTGAGAAGGGGGCGGGGAGCCGCGGCGCGGCGTGGCGAGGGCCGAGCGGCAGCGACACTGGCATACTAGAATACTCTTTACTCGTAGAGAGAGGGGGGGTGGGGGGGATCCTAGATGGGAAATACAAATATGTTACCCCCCAGGAGCCAACGCCCCCCGATAGCTATCGGGGGCCCCCGAGAGCTATCGGGGGGAAATTTTTTCCCGATCGCCAACAGCCCCCCCGAGAGCTACCGGGGGACCGAGAAAATCCCCCGAGAGCTATCGGGGGATAGCTCCTGGGGGGGGCCGTAAGCGGACCCCCCGATAGCTATCGGGGGAAGAGGAAATCCCCCGATAGCAAACGGGGGGTTCCTCCTCTCTTTGGCTCGCTCTCCTTCTCTCTCTCTACCCCCCTCCTATCCTCTGTTCTCCTTTCTCCTCTTTTCTCTGTTCTCTTTCTCCCCCGTAAAAATAGTTTTTAAAACTTAGAGTATCTAACAGCTAACAGTTTTAGAAATGACATAAAGTTACTAGGATTAATATTAAAATAAGATATATAAGTACAATATGGTAATTTAATTAAAGATTATTAAAGACGTGATATAAAAATAGTAAAATTAAAAAATCTAACCAAAAATTTAAGTAAAATTAAATATCGGTCATTTTGATCTCGTCCAGTAAAATATTAATATTAAGAACATTTAAAATAAATAAAAACCACAAAAAACAAAATCTTCATTTTAAACTAAGGTTTACTAAGATAATTACTATCAAGTTATAATTTTAAATTCAACATTTTTAAGGATCAAATTAATTGTCACTAAATAATAATTTTATTACTATTACTTCACTAAACTTTAATTTGAATAATTCATTGAAAAGTGTATTTTCGTAAAAAATATTATAATAAATTATTATTAATTTATTAAAATTATCCATACGCTAATTCCGTTTTTGATTTTTATTCGAATAATTCATTGAAAAGTATATTTTCGAAAAAGTTATTCTAATAAATAATATTTTTAATTAGCTCATTCCGTTTGTGATTTTTTTTATCTGAATAATTAATTGAAAAGTATATCCTACAGGCGATTTGGATTATCCGATACCTTACGCCCTCAAAGGCGGACTGGAAAATAGCGCTTGACCAATGGTTCAATAGGACCCCGCTCGGGAGGGGCGCCGTTCTTTCAACAATCAATGTACATCGACTTACAGATAGCATCGGAGGGAACAACTCCTTGCCAAACTTTTGGAAAGCGGCGCTAACAAACTTTCGCAACCTAAAGCTAGACAAGAACGTCGTGACACACGAAGGAGCGCGGGGCGCCCCCATATGGCACGATCCGTACCTCAAACCCCCGGTTCTTCATCATTCACACAAGGCAAAGTGGGAGGCCTTACAAACGGTGGTGATGCACAACACGCTGAACCCGGCAACGGGAAACTTCTATACTAAAGACGAATGCGCTGCCTATTTGCCCCCTGACTCAGCATGGATCCGTCACAGGAGGAACTATTTGGCGGTTACACCTTTCCTGAGATCATGGGACAAAATCGTACAATGGGCGGCCGGAGCGCTCACGAAACCCACCACCACATACATAGAGCTGTTAAAGGGGACAGCTAAGGGGCCCCGACCTGTGAGGGAAGAGGAAGGCCTCGAGCCGCCGGAAGACCCGGACGCACATAGCCTGGGAGACATACAAGCGAACGATACGGGTAGACACTACCTTCTTAAAAGGGGCGTATACTACGAAGTGCGTCTAAATGTAATGGGGGAGCCCCATATCTATGATATAGCTTATCCTCAGCCTTCGTCCTCCGAATTGCGGATCCCGCTCAAATGGGGCAGCGCATATGACGGACCGGCCGACACAGCCTACCCTCTACCCCAAGAATACACGCTGAAAGGTACGCGAAAGACGCTAGAGGAATGCGATGTCAAAGCGCTAACTAACGCCTACCTCGCGGGCAAGAAAAGCAAACGACAAAAAGCGACCGTCCGATGGGAGGAGAGACTCCCCGTCTTAAAAGAGAAGTGGAAGCAGATATCTCAACTATACAAATACAACTTCTTAACACCTCGGGACTCATACTTGCACTTTAAGCATATACTTCATAGACGGATCGCAACGGCCAACAGATTCGCTGATGACCCGACCTGCCGCTTCTGTGGGGAAGCCCCCGAGTCGTCCACACACCTAGCGCGATGTCGCGCGACGGAACAAATCTTCACGTACATCGAGCAACTCTTCAAAACGCAAAACACATTGCAACACGTGACGGCACAACGGTTGTTCTGCTATCAGGTCGACAGACCGCACCCCTCCTCGGGATATATAGGAATCTTAGCATGGAGATACATATTGACGGACTTCTACAACGTGCACTACGGCAACGCCGAGGCGAGATCGACGAAAGCCATCCTAAGGGCCGTATTCGTGAGATTCCACTGGCTGGTCAAGGCGAAGGTAGGCTTCTTCCAACGCCTTAAAGCCCAGAGAGAAAGACTTGGACTTCACGCCCCGAGCAACAAACACCTGCGCAGAATGATTTCCCCGCTATACTCAGTAGATAAAGATTTTAACCTGGAGATCTCTATCGATATGGCGCAAATAGCGACCGAACTAGGCATTAAAAGTATTACATGAACCCCCCGAACTAAGGAGAAGGTTTCTTCAGAGGGCCGACCCCTTGGGGGGCGGTAAAACACACCCAAACAAGGACTCCACTCACTCTTACCCCCTCTATCTCACGCCCCTGGTCGAAGCAGCGCGCGCGGCCTCCCCCCCCCTCCATTTGCTAGGAAAGACAACGGGGGGGGGGGGGGAAGGGGTGTGATAGGAAAGGGAGGGTAGTTAGGAGTAGCACTAGCAATCTGCCTCACGCCGTGCATGTAGCGGCTAGTTTTTTAAGATTTTTTTTTTATCGGGGGGCGTTGGCTCCTGGGGGGTAACATATACAAATACTACTAGAGTAGAGGCTTGCGCTTCGCAGAGCGGCCCCCCCCCCTTCCCATGGCTCCCAGAGCCCTCCCCAAGCCCCAGAGGAAGCCTAAGCCGGCCCCTGGGCACTTGTCGCAGGTGGTTTTGCGTGGTCTGCACCGTAGAACTTATAGTGGGATGAGGAGATGGTAGATGGTAGAGGGCCGCATGAGTCGAGCCGTGATCTCTCCCCTTCTCTCCTCTCTCCTCGTTCGTTTGTGTGAGTCCTACGCAATCCCCCCGTGTGTACGTTTGATCTGAGCGTGATACTGTTAGTGTGCCCTGTGCGTTCATTGGCCCCCTTTGGTATCTTTTAACGCGTGATGAAGTAACAGGATGCGCGGCGCGCCGCGCCGCGCTCTCATCCTCAAGCCACAGGGGGCCGCGCTGCGGCCTCCTTGTGATAGCACTATACTATCCAGGCCCGCGATCTCCGCGCCAGAAACCGCGCAGCCGCGCTCGAAGACGTCCGGAAGGCTGCAGCGTACTGCCGAGGGAACAACGTCGGAGCCAAAGCAGCAATGGCCATATGGATGTGGGATGTTCCCGGTCGGCGGGGGAGGGGGGGGGGGGGGTCGGCGGGGGGCGGGGGGGGAGGGCGAGGGGCGAGGGGGTCGAGAATAATCATACCGTCAGGGGGCCCAAACTTTTTACAAGCCGTGTGACCTTTTCACAAGCCCCACCCCCCCTTGGGCCCTACCGCGTCGTAGAGGCTCTGTCCGACACTAGGTACCGACTCCGTGATTTGGAGAACCGGTTAGTCAAGGAGGAGGTGCATATCTCGAACCTCCGGCCGTATCATACTTTCGTTGATGAAGAGCCGCTGGCTGACGACGAGTACATCGTTGAAAAGTTGCTCGATCGTCGTAGCCATGGCGATTCTACCGAGTACCTCGTGAAGTGGCGTGGCTATTCTCTTCGAGAAGCCACCTGGGAGCCTCGTTCCGAGTTGCTCCGTCGTTGTTCTGACTTGCTTGATGAGTACGATCGCTCCGTCGAAGAGACTTGTCCAGAAGATGTTGAGTCCCCGGAAGCAACTTCTTCGTCGGCCAGGGATACTCCTCTTCCTCCCGTTCTCGATGTGCCGTCTTCGCGCACTCGATCCAGGCTCCATTCTCATTCTCGTTGATCCCATGTCTTGGGTAAGGGACCCGTCCCTCTAGGCTAGCCCCACGCCTCGGCTAGGGCTCCGAGTTCAAGAGCGAATCATGGAGGTGATGAACGCGTGCTGCCTGCGCTCTACACCCGGCGCAACACCCGAGCAAAGCTCCTGTAAAAGGGAGAAGTGGGTGGGGCAGTGCGTACGAAAGAGGCCGCCGCGTTAAGCCGCCGATTTCGTGCTCGCTTTCGATCCAAAGGGTGTTCTTGTCTCCACGTTTCGCTCGCTATGTTCCGTTGCTTCTTGTTCCGATTCTGACATCTGGTCAGCTCAGGTTCCAGGTTCCAGGTCTCTGTTTCCAGGTTCACCGCTCGACATCGGGAGACGTCTCGATCTTAGTCGGGGGGTGTCGCATTCATCTTAGATGATGCGATTTCCAGGCTCTTGTTTCCAGGTCCTTCGCCGTGCGGCCACACGGTGAAGCTCAGGTACATCTAGGTTGGTAGGGTTCGTCCCTAGCGACCTAGAATTCGAGTTCTCGTTTCGTTCCTTCTAGCCTGTTTGTCAGGTCTAGATTCCAGGTTTCCTCCTTTCGGTCAATCTCGACCCAAAGGAGCCAGGTCGCCTGTCGCTCGCTGCGCGCTTGTCTCAGGCTCTCGGGGTGCCTTCAGGATGCTTATTTAGCTTCTTGCAAGGCTTGTCGTTTCTTGTTGGGTTCCGGTTCTTTCTTGGGACTTGCTAACTTTCGTTGTCGTCCAGGCCTGTTCGTCGTAGGTTCTGCTTGGCCTGGTTAGGGTTTCGTTGCCTTCCGGCGTTTGGTGTTCGCGTTGGCGTTCGGAAGTTTCCTCTCACATTCCCTAGGTCCGCTACCCTTGGCTTGTAGGTCCTTGCTTCTTTCTTCTCGGTCAAGGTTTTGGCGAGCGAGTCGGTTGCTCTATCCGCTCGAGATTTGAGGTTTAATTTGCCATCTCCCCTTGGAGATCGGTGAAGGTTCGCTTCTTAGGTGAGGGAATCTTTCCCCTTGATGCAAGCTACATGCAAGCCCTTGGCCCCTTTGGTGTTTCTTCCCCTTGGTTGCTACTCAGGGTTGTTTGTTAGAAGCGTCTAGAAGGTTCACGCTCAACGGCAAGATTTCTTCTGTCGTGAAGATATCTCGTTGCGATCTATATCCGAAGTGATCGCCGTGGTCGCGCGACATGACGCTCCCCTTCGGACTCTCCGCTACGTGGGAAGTTACAACGGAGACACGCTCCGGCCGTCGCTGCGGAGTCTCTCTCTCTCTCTCGCTCTCTCTCTCCGTCTCTCGCGACGTGTTTGAGTTATCGGTGATTTGGGGTCGCGGTTACTTGATAATTTGCTTGGTTTGGGTGAATGATTCCGGTGTGTTCGTGAGTCGGTGTATCCTGTTGTTCTCAGCTTCGTTGTCCGTCGTTGTTCGCTGCGTCGCTGCACTCTAGCAGCCTAGGCTCCCTCCCTGAGGGAAGAGTTCTTTGTAGGTCTAACAATCTCTTACAACCCAACACTCTAGGGCCGCTAGGCCGCTAGGAGCGCCTCGCCGCCCCACAGCCCTTCGTTCGCCGTTCGTTCCCAGTCCAGACATCCAAAAGGGGATGCCCGACCCCATCCAGAATTTCATTCACCCGACTCCCGGCGGGGAGGAGGGCCAGAGCGCCGCGCTAACCGCCGGTGCCGCTCGCGACGGAGTGGCTCAGAGCCCTCCGGCTCCGCTCGACTCGACAGGAAGGAAATGGCAAGGCGAGGGTGGGTGGAGCAAAGGCGCGGAAGGGAGATGACAGGGCGAGGGTGGGTGAGCACGGAAAGGGTGTCAGAGTAGAGACAGGGGAGCGGATGCGACGAAAGGAGGGTAGACGGGTGTCTGGTTTGGAGGGAGCTACGGTAGGCCAACCAAGGCGCAAGGCGGCGGCCATCATGGGCTCGGGCGCGGGCGGGCGGCCGCGCAGGCGGCGATCGCTCCGGAACTGCCGCACTCGCGCGACGGCCAGCTCACGCAGAGCGGCATTGTCATGCGCGGTGGGGTCCATGGGCAGGGCCAGGAGGGGGTGGGGGTGGGGCAAGGAGTGGCCAGCGCGCAGAGCAGAGCAGGCCAGAGCGAGTGGCGTCTTTTTACTTTTTCTCATGTGTATTGTATTCCGCGCGGGGGGGAGCATCGAGAGGCCCCGCTTCCGCGCGGGGGAACGGTGCCCCCTTGGCGATATTCGGACAGACAGACCCGGTTCTTGCACCCTAAAGAAAAAGAAGCAAAAAGAAAAAGGGTGCTACGCACGCACGGGACGCTCGCGCCTCCGGGCGGTAATTATGCCCCTCCGGCCTCCGGTACGTCGTGATTATTCAATATTCGAATTAACTTGACTTGTTCACGTCGAATCGTTCTAGCAAAAAAAAGGACACAAAAGACCACATGGAGCGCACAAAGCTAACGCACGCTCCGGTGAAGGAGCAAGAGCAATGAGAAAGAGAGGGCGTAACCAATCACTATGCGCCAACCACTTGCCCAACGAGCCCCACTCCCAGTAGCGATGTGACATACACACATGAACACATGCATATACACACTGCTCAAGCCTTGTGCTGAAGAACGATGAGGCCCGAGGGCAGAAGATTGCACTCAAAAACCGAAACGAAGTACACGTCCGAGGGCGAGCCTGTGAATGAGCGTGCTCGAACGGAAAAAGCGACGCTCAATCGAACAGGGTCTACGGAATGCCTATTGGTTCGTTGGTGAGGCGGAGCGCCCATATAACAAAACAGGGCAAGTGCTCCACGCTCGCCCACACTCTCCATCACCTTGGCACAAAGCGAGCTCGCGCCTGCATAGCGAGCTCGCGCCTGCACGAGGTGCGTAGTTACCAAACGGCATACCAGGGCATTTGCCGCACTCTGAGCGTTCTCTCCTCGCAGCAGCGCAATCATAAGCATCGCTGCACCTGACCATCGTTCAAATAGCGAGCGCCGCATAAGCGGCGGTGTTTTTGGTGCTCTAAGCCTCCTTCATGAAGCAGTAGCACGGGAACTCAACCGGCGCGAGGTTCATGATGCGCAGCGTGTTTCCTGCATACTGCTCGACGTCGAAGCAGACGACGAGCGAGTTCAGCTCACCATTATTGGTGAATACCTCGTAGCACTGCTTCGGATTGTTCGGGCCGTCGAGCATCTCGATCCGCGCATTGAGCTGCTTACCATCGGTCTTAAGGATAAGCTCAAGCTGAGTGGTGCCCGACTTGAGGTTGAACGAGCGGAGGGCGTTGCCTTGGATAAGCTCGCCTTGAGTGGTGGCGGGCAAATCCTCGGCGAGGGTGGCCATGGCGCCCTTGGGATAGTTGGAGGCCGCGTTGAACGGGAACTCGTACTCGCCGGTGTTGCGCACCTCAATCATGGCAGCCTTATTGCGAGTGCCAATGAGCGTCTGGATCGGTCGCTTCTTGCCGTCCTCGGAATACGCCTTGAGGGTGAAGGGAGTCCAATCCGGCCCTATCCAGAGCTGAATCTCCGAGTGGATCGGCCGCGCCTCGCTTGTCCCCGCCACAGCCACCTGCACACGGTCCCTTGAGTAATCCTTGAAGGTCCATGTCTTCCTCGTCTGCCCCTCGACGCGCTGCATCAGGCGTCCGTCTGGCGTGAGGTCGTTGATGGCCCATCCGCTCGAGGTAGTGGCCGAGGCGAGGATTGGCCCGCTGCGCGAGACGTGCAGCGCTTCGGCGCGCGAGAGCATCAGCAGCAGGGCGAGGGAGCGGAACAACATTGGCTCTCTCTTTCTCTCTCACTCTCTCTCTGTGCAAGTCAGGGTGCGACGGCAGGTGGCGTGCACTGCAGCGAGACGCGCGAATGGGGCGTTTCTGATCTCTCGACACCGGTCTTATTATATCTCTGTCAGAGAGTCCGACGGAGGCCAGCGGGGCGTCGCGGCGAGAAAGTGGAGGAGAGAGCGGGGGGGGGGGGGGGGGGGGGAAGGGGGAGCTGGGGAGGGCGAGCTCGCGAGGTCTCGCCCGCCGGAGGCGGGTGGGTCGAGAGAGGGGGGTAGCGGTGGGGGGGGGGGGGGGGGGGGGGGGGAGGGGGGGGGGAGGGGGGGGGGAGGGGGAAGGGCGTCTCGCTGGACCCCCCCACCCCCCCCGGCGGGCGCGGGCGCCTCTCCCACCTTCTCGCCTCCAGAAGCGTCGGCCCGCCTCGCACAGCTTGAGGTCGAACCCGTCCCCCCCCCCCCACGCGCAGCTCTACGCTCTACTTTCTAGCTCTGTTCTCTTCTAACGCTAGTTTCCAGAGGATTGAGGATTGAGCTTCGCAGAGCGGCCCGATTCGCAAACCTAGATGTTAAACACAGGAACAGTGTGTTTCTACGGAAGTCAAAAACAGTGTTTTTCACCGTGTTTCTAGGAGACCTCCATGTCCGGAACAGAGGGTTGCGCGCTGCGCGCGCGCGGTGAGTGAGCGTGCGAGCGAGGCCATAGCCATAGCATAATCAATCCCGCCACCTGATTGCCTGGCCTCCCACCTGCACCACTACACCACTAGCTACCACCACCTACCACCTATAATACCACCTAGTTGGATGCAAGACAATCAATCATCAATCACAATCATGCTTGACAGTTACAATTACAATTACACTCCCACAGGAACAAGAACTACCGGTAGCTGTGAGCTGTGAGCCTACGGGAGATGGATATAAATAAATATATATGTATATATGTATAATACACTACATATATACGACCCGCTGTTTTCGGTACTGTGTTTCACCGTGTTTCCAAAAAAGCCAAAAACAGCTGTTTTTGGTGTGTTTCTAGACCTGACCCACCGTGTTTAACATCTAGGTTCGCAAACCTAGATGGGAAGTACGGTGCCGGGGCGGCGAGTGAGAGGAGGGCTGTTAGGGCAGGGGCTGGCGAGGAGAGGCGAGTTTGTTGGGTACGAGTGTTACGAGAGCGAGAGCGACGAGAGCGAGAGCGACGAGAGCGAGAGCGACGGATGACGACTGACGACAGGACGACGGACAAAGACACCCAGGAAAACACCCCGACTCTCGCCCCACGACTTTCTC
>CM030941.1:2664292-2688083 GCA_018136815.1 Isochrysis galbana | reverse complement strand
CCATGCTCGAGATGCCCAGCGGCAACTTATTCCACGCCTTTATTTCCCACGTTTGGTGTGTTTGTTGCCTGCCCTTCTACTACTCCACACCCTTATTGCCAGCTGCATTCCTTCACCTTGTGGCCCATTGTCGCCTTAGCGCGGTATGTCCGACGGCTGACTCTCTCTCTCATCTCTTTGCACTTCCAGGGGCACCGGGCAGGACCAAACGCATGCCATCGTGCGGCAGCTGCAGCTCAAGATGCCAACGATCAGGATCTGGCTCGATGTTGACCACCTAGACAATCTTGGAGCCCTGGAAGACTCTGTCGGCGTGTCTGTCGCTTTCATCGTCTTCCTGAGCAAGGGATACTTCCGCAGTAAGAATTGCCGGTGCGTCGCTCCATCCATGTGATGCGCGCGGGCGTCCTGCGACCCTCCTGCACCCGCTATGTCAGCTTAGTCCTGTGGCGTCTCGAATGGACGCCAAGCCATGTGACACGCACCGCCCGCGTCGTGTGGACAGGCGCGAGTTATACACTGCCATCGACCTGGGCAAGAACATCATTGCCGTGCTTGAAACGGACGACCAAAAGGGAGGCGCGTCGCTCCAAGAAATGAAACGCGAATGCATGGAATGCTGTACCGACCGGCCTGACGCGCTGGAGAAGGTCTTCCAGCGGCCGCCGATCCTGTGGGTGCGTGTGCATGACTTCCAGCTCGTGTCACTTAAAATGATCTCATTGCGAATTCTCTACGAGCTCAAGGCAGCGTCGCAACGCGCCCTAGATAGAGGCGTGTACGTGCCCGGCGAGTTGACGCCTGTCGTCTTGGACCCCTTGACCATCCTCGTGTGCAAGCAAAATGAAAGAGCCTTCGAAGTTGCAGCAGAGGCCCGCGGTCGAACGCCCGATATCCGCATCGTCGATGCGAGCAAGTACATCGCTGGAGAGACCGGTCGCCGAAGTATGGCCAGTAACCGCATCAGTAGGGCCAGCAGCGCCGCAGGCTCGGCGCGGCCGCGGCCACCACCTCCAGATGCGGCTATAGAAGAGGCGGCAGCGAATCCTCATGTTGAGGTGGGCGTCTCTTCTCCTAGGTCGAGGGTCTTCTTTCTACTGTACCTCAACAAGAAGACGTTCTTAGACGAGGAGGAAGAGACGGCTCGGTGCGTGCGGGGCGCGCTTAACAAAGGGATACCGGTTGTGCTTGTTCATGAGATGGACTCTGATCGAGGAGGGGTGCCATTCCGCGTCTTCTTCGCCAACACGCCAGAGGACCTCATGATCAATTACGGCTTGTACAACACGGTTGCCGTACCGCTATACACTCAACCCCCATATCGCGCAGTCAGCATTATCCTGATCCGCAAGGCCCTCGGTGGCAGAGCCATCCGCATACGTCCGACCGTGTGGAAACTCGCCCTGCGACCATTCCGGCGGCCGCATCTCGCGCGCGGCGATACGTCGTTCGAGCAGTTGACCTCAAACGCCGCGAGAATTCGGACTGCCCGGGAAGAAGCGAATGAGCAGGGCCGCTCTCGCTGGACCGGATTCTCGGCGAGGGCCATCATCCAAAGATCAGACCCCTCATGGGTCAGGGGTGGTGGAGGCTCTCTAGAGCGGGCGGACCCGTCTTGGTCTTTGAGCAGTACGCTTGAGAGGGCTGATCCATCTTGGGCTAGGGGTGACGGCACGCTCGAGAGGGCAGATCCTTCTTGGGCTCAAGGTCGCATGAATCCATCGTGGGCGAGGGGGGCCAATGCACCGCCGACAGTCGCAGAAGTTAGCCATCCTTCTGCGCAGCAACTACACGGCAGGATGGAAGATGAGGAGGAGAATATCGAGTCCGCTCCTACAGAGGTTGAGAGAGTCTGAGAACCCGCGCAGAAGTGATATATGGCAGTGAGCACGACGACCGTCCCCAATGCACTTCATAAGAGCTTTGCTCTCCATTTTTGGGGACCGAATTGACGCGAGCTCCAACGCGCTGGAGCTATAGAGGGAGGACACATATCCGCGGATATAGTAGTAAGAGTTTGGGCTCGTGCATCCTCCGACGTCTCGACGCTGGATGTTGGGCGCCGAAGTGACGTCTCGACGCTGGACGGTGGGCGCTAAAGAGATCGCCGCTGCTTCTTCCTCCATCTGGGCTCAGACCGATCCGTTGCCCATTCCGGTCTCACAGAAAGACAGCCCACCGCATCAATTCAGCGCGGCTCTCAGTCATATGTTTGTTGTGACATAAGACTTGTCCTTCCTGGCTGTCGTCCTTGCGTTCAGCAAGGTTGCTAGCGCCTTCCTTTCATCGTGCATTCAGCACTTCGTCTGTATGAACGGCATACCGGCCTCGCCCTAAGGCAGAGTGACGAAGATATTCAATCTTGTCAAAACTACTCGTACCTGCAGTTACATGTGGAGACGAGCACCGCGCTTTCGTCCTGTCGCGTGCCCTTGCGCGTGCGCTCGGGCGAGAAGATATGGCTTGCGTTGGTGAGCTTGAGCACAACCGAGAGCGCCTACGTGCGGCGATGGCACACACATGATCCTATTGTACTGCTTGTCCTAGAACATGCCGAGCCAGCGACTTCAGCCTTGTCGGGCGGCGGCACGTGCCTCGGCCCACGGCGCGCTTACCCGCGTCCCCTCTCGCGTGTGCAGTGTGTTGATGTAGACCTCATCCCCGCGCTGTGCCCATCCTAGCGGCATACACCTCGACCCCACATGGGCTCTATGCATCTTAGCGACCTTTACTCCCATGGGCGTAAGGTGTGCTTTTTGCAAACTGGTTTAGATGCCATGGTCCCTACCTACGTACGCCTTTTACCTTGTTGTTTGCGACTGTGTCGTGACGAGTTCTTCCGTTCAGCAAAGTATCAACAATGCTGCTTGGGCTTGGGTCTTTCCCTTGAATTCGCTTTAACAACTAAGTTTATACTTAGCGTTCACATGGCACATGGGGGAGGCGCCTCGTGCCCTTGCTCCCCCCTGGCCCCAACTCCCCTCTCGAGCTCCCCGTCGGTCAAACTCAGCCTCTGCCGCCTTGCATGAGCTGAGCATTCACAACCCCGACCTACATCCCCAGTGGGCGCGGGTCAGGATGCGCACTCCCAGGCTCACATGGGCCAGCACTCGTACTGACCTTACAACGCACTTGGTGATCATAAAAGGACGAAACCAACTATCTTTAAAAAGATAGGGTCATGGAGCGCGCGCCGCTCCCCTCTCGCCGCGCCGGCCGATCGGGCCGCGACCATGGCCGCGCCGCCAAAGCGCGCGCGCGCTGAACCCAAGGCCGACCAGGTGCGCACGAGCCTCGGCCCGTGCCACCGCCCACAAGCTGCACATCACCATGGCCAACATGGCCACCTAGGTCACACCCACCAACCAAGCCCCACAGCCACCTGCAGCCAGCCACAAAGTGGCCCACTGCGACACACAGTCGCCTCCCATAGGGAAAGCCTTCGGGTTGGGCCCCTACACAACCGTGGTACCGGCCTCATGCAACAGCGTGAGGGCGCAGGCCGCAGGCCGGGTCAGTCAACACAAAGCCCCCTCCGAAGGGGCCAGCTGCAGCAATGCTTCAGAGCATGCATTGCGCACAAGCCCCTGGAGAAGGGAAGCAAGGCCAACAGCCGAGCCAGTACGAAGGGCTCGCCCCGCTCCCACACCGCGCCCTCCCCCAAGGAAGGCAGTGCAAGATACACACCCGGCCGACATGAAGGAGACAAAAGGCCCAATACAGGGATTGGGTCCCCAACACTCACCAGAGCACTCGCGGAGAAGGACACGCGCACTCGAAAGAGAGGCATCACTGGCCGGCCCGTAAGGGTAAGGGGACCTGTCAACGATTTCCGCCCACTATTCGATACGAACGACGATAACGAACTGGTACCAAGCAGTAGACTCGTGGATGAGGAGATGAGGAGGGAGAGGCTCAAGGCGCCTACGGGATCCACGGTGGCAGGTATCTCGAGGCGCAGTCTTTTATTTCTCGAGGACAGCTCGCGGCGAGAGCTGTAAGGGCCGTTTCTTTTCATGACGAGAGGTTCCTCCCCCCCCCCCCCCCCCCGGTGCTTTTCCCCGGAGAGTCGCCCGACGTAGGTCGGTCCGCCTCAGCCTCAATGGGTTTTCCCTCATTCGTAGCTTGTGGGGAGTTATACTGGGAGCCGGGGGTTTGCGAGGGGGGAGAGTCGTAGGGTGCATATGCGTATAGTGTCTAGTGACAGCACACGTCAAGACGTCAAGGCTCAAGGCTCAAGGCGTACGGGCAGGTGATAGTATATACCGGGCTAGTGTGTCGCATTCATCCTAGATGATGCGATTTCCAGGCTCTTATTTCCAGGTCCTTCGCCGTGCGGCCACACGGTGAAGCGGTGAAGCTCAGGCACTTCTAGGTTGGTAGGATTCGTCCCTAGCGACCTAGGATTCGGGTTCTCGTTTCGTTCCTTCGAGCCTGTTTGTCAGGTCTAGATTCCAGGTCTCCTCCTTTCTCCCAACGGCCCTCGCCTCCGATAACGTTCAAACCGCGGCGACAGCCTGGAACGAATTTCGGCTAACTCTCATCAAGCCGTTGGAGCGGGCACTAGCGCTCTGCTGCGATCATCGCGAAATATTTACATCCCTCCTCGCGGCGGCCGGAGCCAATTCCAGCGGCAATTCCCGCATCTTCGCCTTCCTCCTCGATCTAAGGGAGGACCGCGCCCGCGCTCTCAATCCTGTCCTCGCTGCTGACGTCCTTCTTCGCAAATGCGATGGGACCTTCGCAAACGGGGCCGACGATTTCGCGAAAGACTCGGCGTCGATGGAGTGGGACCGCATGAGAGAGCGCGAGGTCGGCGCTGATCTATGTCTATGTGAGCTCAGCAAGAATTTGGCTCGCGCCTACATGGCGAGGAAGACTCTAGCGGCGGATTCGAGAGCCTGGCGACGTCCCGGTTCCCGATCGAGCCACTGACAACTGACCCTGACGACAACGAAAGTTAGCAAGTCCCAAGAGAGAACCGGAACCCAACAAGAAACGACAAGCCTTGCAAGAAGCTAAATAAGCCTTCACAAGGTATCCCGAGAGCCTGAGACAAGCACACGGCAAGCACACGGCAAGCAACAGGCGACCTGGCTCCTTTGAGTCAAGATTGCCCGAAAGGAGGAAACATGGAGATCTAGCTAGACCTGACAAACAGGCTAGACGGAACGAAACGAGAACTCGAATTCTAGATCGCTAGGGACGAACCCTACCAACCTAGATGTACCTGAGCTTCACCGTGTGGCCGCACAGCGAAGGACCTGGAAATAAGAGCCTGGAAATCGCATCATCTAGGATGAATGCGACACGTGCAGGAGCGTGGGAGTAGTGGTAGGGGCAGTAGGAAGGTGTGGGTGGGGGGCGGGGGAGGAGGGGAGGAGGGGAGGAGGGGCGGGGCGGGGGGGAGGGGGGGGGGCGGGGAACCCAATCAATAAAGGGGCGCGGGGAGAGGAAGAGGGGGTGTCAGTGTCAAATGGCAGAGGGGCGGGGAAAGAGAAAGGGGGTCGTGCGTGCTCACCACCAAGTGAGTGTTCGTCGTGTTGGTTGGTATCACCTCCTCGCTCCAAAAGTTTTTTGAGGCCGATCGAAGGTGCACGCGGGCGAGGGGCGCGGGCGATACCGACCGAAACTGACAGGCGCCCGCATCCCCTCCTGTCCGTGTAAGTTTAAAGTTAGTATGGAGGGGGGAGGGGGGGAAGTTTGAGAAACTCTTTCCTAGCCAGAGGTCGTGCGTGCACGCCACACTCCACCGAGTGTTCGACCCAAAAGTTCTTTGGAGGCCGATCGGAGGTGCACGCGTGCGAGGGGCGCAGGCGGTACCGCCCGAAACTGATAGGCGCCAAAGTTTTTCTTGTCCGGATGAGAGCTTGGCGCTGATCACTGAATAGGCACCCTTGTGATTTCAATTTTCCCAATTTTCAACTAGGGGGGCCGCTATGAGAGTGACGGTGCACATTGCCGGGTTTTCTGAGCCCTGGCTTACCACGACAAGCGACTAGGTATGACGAGCTGCTCTAGCTATGCCATAACTCCTCTCATATCTCTGATCTGAGAACTCGCGGTTGGTGCCCCAAAGTAAGGGGGGGGGGCTTTGGGGGGCTAATGTGGCGTCTGGGACAGCATGATATAAGGGGATAGCTTGACGGCACACCCCCAAGCGGGGGGGGGGGGGGGGGGGACAAGAACTTTGGAGCCAAGTTGAGGGTTGACACAAACAGCAAACGGAGATCACCCGCGCGGAACGTGTAGCTAGCCAAGCATTGTGCCGGCTGCGATTACGGCCAAGCGGGTTCATCGTCACAACCAAGGGACAACAAATGGGTGAGGGGACCTTTGAGTCTCGCGGATCTTGTCGCCAAGTGTGGAAGGAACTGCTCAACACTAGAGGGAAGCGCACGTGCAGATGGCTTCCAAACCCTTTGCATCGAGGAAGCTTGGCGAAATCCACGTTTGCAAAGGCCATCGCCTCGTTCGCGGCCACTAGTAGAACTCGCGGCGATAGCTCAAAAGGGATGGCCTGTGGTTCAGTCGATTGTCAAGTCGGGAGACAACAGACGGCACGCGTCCAGAGGATATACGCTGGCACCAAGGCATGTTGAGACTGCCCAGCCGAGCGCCCCCGACAAGGAGGATCATCACGCGAACCAGGAGCAACGTGATAGCTGAACGGCTTGGTGTGTTGAAGCGATATCATGGCAAATGTGCAACGGGTCAGGCGTTGCTCCGAGAAAAATGTGAACTCGGACGATGAGCCTGAAGCCTACGCGCGCCAGCGAGCCATAATCGATGGCGGGGACGAAGTTTGGGAAGCCTCCTTTGGCTCTCCGTACGAGGGCGTGTCCCGGCGCTCGGCGTTGAGCTGGATTGCCTTCTCCACCACTTCAGGCTGAACTGCCCACGTGTAGGAGTCGTCGTCCTTCTTGGCCATACATCCAATGGACGAGCAAAGCCCCATGGTTGGCGTCTTCACGTGATGCTTGTCGTATGCCATTTTGGCGATGACCTCCTCGGTGGTCAACTCGGACGGGACGTACGCCGGAAGACCGGTCGCGCGAACATAGCGATAGTGCTGTTCGACGCACTCCTCATCGCAGATGCCCATGAGAAAAGCCACCTCAGCTGAGATGCACATGCCAATGGCCACAGCCTCGCCGTGCAGGAGCGGGGACGGCTTCGGATTCGTTTGTCCGTCGCAGCGTGCCGGCGGATGCCACGAGAGGTGCTCGATGGCGTGTCCAATGGCGTGGCCGTACTGGGGGCACATCTCGTTAAAATCGCTTGAGTTGTACCAGGTGAGGGTGGGCACCTTCACCTCGATGACAGCACGGCAGACGGCCTCGAGGTACGCGGGCTGTGTCAGCACATTCGGGTCCTTGAGGAGTGGCTGGACGATCAGGTCGGTCAGCCTCTGTGATTGAGTTAGACCGTGTTTCAGCGCTTCGGCGAGGCCGTTCAGCATGTGGCGTGGCGTAACAGTCGAGAAGACTGCCGGATCGATAACGATCGAGGAGGCAGGGTAATATGCGCCGAGCAAGTTCTTGCCACAATCGTGGTTGATGGCTTGCTTGAAGTCGATGGCAGCGTCGAATGCTCCCATGGTGCTCGTCGTAAGGTGAATGAGCGAGATGCCTCGAAAGAGGAAGGAGGCGAGAAGGCCGCAGATGTTGTTGACGACACCGCCGCCGAGCGAAATGATGCATGAGTGCTTAGTGATGCCCATCTTTAGGATTTCGTCGATGAGTCTGTGGAACTCGGCCACCGTCTTGGATGGCTCCGTGGACGGTTCATTGGCCTCCGCCCACGTTGGTACGACGAGAAGCTCGACGCGCACACCCGTGGCGCGGAGGCTGCGCAAGACGTCATCCGCGAAGAGGTCGGCACAGATGCTGTCCGAGATGAGGTAGTTGGGTGCCTCGAGCGAGTGCTCGGGCAGCACGTTGTACGATCCGATGTCTTTGAAGATTCCTGTCTTGAGCAAGATGGTCGACTCGAGCCGGCGGCCGGGCCGGCCGAAGCCATTGATGTAAAGGCCGTCCTCGTTCACCTCGCCAGGAACGACGTCTGGCTGATCTCCGTCCGCGTTGAGATCGATGGTGGCGTCGAAGGAGCGGTCGGGTCCGACGGCGCAGTCCTGGCACTCAAACTTGGCAAAGTCTCCGACAATCATAGCTGACGTGTGCGTGTGCGTGCGGGTAGTGGTCCAGAGGGGATGGTTGGGCTCGGTGGCGCGGAGTCGAGCAGTGGTCGGCCGGCTTGGTTGAGTGGGGGTGGGGCAGAGGAGTGGCGCGAGGGGATGTGCGGCATTCCGCCTTCCCGCCGAGCAGCGAACAAAATAGAAAGCGCGAGGACTCTCTTCTGCTTCGGCTCGTCGCCGCTCGCGTGTCAAGCGGGCGTTGTGAGAGAGGGGGGGGGGGGAAGAGCGGGGGGGGGGGGGGGGGAGAGGGAGAGAGAGGGGAAGGGCGCGGGGGGGAGGGCGGGGCGGGGGGGATGCGATTCTTGCTGGACACATCGCGCACACATCTCCTTTTGAAAGGCGCGAGGGGGGGAGCACATCAAGAGCGATGTGCAGCCATCTCCTCCAATCTCCGACGCGAGGCGTCGTCTATCGAGGGCTGGGCAAGCCGAGCCCCTCCGCAGACGATCCCGCCACTAACTCCTAGGGGGACCAAGGCCTCGCAGGAGGGGGGGTGGCCCTGCTCTCTCCCCCCCGCGAGCTCCGCCTGCTCCCCCCCCCCTCTGATGACTCTCTGCATCTGCGCGGAATCTCATCCGGCCGAAGCACCGGCTTCATCAGCTGCCGGAGTGCTCTCCGCCTCCGCAAAGCGGTGAATGCGGCAGAGCGCTTTCTTCTCCAACCCCCGGCGGAGGGCCGTCGATCATTGGCAGGAGGGAAGGGAGGGGCCGCCAGAGAGAGAGAGGGAGAGCGATGTGTGGGTGTGAAAGAAGCTTCTCGCATCGCCAACAATCTCGGCTGCCGCAGGCAGAGGTGCTGAATGGTTGGCGAACGCGATGTGCGGCGACGTCCCGGGGGGGGGGGGGGGGGAGGGGGCGGGGGGGCGGGAACTGGGAGAGTCGACGGACTCCCTCCCTCTCGGAGCGCCTTGCTTCTTGGCCTCTCTGCCCGCTCCCGGGACACCTCCCCCCCCCACACACACACACATACCCACCCACCCACACTTGACTACACACATCCACCTCCACCGCCTCGACGCCCCTCGTCGACGCGGGGCCGCCGCTCCCCGCCTCGCGCGTCCGCCCGGGCGAAGAGGGGCGGGCGGGGGGGAGGCGAGTCTCCCCTCTCCTCTTAGCCGCTTGTATTCCGCTCTCTCCTCTGATTCCCTCGGTATTTCCCTCCATTCGCTTAGCTTCTCTCTCCACGACAGGACTGGCCGCCCAGCCGACCGACCTCAGCCCTCTCTCCCTCCCCTCCCCTCCCGGCCAACCTTGGGCCGCGCTTCGCTGAGAGCTTAGCTCGTGCACCTACCTCGCACACGTTCTCACACACATCCGCACACCCTCGCCCCACTCGCGTCGAGCCCTCTGCTGCTTTCAACTTCTTTCAATTTCTCCAATGAGCGAGATCAATGTGTCCAAACCGCTTCATGTGCTAATCTCGGGCACCACTGGTTGGATCGGTGGCGAACTGGCGCGAAATCTCCTGTCGAGTAAGTGCCGGGTCACCGGACTCAACCGGCGAAAGTGCGGGATTCAGGGAATCGAACCCGTGCAGGGCGACATCTCACAGCCCGACTTCACGCTCCTCGGCGTCGACCCACCCGATGCTGCTGTCCACCTCGCCGGTGCGCTTGGCTGGTGCTCCGTCGAGCAAGCTATTGACGCCAACGTGGCTGGCACACGCCGCTTCGTGCAGGCGGCCATCGATCGCGGCTGCCGTCGAATAATCATTGCCTCGTCTGTTGCTTGCGTTGGCACGCACGCACCTTTGCATCCGCCTCGGAAATTGCCAATGGCTGTTGACCACCCGTATGAGGGCGGCCCGTGGCCGTATGCGTTCTCCAAGTACGCGGTGGAAAATTTGATCGACCTCATGGCCGCCGAGGAGAAAAATCGCGACGTCGAATTCATCATCATTCGGGTCGGTGCCACGGTCACGAACCCACCAGAAATCCGTCACTTGGATGGAGTGGTTGATGGTAAGCAGATTTCGTGGGAGGTGCCGCCCGCCACGTGCGCCGCATCACCGTACACGGCGTCTAAGCCGGAGAAATTCCCCGAGGCTCCACTCTGCTCCGTCGCTCTTTCCGACCAGGTCGACTGCCTGGTCGCAGCGGTGCGCGCTCCGCGCAGTCCCGGTGTGCGGAAGCTGGCGTGCGTTGCCCCCAAGCTCTACGCTGAGGCCACCGTCCCCGAGCTCATGGTCTCCTGGTACGGGAAAGAGGCGGCCAGTCGTATCGACATGTCTTATTACGAAGTGCCGGGCCGCGAGCGTGATCCTATCTACGATCTTGAGGCAGGCCGCCGCGCTATCGGATGGGAGCCCAAAGTGGACCTGCTAGCCGGTCGACAATCCTCCTCGCCCAAGACCGTCACCGCCGATGCTGCCGTGTCACTGTCTCCAGGGTCCGAGGCGGAAGGGGCACCGACGGCCAGCAAACCCGTGCACGTCACCATTGTGAAGCGCGTAGCCGCATCTGAGCAAGCCAGCTGGCTCGCCATGGCCAACGAGATGGCGGCGGCCACATGGCATGAAGACGGCTGTGAGGAGTACAGCTTCGTGCGATCATCAACTGCTGCCGACACCTTTTGCATTGTGGAGCGCTGGACATCACAGGCGCACCTGGATGCGCACTTCCAGACTCCACACTTCATGCGCCTCGTACCTGCGATGGACGCAATCTCAGAGACGGTGGAGCTCCACGTGTCGGGCGACGCTCTGGCTGCACGCCGGCCTCCCCGCACCACCAAAATTTTGGTCCTTTACGACTCATCCACCACGTGCACTGCTCAGATGGCCGCTCTCGTTGCAGAAGGCGCCCGTCAGATGGACCACGTCGAGGTGCGGCTTCGAACAGTGCCAGGACCCGACAATCATTGGGATGACGCCAACAAAGGCGTCCGCCAACGCGATATCCCAGCCACCTTTGCTGACGTGTACTGGGCAGACGGAGTGGCCGCCGGCTCGCCTACCAACCTTGGCTGCGTGTCTTGGCGCATGAAAAAGTTTTGGGACGACTTGTCGCAAGCGGGCTACTGGCCCAAGCTGGAGGGGCGCGTGGGTTGCTCATTCTCGTCGGTTGGTGGAGTGGGCGGTGGCTCCGAGCTTGTGTGCATGGCGATGAATGCCATCATGATGAACTTCGGCTTCTCTTGCTTTGGGGTCACTGACTACGTGTCCTTTAAGACGACTTTGCACTATGGCGCGCAGGTGGCCAAGGCTCCTCGCGACCCTCTTGACCAAATGACGTGCCGCCGCCTTGGCCGGAGACTCGCCGAATTCGCCGCCTTTTACATTTCCCATCGCGCCGAGGCGCACCCGCTTCTCGCGTCAAAGGCCCACGACTTCGCCAAGTGGGGTCCTGCGGCCATCCCGCCACGTGATGCTGACCCGAATGACCTACTACGCATGAACACCGCGCCTTTCAGCGGTCCCCTGCACCTGCCCGAGCTCTCGCCTCAGGGAATGATGACACTTCCCCAGGCCGCAGCGCCCGTCGCGATGGCAAAGGATAGCGCCGGTGCGCTCCTCACAAGCAAGTCGGGTCCGGGCAGGAAGAAAGCGCTTGTGTACACGGCGATGCGTGACTATGTGCATGGCAGCACCGCCGCTGCAGCCACCTACGTGAGCCTGCTTCTAGCATCACGCGGATACGAGCCGGTAGTCTCAGATGATGCCGCTCAGCTTGAGCTTCCAACGGCACCTGCGTTCGACCTCATCGTGCTGGTCAACAACTCGGGACAAATATTCGACCCTGCTCGTGAGGCACTCACACGGCATCTCGAAGAGGGCCGTCCCGTCCTCGGTTTGCATGCCTGCGTAGCGAGCTTTCTCGATGGCCGCGATGCCAGCGGTGCAACGCCCCTCGGCGCCACGTGCTCGATCATTCAAGATGTCTTTGGTGCACACTTCGTTAATCACCCCCCGCCACAGAAGGGGCGCGTCGCTCTATGCCGCGCTACAGGTACCAAATACCAGTGGGATTCTCTTGCATCCCTCGGTGCCATCCCGGATACCTACGAGGCGTACGACGAGTTTTTCAACTTTCGCCTCGACGAAGCCGCGTTTGCTGACTGCGGGAACGTAACAATTCTCGCTACTCTGGACGAATCCAGCTACGAGGGCGGCACGATGGGCCAATCGCACCCAATCGTGTGGTGTCGTGAGTGGGGGGCCAAGGGCGCCCGCATTTTCTATTGTGGCCTCGGTCATTTTGCCTCGGATTACACAAGCGACGGACGTGCGCAGTATACCGCGGCCTTCCTTCGAGCAGGCATGGACTACGTGCTGGGGACGGCACAGTGAGGTAAGTTGGCTCAGTCAGTTCAGTGTTGCTACTACTTGCTCTCCTTCTCAATTGCACAACACCGTTCCAATTCTCCTGAATACGGCCACTCTTGGCCAACCAGCTCCGATGTTTGATCGCATATGCGTCTCCACTACTTCAGCTCCACCGATGTTCACATTGTCTTTACGAGATTAAGCGGCAGTCTCTACTCACATTGATGGTTCATGGTCTTGCCGTGATTGCTTGATTCGTTGCCAATTGTTTTTTGTGATGATGACTATCGATGTCTCGCGATTTGCGGCCCCCGCAAGCGCAAACGCTGCATATTGTGTCAGAGACGGGCTAAGCTAGTATTTATGCATAAATTATTGTAGGCTCGGTCAAACACGCAAACACGGGATCCAAAAAATCGGCATATTTGCATTCCGTTCCATCGATTGGCTCCCCCATGCCTTCGAAGAGGGCATCGGGCCGTCGCGTTCCTCCCACATGCGTGATGGGGCGCATTATTGCCCACCATTCTACCTTCAGCGGCTACACCGACGCCCCCCCCCCCCCTCCCCTGTCGTGGATAAAGGGAGCAGCACCTCGCCGCACGCTCTACCCTTAGAGCGCGCCTACTTTCCCGCGCCCGGCCTCCATCCCCTCTCCGCAACGAGTCCTATCTTTAGAGCGTGTCTCCCCCACACCCCGCTCCTCTCCTCTTCACCCGCCCCAAGTTCCCGCGCATACGACCCCCGGCCGAGATCCCTTCCTTCCGCTCTCTCACGTCTTCGCGGCGTTCCCTTGTTCTTGTTCCCTTGGCCAGGGAGGGTCGGAGAGTTCCCCGCGTTCGCCGGTTCCCCTCCGTCCCTCCAGCGCCCGCCCCCTCCCAGTCCATTAGATTTCCCCCTTGTTTCCATAGTTTCCGAGTGTTTCTCCGTCGTCCCGTGTTTATCTTCTCTTCGTCTTCTTGGAGCTTCCCGCGACATCGCTAGGACGCCCCGCTCGTGCCACCCTTCTGTCCCCTCGTCTCCTTCTCCTCCCATTCGTAGGGCGGTCAAACAGGGGTTTTTTTATTAGGGGTGAAAAAATGACCATCTCACGGTTAAGGAAATTTCAGAATTTTTTTCGGTAGAAAGTTCCCAATACACCCAACAAACACATATCCGGGCCCCATTGGGACCCAGACCTCCCCCTTGGGCCCCCACAACAAAACGTAAGCAAATATTGACGAAAGACGCTAAAGTCGGAAAGGGCTTAAAGAGCTCAACTTCAAATCGAGACCGGGCGCGGTGCATGCCCGTTTCCAACGATCCATCAAGATGGGGGGCCCCACCAGACACCAAATACACTGGGGCCACCCGCACAGTCACGCCAATCGGGCAGGCCGCGCGCAGAAACCTCGTCGAAATCAGCCACCCGCTGAGCGTCCAACGTCTCCGAGTGAGGCCTGGAGAGCCCAACTACAAATCGAGACCGGGCGCGGTGCATGCCCGATTTCGATGATCCACCTGGATGGGGGGCCCCGCCAGATACCAAATACACAGGGACCACCCACACAGTCACGCCAATCGGGCAGGCCGCGCGCCGAAACCTCGTCGAAATCAGCCATCCGTGGCGCCCTTTGAACGTTGAGCCGTCGCCGAGTGAGGCCCGGAGAGCCCAACTTCGAACTGATTCCGGGCGCGCTGCGTGCCCGATTTCGATGATGCACCTGGATGGGGGGCCCCGCCAGACACCAAATACACAGGGACCACCCACACAGTCACGCTAATCGGGCAGGCCGCGCGCCGAAACCTCGTCGAAATCAGCCATCCGCTGAGCCCATTGGACGTTGAGCCGTCGCCGAGTGAGGCCCGGAGATCCCAACTTCGAACTGAGTCCGGGCGCGCTGCGTGCGATGATCCACCTAGATGGGAGGCCCCGCCAGACACCAAATACACAGGGGCCACCCACGCAGTCACGCCAATCGGGCAGGCCGCGCGCCGAAACCTCGTCGAAATCAGCCATCCGCTGAACCACCCGCCTCTCGAATCACCGTGGCCCCCCTCGGAGCCCGCCCAGCCCCCACCCCAGAACCCGGCCAGCCATCACCACTGTTCCCAACAACATCCTCCCAACCAACCCGCCTCATCACCACCGAGGACTACGCGTCCAACCCCCTCGCCAACCCCATCCACTCGCCTCTCCATCCCGCCCGTCCACCCATGGACCCCTCCTACAGCCACCCCCGTCCCGAACCCTGGATTCCCTCTCCGGCCGACCCCCACCACCCTTACCCTCCCCGACCCAACCGCAACTTCCACTCTACCTCAGACCCCCTCGACCTCGTCGACAACGACGCCCTCCTCGATGCCCTGGCTCGTCGCATTCTCGCCCTCCAGCACTCCCGCCCGAACCCTCCCACCCCCCTACTACCGCCGAGCAACCTCGCCGAGCATCGCCTTCTCCACCCCCCACAACCCCCGTCTTTCCCGCATTCGCATCCTTACCCTTTCCACGCCCCAAACCCCCCCCACCTCCTCCAGCCGGGCCACCACCACCGCCTACACGCCCATCTCGCCCTCCACACCGCCGCCACCCGACTACAACCTCATCTACGACCCCTCCCACTTCGACCCGCCAGACCCGCCCCATCCCCGCCCCCAGCGCCTCATCACACTTCCCCCTAACTCCGCCGTCAGCCTTGCCTACGACCTCGACCCCGACACCCCGACGAGAACAACCCGCGAAGCCCACGGCGAATTGGACTTGCGAATGAGCTGCCCACCGCCTCCATCTCGGCGACGTGCTTGTCGACAATGGCACGGCCCTCGTCGCCCATCTTGGACGGAGCATGCCGGTGGGCTGTGGCGCCGGGGAGGAGAGGCAGCTCGACCTCCATGACGTGCGTGTGCCGAGGGTTCTTCGGGTCGAGGGCGAACGCGTCGATAAACCGAGCCAGCAGGCAGCGTACGCGCTGCTTCTCATTACAGATGGTGCCCTTCGCACCCCCCTAGTGAGTGACCGGGCTAGTAGATGCTTGGCGGCGTGTCGGAGACAAGCCTCGCCGGTACCTCCTTGGTCACAGAAGCGACGATTGCAGGTTGCCTGAGAGCAGGCGTGAACCCCGAGGGAACGAAAGCGGCGTGTCGCCTGAGGGGAATGAGGAAGGGGCGAAGCCGGCGGCAGGCGCGGCGAGGGAGACCACTTCGGAGGTGATGACGGGCTGAAGCCCGTCCGCAGAGGAAGGCGGGCCGGCGGGCCTGAGCGAGGGCGAGGACGGCGGCGAGAGCGACATGGAACGAGCGGCGAGAGGCGAGGGCGAGTGTGAGGAGGGCTGTGATGGCAGGGGCTGGCGAGGCGAGGCGAGTGAGTTTGTAGGGTACGAGTGTTACGAGAGCGAGAGCGACGAGAGCGAGAGCGACGGATGACGACTGACGACAGGACGACGGACAAAGACACCCAGGAAAATACCCCGACTCTCGCCCCACGACTTTCTCACATAACTCGACTGAAATCAAACCCAAACACTCCGATCAGACAACGACGGACGACGATCAAAGGGCGATATGTCGGCGATCTTGTCTGGAACGGGAATCGCACCACAACGGAAACGAGGGGCAATCTTGCTACGCAGGATTCCAAGGGACCTACCGAATAAGACGAGAGAAGTGCAATGTGCCTAAGGGGGAGATACGAAGAGGTCGCAAATTAAACCTGATTGCCCCTAGAAGCAGATAAAGAAACGCAGGGGAGATAGCAAATTAAACCTATTTGCGAGGCGCCTGGGAGGAAGAAAGGTGGGGAAACTTCCCTTCTCTTTCGAGAGAAAGAGAGAGAGCGCTCCACAACCCACGATCCCATGCATCCAAGCGAAGCTTTTGACCGAGAACGAGAGAAAGCAGAGAATTATAACGATAAATGCCGAACGACGAAGAGAAGAGCGAAGCCTAACGAGTGTCGATTCGCGAATGCGACACCCTCCGCGCCCGTGCCCGCCTCCGACCTCCTCCTCGACCGTTCCCTCTCTTCAATTATACTCGACTCCCTCTCCCCCACCGCCACCCGCGTCATCAATTTCCTGAACGATTGCCCCGAAGCTGTACTCGACAGCGGCCGCGCCCTCCTCTCCCGCATCGAAGCGTCCATGTCAGTCCTCACCGGCGCCGCCGACGAAGACGCCGAAGACTCCTTCACCGCCTACCGCCCCTTTTCCATCCACATGCCCGCCGACGCCGCCCACCGAGCCGCCCAAATCGCCATCGTTCGCTTCCGACGTCTTCCCACCTTCAATCCAAGTGACCCCCTCGCCGTCCACCGCATGCATGCTCCTGCGCAAGCTCCGCCCCTCGATTTTTTTGTACATCAACGAGTCAAATTGACGGATCGAGCATGACCACTGGCTCGACATGCGAGGAGATGGAAGGGGAAGAGGAACGATCGGCGGATCGGCGGGAGGCGCACCGCCCAACACGCAGCAGCACAAACCCCCTCGCCCTCTGTTTCAAGCACCAAAAATTTCAACTCAAGACCCATGTTGACACACTTCTCGCTTTCACCCCACTTCTGTGGTCCACAAGTACAAGTACCTACAACTCAGTGCTCAGTGCCCTGCCTTGGCCTTGGCCTTGGGCCCTCTTTCAACCCTTGACTCCCTCTCCCACTCCCTGCCCCTGCCCCTGCTTCCAACTACACAACCAACCCAAGCCGCACAAAGCACAAAACACATAACCCCCCTCGCCCTCTGTTTCAAGCACCAAAAATTGCAGCTCAAGACAAGAGGGAGGACATGTCTTGAGGTGGCGTCGCTGCCCATGCCTAGCGCAAGGGTATGGCGCCCCCACTTAGCCATCTCCTTCGCCCCACAACTCCTCTCTGATGAGTTGCTCCTCAGTCCTCACCCTCCCATTAGGCCCCCTTGCCTGCGAGACCAAAACAGGATCCTAGCGTGGGGGCTCTCTGAGTGTGGAGGGAGGGGCGCTCCGGCTAGCGTAGGTAAAAACCTAGTGAAGAGCTGGGTGGCATAAGGGGGAAGGGGGGAAGGGTGCTTGCGCTTGCCGCGGTAGGGAGTCCCTATCTTGAGTGAGCGCTAGTCCCGTCCCCGTCCCTTTGCCTTTGCCGCGCCACGACCCATAGAAATTTGTTAAAAATTAAGTTATCTAAGCCCTTCACGCCCCTATCCCCCTAGTAGTGCACGGGGGGAGCCGCCTGGAGGGCCGAGGAGTGGGAGTGGGGGTGTAGAAAGGCTTTGCTGCGTGCACGTCAAAGTCAAAGTAGTAGTGAGTCCATGGTCGCGTCTGCGGTAAGAATATTGTAGTAAGTTTTTTTGTTGGGCAAAGGGCAAACTTGAGAGGTGGCTCTCCCCATGACCGCAACAGTCGTATCATACAACAGGCGCATAGTTTTACTTATGGCGCTCCGGCTGCCACGCACGAGCGACAACACGTTGAGCAACTCGAGCAAATGAACGACAACAAGTTGAGCAACACCACAACATGCATCCTTTTGGAATCCCCTCATCGCTCTAACCGTGGAATCCCCTCATCGCTCTAACCGCTCCCCAAATTGCACGTAAGAACAGGATGACTAAAAAGAGACGCAGGGGACTGAACGTAGAGGTGTCAGAAGGTCGCGTTGACAAGAGATGGCGAGCACCAGTTCTTGCATGTTGGTCGAGGGGTCCCAAGAGCCGCACACACTACTGCCCGATTGATTCAGAGCGGTTGAAGTGAAGACGGTGCACGCAAATCGGCACATGGGCCAGAGGATCACCATAGGGGCGCGCGCGGACAATGATCCATACACTCTAGACTATCATTCCACACCAAATTAGCGATGATGCACGACAGTGCTGAGTCGTGCTCCTTTCGGGCAAATCTATCAAGCGGCCTCACGTATGCTATTCGGCGTACCGAGATTGATCGCGATGGATGCCCTCAGCCTGGGTCAGGTCAGCAGTGGGGCGGCAACTAGTGTTTCCTAGTTACAGTCACACTCTATCCGCCGCAGCAGTGCTGGCTTCAGTTACAACGGATGGTTCGACCACTTGGTGTGATCGCGACGTGACACGGGACAACAATGTGGTGGCTGTCTTCTTTTGCGTGGAGGAGCCACCGGCTGTGAAAAGAGCGGCCACGTCCTCGAGTTCGAGGCCCATCGTCTCGGGGACGCTAAAGAAGATGAACACCATAGCCGAAACAGCAATGGCGCTGAAGGATGCCCACAACAGTGTTGGGCCGAGGCCTTCTTCAAGTGAGATGAAGGAGATGGAAACGATGCCCGCAAGCATACGTGTGATAAAGAGAGCAAGTGACATGGCTTTGGCACGCAGCCGGTTGGGGAAGACTTCAGTGCCCACCACGTATACCAAGGGCGAAAAGCCGAGAGAAAATGAGCCCATGATCCCGCAAACGCCCACAACAGACAGCCAGTTGAGGTTGATAGAGTACGAGGCTGATACCACACCGAATGAGGCAGCAAGTCCAAATGCCGAGATGAGAAGCATCGGGCGTCGGCCGAAACGGTCAAAAAGTTGCGATGCGAAGAGGAGGCACAGCACTTTACAGCCACCCGCGCCCATCGTTGCAACCAAAGCCTCATAGTCAGTCAGGCCTACATTAACCATCACCTCTGGGATGTAGTACGTCACTGCCTCGGTGCCACACGCTTGCGAAAAGAAGGCCACGCCAAGGCCTGCCGTGAGCATGCGCGCCGTCGGCCGGTCGGCGGGGAAGAAAATCTCCTTCCAGCTCGCCTCGCCCGCCGTTGAGTCGTTTTGAATCGAGGTGCGAATGCTCTCCAGCTCAGCCTCCGCGTAAGCCTTATCGCCGATACGCACGAGCGCAGCCAAAGCATCATTATCGCGCCCACGCATCGCCAGCCAACGCGGGCTCTCGGGTACCGTCCAAATGAGGACAGCGAGCAGACCGGCAGGAAGCATGCCGATCGCAAACATGTATCGCCAGCCTCCGACCACGCCGTAGAATGAAAGTCCGGCGGCATATCCAAGCAGAATGCCCGCGTTAGTGGCCACGTCTGACATGGCAACCAGACTGCCGCGCAAGTGGGCAGGCGAGATCTCCGCGGTGAAAATTGGCGCTGCGACCAGCGCAATCCCAACACCCAAACCCATGAAGACCCTCCCCACCATCAAGGTGAAGAAATCTTCGGCTATGGTGAGGAGCAGTGAGCCAAGGAGGAAGAGCACGTTGGAGAGCGTGATTGTCCAGCGCCGCCCCTTTGCATCGGCAATGGCGCCAGTGACGATTCCTCCGAGCGCGGCGGCGAGATTGATGACTCCGACGCAGAGTTCGAGCTCAACACCCGTCAGCCCCAGGTCCTCCTGTAGCGTGAGCATTGCGCCGGCAATCACTCCTTGGTCATAGCCGGAGATGATGGACGAGATGGCTGAGAGGCTGACGATCCACACGAGGAACCTGGTGCAGCCGATACGTGGGTGCTTAGGCTCATCGGCAGCTGCGGCCGGAGCTGCCTCGCACATCGCGCCGAGGTGGGACGAGCGGTGGACACCGGCTCGAAAGGGAACGGGGAGAGGGGGGGAGAAGGGAGGTAGGTGTCAAGGGAGTGCAGGGGGTGGGTGGGGGTGGGGGTGGAGTGAAGAGGAATAGAGGGGGGGAGGTGGTGGGGGCGGACGCAGACGGACCAAAGGCAAAAAGGGGGAAACACCATGGCGGGAGGGCGGCGGAGGGGGGGGCGGGGGGGGGGACTGTTTTCAGGTTTATACCGGGGAAGACAAGTGAGAGAACGGAGACCGTCGAGAGAGGGAGAGAGGGAGGGGGGGAGACGAGAGGCAGGAGAGAGAGAGAGAGAGACGGGACCCCCCCCTCCCCCATCCACAGCCACTGCGAGAGGAGCACATCGCGTTCCCCCCCCCTCCCTCTCTCTCAAAGCAGAGCGGCTCTGCCTTCCGGCAGCCAGTGCTGAGCTCCACCCCACCATATATCAGGAGAAGATGTGAGAGTAGAACGCGGAGCTCACAGCCGACACATGAGACGGGCAGGAGCTCTCTCCGTCTCTGCGCGCGGGGGGGGGGGGGGGGGGGGGGGAAGTGAGGATGACGAAACGCGCGGGGGCAGGGAGGGAAGGAGAAGAGAGAAGAGAAGAGAGAGAGAGAAGAGAGGAAGGGGCCCTCCTCTCGGTCTCGGCGCCTCGCTCCATTTCCTTGGGGGACAACCGACTTTATGAATAGTTCTTTGGTTGGTGGGAAATAGTCGTGGTCGAACGCGAACTCGAACTCCCTTCAAACTTTTTGACCGTTTGAACCAAGCCAACTCACTGAAACCTTTCAACGGTCAAATAAGGAACGCAGTCAACTACCAACTATTCGAGGGTTTTTGTGGGAGTTTCACTTGGGTTTCACTTGGCGTTTGACGTCAAACGCCAAGGAGAAAGCTCGGTGGAACGTGTTTGTTTTCTGCGTACAGTGGGAGCGCAGTGAAGACGTGGATGTGGCGAGCCTAGATGGGAAATACGTTTTTACCTTTTTTCTGTGAAGTAGGGCGGTCAAACAGGGCTTTTTAAGTACTTATATTGGGGGGGGGTCGACATTTTTGACCGTGAGCGGAAAGCCCCGGCGAAAGCGGCTCGGAGGGTCTCCCCGCCTTTTCAGAATCCTCGTCCGAAAAGACGGTGCGAAGTCCCGTCGGACCCCCCCCCCCTTGCACACGCTCTGGCGGCTCACACGAGCCGAACTAGACGTCGCTCCCACTGAGAGATGTGTTTCTTTAGTCTAAAAGGTGCCTACACACTTACACTTATTAAATTAGGGGTCCGACGCCCCATATTGCCAATAAAGCAAATTTCAAACCCTGGTGCCCCAGCGATGACGTCCGCGCATGCACATGCGCACCACACACAGCTCGCACACGGCCCATTCGGCTGTCACAGGATGCTCCTTGACTGTCCCGACCCTCGCCCCGCAGGATTCGCCCGGGCTCGCGATTGACGAGGAGCTGGAGCACCAGGACGCCCTCCAAGGCCATTCACGTTCGGAGACACACAGGTCGTGCCCGCCAAGCACGGGCCAGTCAATAGTTCTCCCGTTTTTATATAGCACTATAGCACAACATCCCAACATGGAGCACAAAAAGTAGTTTTGTTTTCGCATTGACGTGCTGAATTGACGGACAGCCTCGTGTTTTCGAGCGTCTCACGTTCGATTTTGAGAGACAACCCCTCCTTTTCTCTCGATGATTCGACAGTCTCATATGGTAAGACTGGTTGGCTACCGAAACATTGGCATTTGGGCATGCTGATGGTCATGTATTGTGCTCATATGTGTCTTGGATCTTGGACTGGTGAAATGAAGACTAAAATTAGAATTACTAAGATTATAATTTGGCAACACTATAATACAATTTGATCTTTTTCTCCTGCGGCGGCGCGCGATGGCGGGCCTCGCCAGTGGCCTCGCAAGCGGCCTGTGGCCGCTCTGGCGAGGGTCTGCGCGGCCAGGAGGCCAGCAGGCACCCGCTCCCACCATGCTGAGGCGGTGCCGCGCGTGATGGGGCAGCCCATCATGCGCAGCACCGTCATTTTGACGCTTCGCGGCCTGCCGCGCACTGCATACGCGCGAGGGGCTGGCAGTAGATGCCAGCAGGGGCGAGGTGGAGGGCGCAGGCGACGCGGTGCGCCCGCGCAGGGTTTTGTACTTCCTGCCCGGGGGTAACCGTGCCCGGGGAACGCAGGCGCGCGTCGCACAGCACGACCTACTGTGGTGCACTTTTGTGGTCGACGTCAATTTCGCACGAGCGCGAAAACGTTTTTGGGTCTGTGTGTTGAATGGCGTCGAAAATGTGCATATTTCTCATTAGATTCTGCCTAATATACCCATTTCCAGTAGCATATCCTAAGATCTCGCGATAAAACCTCAATCTTGACTTGGTGAATTTTCACCCTTAGAAGTTAAAAAGCCCTGTTTGACCGCCCTATGTGAAGGCCAAAAACAGGCCGTTTTTGCCGTTTTTGCAATAGCCCGGTCACTCACTAGGGGGGTGCGGAGGGCGAAATCGGTAATGGGCAAATGGAGGCCTAAATAAGCTTTCTATAGGTTCTGGTATGAGAGATCAGCAAAAAAATGGGGGCTATGGACACCTTAGACTCTTTCGTCGAACGTGGGCTCGCCGACGCCACCTGGGGAGACCGCAACATCTACGGCATCCTCGTCACCTTCGGCGGCGGAGCGATCCTCCACCAGACGAAGAAGCTGGCCCTCGTCGTCGACTCGTCGATGGAAGCCGAGGCCATCGCGTCGTGCAAGGCGCAAGGCCGCCGAATGCATCTCCTACGCTCGCGAAATTCTCCGCGCCCTCGACGTCCCGTTCAACGGCCCCACCCTCGTCGGCACCGACAATTTAGCCAACATGCGCGTGGGGTTCCTGCGCTCCGCCCCCACCCGCGCCCGTCATTTCATGCGTCGATACCACTCCCTCCTCCAGCGCGTCGCCGCCGGCGAAGTGGCCCTTCGCCACGTCACGCCCGAGCACATGGCGGCGGACTTCCTCACAAAGTGGCTACCCAAGCGCAAGGCGGACGCCTGCGTCCGCTACGCGACGAATTCTTGGGCGCACGTCGCCGCCGCCTGAGCTGCTGCACGCCCGCCCCCCCTTCTTTTCTCCCCGCCTTCTGCAATGCGCTCGCCCCGGTTCCCGCTTCTCGCATTGGGGGGGGTGTTGCGGGTAGGGGGGGTTGCCCGTTTCCCCCTCGCACGTCCCCGTTCATTAGTTTCCCTTCGCGTGACTCCAACCCCGCCGCCTCGCCCCGGTCCCCCCTCTTTGCATTGCGTCCCCTTTCCCGCCATCGGTTTTCCCCCGCGCCCCCCTTTCCTTGTTGTCACGCTCCGACGCCCCTTCTCCGCGTCGGCCCACTGGGCCCGCCCCCCCTCTCTTTCTCCTTCCCCCGTTCTCTCCCCGAGTGTCTCCTTGAGTTTCCGGCCCCGTTTCATCCCTCTCTCTTCCCGCGTCTTTTCCCTTCCCGGTGTTTACTTTTCCCGCGAGTGTCTTCCCCCTTGTTCTTCGTTCTCGTCGCCAGCGCCACCGCTCGAGCGCTCCCGTGCCCTTCTGGTCTGTTCGTGCCCCCTGTGCTCGTCCCGCTCGTCTCCATGCCGTTCGAGGCCGAACCCTCGGTCTCGCCTTCATCCGCGCGTGCCTCCCTCACCCGTGTCACCCCATCCTCCGCTCCCTCTTCTGTCTGTACTTCACATGTTACTACCATCCACAGCCCATCCACACCATCACACACAGCAGCCACAGCCTCTCATCACCCCTCACAACCACACCCTTTGATCGTCGTCCGTCGTTGTCTGATCGGAGTGTTTGGGTTTGATTTCAGTCGAGTTATGT
>CM030941.1:2648983-2664192 GCA_018136815.1 Isochrysis galbana | reverse complement strand
CAGGTGGTGGCCGCCGCCATTGAGCTGAAACCCCACGACTCGTTGGCCAACGCGGCTGCACTTGAGGCCAAGCTTGGGCTCGCAAGGATGCGCGGCTATGCGGTATATGAGCTCGAGATGCATCCGGGTGTCTTCGCCGCACGCGAGCACCACTGGAATCGGCTAGATGATGTGTGGCTTGACCTCACGCCAAGGCCCGAGGCACATGAAAGCGTCGTGCTCGTGGATACCGAGGACAGGGCACAAGGCGAGCCAAGCTCTAGGCCGGCGACAAGCTCGGTGTATGATGCGCAGCGGAGCGTGGGCTCTGACCCGCCCGTTCCACACGAGGCGCCAAGTTTGCCAGCCCGAGTAGAAGCAAGTTGTGCGGTCCGCAAAGCAGGCGGAGAGCGCTGGCAGCCATCGAGCACCCCACAGAAAGCGTCGAGCCTCTCAATCCTTGAGGCGCGCGAGCAGTGGGAAGCGCTCGTCTCAGACCTGACTTTTCGGGCGGAGGTGTCGGCGCTGCGTACCGAGCCGCTTCTCCACTCCTACTTACAGCAGCTTCGCGATGCATCCGACCCAAAGCTCGAGCTAATTCGAACGAACGCGCGCTCGTTTGCTGTGCTCCTTGACGATCTCACTTCGGGTCCAGTGCTGAAGGCGCCTAACTCTGGGACTCGTAAGCTCATTTCGTCCGATTCAGCTGCCAGTGGCAATGACGGCAGCGGCGTGCTCGTGGTGAGGCCACCGGACTCGATTGTGCAGACATCGACAAAGCATGCCAAGGAGCGGCAGGCGGAGTTGTACGCGAGCATGCTTGGAGTGTGGACGGTAAGGAAAGGTGTCAAGCATGGCAGGATCCGCCTGCAGCTGCGCCCGGCCGTTGCAGGTAGCGTCAGCAACGAGAATACGAGTGCCAGCCAGTCAGACTCACAATTTGCCGAGTTTTGCGGCGGCGAGTTCGCATTGGAAGGCCAAAGCTGGAGCAGCCTCTACGAGGCGGGCGATGTGCACAGCTCGTTTTTCGCAGATTTGGAGGAAGACGACGAAAGTGCTGCACAGATGCGTTGTAGCGGCCGGTATGTGCTCGCCTCACCTGCCTGCCTCATTTCGCGAGGGGTTTAAGCCACCCGCCGGGAATTTCCTTGCGTCCTTACGGTTCCGCGTCCTTATGGTCCATCACGGAATGCAAGCTGAACTGAGTTCGCCACTTGTTTGCAGGTGGGAGAGTACTCCTTATGGCTTCACCCTTCATGTTCACCGGGTTGAAGAAATCGGGCCTGCTCGTGCAATGCTGCCACTGCGTGAGGCTGAGGTGCGCGCTGCGACGGGCAAGTCTCTTGAAAAGGAGCTGTACGGCACGATGGACTTTGAGTCCAGGACGGCGACGATGGCTATTGGCGAGCGAAGAGAGCGTAGGCTCGTCTTCCATGCGCCAGGGCTGTGAGAAGAGCAGGAGCCAAAGCTGCGCTCCGAAAACAGCCAATAAATGGGACGGCGCAATGTGTGCCCATTGCACGTGCGGACTATGGGGCCGGAGCTGACCGCTCGTAGGTGCTGGTTGCTTAGGGCCGCTCGTGGAGCATACGTGCTGCGTGGTAGTCAGACTCAACCCGGTCTCTCACGCTTTTAATTACTATTTTTCAACTCTCCTCAGCCTATCCCTGCGGGTGTGCGCTCCAAGTCCAGCAAAAATCCGCTCTACCGCTATCGCACTATCACGACTACAGTAAATGAACCATATCAAATTTTTTTGTTATAGTTTGAGCCCTATGGAGCGTGCCGCGACCGCTCCCGAGCCCTAGGCGACCCTCGTCACTGCGCCCCACCTGGGACGCCCCGGCTCGTCATAGAGCCCTCTCTCAGCCAGCCCATCCAGGAATCCAGGAATAACTGTTGTTGTTGTGGGTAAGGGGGAGCATTCCACGCGACACACTCTATTCTTGGAGCGTGTCTCGGGAACACTCTCCTCACTATGCGGTGCGCTCTATTCTAAGAGCGCCCCCTCCCCTTTCCCGCCCCGCTCCTCGCTCCCTTCCCTCTCTTCCCTTCCTCCCCGGTTCCCTCGCGTGCGGCTCCAAGCCTGGATCTCTTCCTTCCCTCCCTCCCGGGTGGCGAGCACTGGCACTGGCACCGAACAGGTTGCCACCATGGCTCTGCGCATCATGCAGGGGAGGGAGCTCCATATCGCCGGGAGCCCGCAGCGCGAGCCCCGGCGGCGGTGTGAGAGCGGCGCGCCGCGCCGCCATCGCGCTACGCCATGACAAGATGATTAAAAGATACCTAGGGGACACTGCCACACAAGGCACACTAACGGTATAGAACCACAAATGGCACAAGACACCCTGTGATAGGCCCCCCCCGCGAGCCCGCGAGCACCCCGGAGGAGAGGCCGAGCAGCACCACGTACGCGACGAGAACGACGTCGCCTTGGCTCGGCAGGAGGGCGCGTCCCGAGAGGGCCTGCCGACGTAGCCTGCCCCCCCCCCCCCTCTCTTGCAGTCATGTGGGGTCTCCGCTACTTCATATCAGCATGTCGTTGCCCACTGCTCCACCTCCCCCGTCTTCCAACACCTCCCCGTTGGTCCCGTTGGTCCCGTTGGTCCCGTTCGTTGGTCCCGGTCGTCCCGCTCTCTCAGACCAGCACGTCGTTGCCCACTGCTCCGCCCCCCCAGTCTTCCATAAGGTCCGAGTCTGTTGTAGCCGGCACAGGGCCGCTCGACGATACTCTTGACGACGTGCGAAGGCGGCGCGGGTCCAGCGCCTTGGCACACGGCCCTTGAGGTTGAGGGAGACGCACAGCCATTGCAATTGGCCGAGCTACTAAGTTTATACTTAGTTCAGCATGGGGGGGCGCCTCGCGTCCCCCCTCTCAGGCACCAATTCCCCTCCGGGGGGCCTGTCGGTCAACCAGAGACGGGAGATATATACACCACGGAGGAATGCTCGGCATACTTGCCAGACAACGAAAGGTGGATACGCCATAGGGGCAACTATATATCGGTAGGCCCTTTTCTTACTTAGGTCGTGGGAGAAGATAACCGAATGGTCTGAGGCGAGACTAGCTGACGCCACCTCCGACTACATGGACCTCCTTAGGAAAAAAGAGGTATCTCCACCCCCCGCTCCGGAGGAGCAAGATCTAGCCCCCCAGGAAGACCCGGACGCGCATGACCTAGGAGACATTCGGGTAGACAAGGAGCTTAATTACTATATACGCCGGGGCGGCGACTATCACGAGGTTAATTAAGTTAAATGTAATGGGAGAGCCCCATATCCACGAGCGGATTAACCCGCAATCAATACCGGGCGAACTATACATACACCCCGCTAAAGTGGGGACGAGCGTATGATGGGCCGGCTGAAATGGCGTATCCCATACCTCAGGAATACACTTTCGAAGGAACACGTAAAACGCTAGAAGATATAAATGTCAAGACGCTGACTAAGGCGTTCCTCGCCCTGAGGAAAACGAAGACTCAAAAGTCCACGTTGAGGTGGTAAAAGCGACTACCGGCCCTCTCCGGGAAATGGAAACAAGTATCGCAACTATACAAATACTACCTCCGTTCCAAAACTGAATTTTTTTTCAGTTTTCTTTTCACTGCTCCCCAAAATTTGAAATAAATGAACCGCAACTTCAATGGGGGGGTTGCCAGTACGGATCGACCTTAGGCCGGGCTCCGAAGTAGCCCAACGTCTTTTCTGCTATCAGGTAGACAGGCCGCATCCCTCCTCGGGATACCTGGGCATCCTGGCATGGAGATATATCCTGACGGACTTTTACAACATCCAATATGGCAACGCGGACGGTAGGTCCGTTAGGTCTATCTTGAGAGCGATCCTTGCGAGATACCACTTATTAGTAACGGCGAAGGTCGGTTTCTTTCAGAGGCTAAAAAAACAACGCGAGAATATGGGGCTACACGCCCCGAGCAACAAACACATTCGAAAAATGATACGCCCTCTTTACACGGTGGACAAAGATTTCAACCTAGAAACGTCGGAGGACCTCTTGCAGGCGGCGAGAGGTCTGGATATGCACGAAACATCAATTAGGGTAGCTAAACCTCTCTAGTAGAAACTTCAATGGATAGCATGAAAAGATCTTACGAGATATAAGACCTAATGAAAGGAAATGCGAGCCGACGTTAGAGCGAAGAAGGAGCCACAGTCTCCCACCCCCTTCTCTCCAACTCCTGGCCGAAGCAGCGCGCGCGGCCTCCCCGGAACCAGCTTCTCCGCCAAAGAGGGAACTGGGGAAGGGCGAGGGGGTTGATAGGGGTAAAGGCGGGTAGTAGGGAGGTACACAAGCACACTGCCTCATGCCGCGTATGTAGCGGGGATTTTTAAGAAGATTTTTTTTTCCCACTTGGCCCCTTCCGGAACTCACATCTTTGTCTTCATCCTCGTAGCAGACCTTGTATGCGCATGCATGGATAGCACCATGGAACACAAAGTGGTTCCAAGAGTTCGGCGGTCCAAGCAAAAGCACGAGGAGTGCAGAGGCTCGAGGCAGAGTAGGACGTCTCGGGAAGTAGAAGAGACATCATCAAGGTGGGAAATCTCATTGCAATAGTTTTGGATTTCCACTTCTAGTGCGAGCAACAGCATGCAATGAGCCAGCCTTCAAGCACCCCAAGTATGCTGCACATTCAAGAGATGGTGCCTCTGCCCGCCAATCAGGCGTGCACACCGAACTGCGCGCTCGCCTCACAAAGCTGAGAGACAGGGGAGTGCGGCACAACGACGAGTACAAAGGTGTTGTGGCTTCGTGAGTACGTGGCGGCCAGCACACGAAGCATTGAGGTCCCGCTCGTAAAGTGCTCTCGATGCTCAGCTGTCGACGAGGCAGTGGCGCCGCACGGCAGCACCTGTGGAATCGGGATGCTCTACTCGGCGGCAGGGGTCGACTCGGTCGCGGCTGCTGGCGCTGGAGCCGCGTCACCCTTCTTGGCGGCAAAATAGGCGTCAAGATCATCATCCAGACCGGCACCCGTTGGTGGCTCGGCCTTGCCTCTGCGTGCGGCCGGTCCCTTCTTGCCGCCCGCCGGGGCATCTTCCTCGTCACCACCGCCACCGACTGCCATGTACGAGTCAAGGTCATTGTCCAAGTCGCTGGCTGACATCGGCTTGTCCCGACCGCCCTTGCCATTCTTGCCCCCTTTGCCTCCCTTGCCGCCACGCCCACCTCGCAAGCCACGCCCGCCGCCACCACCTCCGCCACTGCCACGATCGGCGCGCACCTAAACAGCAAGGTAAAGAAAGATCTATAGTGGGCTCGGCAGTCTGCGATGCGGCTCACACGCCGGCCCGCCTGAGCTCCCTCCGCTGGGCACCTTGACATGCCGCCACCACCGCTCGCTCCGCTTCCCCCTTTTCCTCCTTGTGGCCGCATGGTGCTCGGGAAAGCGCGCACGAAGATCTCGCGTCCACCGAGGTCGGTCTCTGAGAGCGTCTCGATCGCGTTGAGCGCCTCCGCCTCCGTCGCGTACCTCACAATGCCCACTCCCTTGGAGCGGCCGTCGGGGCCGCTCTTCACGTCGGCAAATGCCACCTCTCCCGCGGCTGCCATGTGCTGCTTGAGCTCGCGCCAGGTGACTTCGAAGGGGAGATTGCCGACAAAGACGGTGCATGCGTCAGCCGACTCGCCCTCCCGCGAGTACGGCGTCTCGCGCCGCGCGCCACGGCCGCCGCCCTCGTAGCCCCACGCGCGCATCGCTCTCTTCTGGCCGACGACTCACTCGCTTAACTCTTTACTGCCTGGCCGAAGCAGCGAAACCCAGCTTCACCACAGCTGTTTTGTATTTCCTGGGCAGTTAGTCGGGTGGGAGAGCAGCTAGTGGTGGGGCAGTTAGTGGGTGAAGGCAGTTTCGTGGTAGGGCAGTTAGTGGGTGAAGGCAGTTCGTGGTGGGGCAGTTCGTGGGTGAAGGCAGTTAGTGGGTGAAGGCAGTTCGTGGGTGAAGGAACACGCTATGGACCTGTAACGAAACTTTTTTTTCTAGTATGTACTATGAACTATGAATTGTAAATGATTCGGTTGAGTGAAGTGTTTTCGCGACTGATCCAGAAAAATGCTTCTGCTTTCGCTCCACCCAAGTGTACTGGCCGACCTAGGGCTCTGACGGATGCTCAAGTCCTTGATCTGCTCTTCAAAATCCTGCGCACAGGGTGTCAATGGAGAGAACTCGATTGCAGCGGAGCCTCTTTCATGGGAGTCCGTCGGAGACTCGCTCTATGGACTCAGAGTGGTGTGATCGAGAAGGCATACATCGAGGCTCTCCGTACATACCATAAACTCAGACCACCCATTCGACACCTGGTCGACTCCTCACACATCACCTCGGCGCCGCCGCGTCGAGCCCACGAAGTCGCAGAGAACCGCCAGGAGGGACGCAGCCAACTGAAGTCCCGTGAAGGACTTGGAGTTCTGGTTTTGGCCCTTCTCCGGCACGAGCACGTATCCGCCGGCGGGAAGAGCGCCGCGCACGAACATCCACCGGCGCCGACGGCCGTCGTCGACGACGACGAGCGCGCCGGTGAGGGTCGGCGCCCTGCCGGCGGGTGAGTGCTGCCTTCGTCTCGTCCAAAAGCGTGAGAGCGTCTAGTGGGAGCGTGTCGTCAGGGGGTGGGACTGGGGGGGCCTGCTCGCCTGACGGGGGCGGGGAAGCCGGAGCGGGTGCGATGTCGAGGTCCGGTGCCGCGGCGCCGGCGGGCGTGCTGGTAGCTGGGAGTGATGCCAGCATGGCCGTGCTGGCCTGAGAGAGAGAGAGGGGAAGAGCTTGGGCGGTGCGGGGCGCGCGGCGGCGAAGGAGAGAAGAGGGGAGCGTACCCCTTCTAGCCCTGGCGGGTGGGGGTTTTGTTTTCTCCTCTTTCTCCAGTCTAATCGCGCCCCCTCGTTGCTCCGTCGCAGTCCACTAGCGCCAACTAAAGCCCGCTGGTCATTAGTGAGGTTGGCTAGGATAACATCAATTATTATTAGTAGTATTATATCTGCTCCCCTTTCTCCTCCCGTCCCCGCCGCTCGGGCGCACGCCGCCAGTCCGCTTCCCCCCGCCCCTCCCCTCTCTCGGCTCTCTCTCCCTCTCCCTCCCTCCCTCCCTCCCTCTATCGCGCGCGCCTCGCTCGCCCTCTCCGCTCACTTTCCCCTTCCCCCCTCCTTCCCCTCGCTCTCGGCTGCGATGCGCCGCACAGTGGCCGCCCTTTCCCGCAGGGCCTCACGCTCAGCGCTGGAGCCATTGCCGGCCGCGCTGCAGCTGCATCACCTGCCTGCCCACGCAGCGTACGCGTTGAGCCATCGCAATCTATCCTTACCACCTGCAAATGATTATCGCTCGGAGCCGCCACTTTCGGCGCAGCACCACCGTAAAAAGGTGCTGCTCCACTCGTGCTGCGCACCCTGCTCGGGTGCCATGATCGAGGAGATGGTGAGCGCCGGGCACGATGTCACCATCTTCTTCTACAACCCGAACATCCACCCACGCGCCGAGTACGAGATCCGAAAGGCGGAGAATAAGCGGTACGCTGAGAAGCTGCGCATTCCCTTCGTGGACTGTGATTACGACTCGGATGAGTTCCATAGACGCGCACGCGGCCTGGAGTTTGAGCCGGAGAGGGGGCGACGTTGCTCCATGTGTTTCGACATGAGGATGGATGTGACAGCGGCCTACGCCAAAGAGAACGGCTTCGACTGCTTCACGACCACAAATGCCACATCCCGTTGGAAGGACACGAAACAGGTCAATGCTTCGGGCTTACAGGCTGCGGCGAAGCATGGGTTCCAGCCGTACTATTGGGTGTACGACTGGCAAACGGAAGCGATGACGCAGCGCAAGTATCGAATCAACGCCGAGCAGCGCTTCTATAAGCAGGAGTACTGCGGGTGCTCGTATTCTTTGCGCGACTCCAATGCGTACCGCAAGGCGAACGGCATCCCACCCGTAAGGATCGGCGGTGAGGCAGCAGGTATGGGCTCGCGGTATTACGAGGACCCAGAAGCAGATGCAGCTGAGGAGTCACAGGAGGTGGTGAACAGTTTCTTTACGAGCGATGCTTCGTGCTTCGGGGGCAACAGGCTGTACGAGGGGAGGCGCAAGCAGGACGCGGATGCCGCCACGAAGACGTCTGACAACGATCTTGCCGAGCGCAACAATTGGTGAGCGTGTCTCTCTCTTGGACAAGAGGAGACAAGTAGTTGAGGTGTACACACTTTGAAGGAACGCGCCACACTCGTAATTGTGGCTACGATGGCAGGCCCACGCGCGTATAATGCAACGAGAGAGTAGGCGCTTATTCATGCTGAACGCTTCCAAGATGAGGTACAGGCTCTGAGGAAATGGGTCGCTATAAGAATAGGGGGGGAGGTCCTAGGGGGGGGTCCAATCCGAAGCGGTCGGGGCGGGGTCAGTGTGGAAGCGGAGGGGGAAAAGAATATCTGAAGATTCAACAACAATCTATCTGAGCATTAGTACCACTACTCTCACTAGCCCGGTACTAACACGACAGCCCTCAGCGCACCTGCCCGTACACCTTGCGCGTGCTGTTGTCACAGATACATACTACTATGTACTATGCACCCCTCCACATCTCCCCCCTCGCATGCCCCCGGCTCCCATTCTAACTCCCCACAAGTTAAAATGGGGGAAAACCCATTGAGGCGGACCGGTCGACGCCGGCCGACTCTCCGGGAAAAAGCACCGGGGGGGGGGAGGAACCTCTCGTCAAAATAGAAGAACGGCCCTTACAGCTCTCGCCGCGAGCTGTCCTCGAGAAATAAAAGACTGCGCCTCGAGATACCTGCCACAGTGGTTCCCGTAGGCGTCTTGAGTCTCTCCCTCCTCCTTCCTCCTGTCGCCAGCCGCCCCCCTCCGCCCATTTGCTAACGCAAATGGGTCTCGTTTCTCACCACACTCCATCGGGGGGGGTGCAAATCCCCCCCTCTCCCTCGTTCCATTCTCTTCCGCCCCGGTCCCTGCGGCGCGTCGCCATGCGGCGCGCCATGGCCTGCTCTCAGAGGTCCTTCAGGGGCGCCCAGAGGACCAGCAGGGGCAGCTCAGGGGGCAGTGGAGGCTGGGGCTCAGCCCCTGGCCCCCCCTGCCTCTCCCTCGCTCGCCTCGCTGGCCTTGGGTGCAGCCCTGAGGCCCCTGTCTGCCTGGCGACCAGGGATGGGGGGGGGAGTCAGTACGAGAGCAGGCCCATGCGGGCCTGGGAGTGCGGCTCGCGACCCGCGCCCACTAGGGGTCTGGGCTGAATTGATGAGTGCCCTGCCCCTGCCAGAGGGCAGGGGCTGGGGTTGAATGTACGGGCCCACCCGGGGGGTGTCCGCGATGGACAGAGGGGGGCGCGAGGCCCCCATTGACCCCCACTTATAAAAGTAGGTTCAATATCTGAAGATTCAGGGCTATCCACGCACTTTTGTTGCACCCCTCTCCCAGTGGAAAGAGCGCGCCGTCCCGGCGCCGCTGCGCTACCCTTAGCCCTCCCTGGCTGGCCCTCCCGGCTCCCGGAGCCCCCCGCCCCTCCCCCCCGGACCCCAGAGAGCAGGTCGCAGCACGTGCGCCATGGCGCGCGCATGGCGACGCGTCGCAGGGAGAGCGGAAGGGGAGAGCGAGAAGACGGAGCGGGGGGGATTTGCACCCCGCCCAAAGGAGTGTGGTGAGAAGTGAGAATCGAGCCCCGTTTACGTCAGTAAATAGGCGGGGTTCACAGCGGAGGGATCATCTCCAACTCCCAAGCCACGACAACGAAGTGATTGGTCGCCACCTCCTCTCTCCCCCCCGTGCTCCATCTTGGCTGGCTCCCTCGCCTCCTCCGCCTTTTCGCTGCTCCTGCTACAGCACTTGCGCGCCGCTGTGCGCCTCGCGTAGTATAAAGTACAAACAGCGACAAACCCTCCTATCTATCTATGTCTTATGTAATCAGCAAAGGCAAACTCCAGGCGTGCCTCACGAGGGGATAGGGCTGGAAATACTGCGGAAGGGTGAGTGAGTGAGGGATAAAAAAACCTTTTAAAATTCTCGCCTCACACGTGGCCCTGGATCGTTCTCTCGTAGCCACGCCACTGGCGCCCCATGCGCGTCATCAGCAGGCTGCCGAGCGCAAAGGCGAGGCTCGAGATGCCGCTCATCTCCGAGTGGTGGCCCGCGCGCACGCGTTGCGCCTGCTGCTCCCGCGTCTGGTGCTCGAGCGTGCTCACGTCCTACCCGAGCATCAGCATGGTGGGCCACGCGAGCGAGATGAGCAGCACGGGTGCCTCATCACAGACCGCGCGCATGCCGACGAGTCCGTGGAAGTGTCGAGTCGAGCGCTACCGGAGGGCTCTGAGCCACTCCGTCGCGAGCGGCACCGGCGGCTAGCGCGGCGCTTTGGCTCTCCTCCCCGCCGGGAGTCGGGTGAATGAAATTCTGGACTGGGTCGGGCAACCCCATTTGGGTGTTTGGACTGGGGACGAACGGCGAACGAAGGGCGGTGGGGCGGCGAGGCGCTCCTAGCGGCCCTAGAGTGATGGATAGTGAGAGATTGATGTTAATAAAACAACTGAGCGTTAGTACCACTACTCCCACTAGCCCGGTACTATCACGACACCTAGGGACAGGCCAGGATTTCGGAATTTTTTTTTCGAAATTTGGGCTCATTTTCCGAGCGCGGTTGAAGAGTTCTTGAGCCCATGGCTCACGCTCATCTCCCATACTCAGGCAGCTAAGAGTCTTTGGCACGAGATCGCAGGCCGCTCCATGAAAGGTTTCTCTAATATCCGCTGGTGGTCTCGCTGGGAAGTTATGAAAGACATAGGCGAGAATTTCCACCACCTTGATGCTTTCTTGACTCAATTGTCAGAGCGTGGCATTGGGGGTGCAACAACAACTGCCTTGAGAAACACATTTGCTACGCGCTCGGTTGACTTGCAGCTTGAACTTGCCGTAGCTATGGACATGGAGGTGAGCATCCCACGAGCACGCGCCCGCGCGCCGTCAGCGCTCGATCCCTCTATAGCACTCTCATTCCCCTCGCACCTCGCACACTGCTGCGCAGGTGCTATGCACAACCACGTACAAGTTGGAGGGCGACGGCCTCGAGATACTCTTGGCGTACGACATGCTAGAGCCCTCCCACCACCGCTTCCATGTCCGGGTGGGTAGCTCGCGTTCTCACCGACCACAGCATCGTGGCTCCTCCCGGGTTCGCCTACTTGGGTCATTCTCTCCGCGCCGGCGGCTCTTCGGCCGCAGAAGCCATCAAGGTTCCCCGGGCTAGAGGCGATTGGCTTGGCGGTTGGGCACCCGGCACCGCCACGCGAGAGAAACACTACATCGACCGACCCGACCGTCGGCCCAAGTGACACAGCATACGCCCTCCTCGGTTGGCTTCTAGACTCGCATTACTCAGCCTCGCGCGAACAGGGCTGACATCTTCTCTACTCTTCCTACTGCGTAGTGGGTGGGTGGTGGCAATTATACCACTTCCAGTCGCACATAGCCTAGCCACACTGCGAATGTATCGTTTTGTAGTAACGAGCGTTCACAGAAGGCGGCGGCAAGGACGACTGATTTTGCTCTCCCTCCTTCCCATACCCATTCAGCTGAGCGTGTAGGCCTTTAAGGCATTAAGATTCCTTTAAGGCAATTATACCACTTCCAGTCGCACATAGCCTAGCCACACTGCGAACGTGGGGAAACTTCCCTTCTCTTCGAGAGTAAGAGAGAGGGCGCTCCACAACCCAAGATCCTATGCGTCCAAGCGAAGCTTTTGACCGAGGACGAGAACGAGAGAATTATAACGATAAATACCGAACGACGAAGAGAAGCCTAACGAGCGTTGATTCGCGAATGCGACAGGCTTGCATGCAACTTGCATCAAGGGGAAAGATTCGCCCCTCACCCAAGATATATAATAATAATTATAACTAACAACAACGACGACGACGACGACGACGACGACGACGACGACGACGACGACGACGACGACGACGACGACGACGACGACGACGACGACGACGACGACGACAACAACAACAACAACAACAACAATAATACCTCCATGTAAAAACAACAACAGCAACACAAGAGACAACCAGCGTACCATGAGATGACGCCTACGCCTCGACACAGGAGAAACGGGCCACCTAGAGGCACAGGAGGAAGATGGGGAATCGCCACTAGGGGCCGGTGCACCCCGCCCAACCTAACCCCCCCCGCAACCTGGGCCCCAAGTAGTGCACGAGGGGAGTTGCCGCAAGGCGGGAAGCGAGGGAGAGGAAGGGAAATGGGCGTGGCTACAGTAGTTAAACCCGTGGCCGCGCGCGAGGCGAGAACATTAAAAGGTTTTTTTTAATAATAATACCTCCATCCCAAAACTGAAGGGATCGGGCTTTGGCGGGGCATAAACAACTCGTTTAAAAAACAATCTGAACCTAGGGATAGCGGCTACATTGGGGCTTAATCCTATCAAGGTTAGAGAGCCTTTAGTGTTTTGTTTGTCCTTTTCAATCTGTCTGAGTTTTGTGAATCTCGCTATATCACTCCCGGCGGGAAGTGAAGCGCGCACATTGTTTGGGGGGGCCTTTTCCAAGAGCCTCGTGCGCCGACTTCGGGCGTGGGGTTGGGGTGAGGGATAAGGGCGATGTCGTCAGAACGCCTTGGGAGGGCAGGACTAGTAGCAGTAGATGGCATCTTCAAAGGTTATTTTTCGCTGTAGAAACCCGAGCACCTGAACAAAGCGTACCCTCACACAAACACGACAACCTAATGCACTAGCCTTGTGGCAACATGATGATGGATTGTTCCTTGGGTTCCGGCGACACCTCACGCCATCACACCTGTGGCGCGTGCTTAAGCCATCGCTGGCATGATGGTGTGCTGCGTTTTGGGCGCATCACGGCGCAATCGCCACTGCACTGCTCGTACATTCTCACGGCAAGTCCGTGACGTGGATGATTTCATAATCCAGAGGCGGGCTCTCACCAAACCTTGCATTGACGACATAGAAGCGGTCCTCAACCTTGGTGATGGTGGTGGGCACCTTGAAATCGTCATCAACGATGACTTTGTGAAGGGTGCCCGTGGTAAAGTCAGCTGCCATATTGAACACGGACACCTGGTTGAGACGATTCTGAACGACGTACAGCTTCAAACCATCCACGAGGATGCCATCACCATTCGTCAGTGGGAACTCTCCGCCCATACCAGTAAGCGAAACGAGCGTAGCTTGGCCAGAGGGTGCGACCTTGAACAATTTTCCAAGACCCCCATTTATGACAAGCAAATTGCCGTCGGGAAGAGCCTCGATGCCGTTGGCATTGTTTCCCGAGGCTGATTGGTCCCATTCGCCAATTAGTGGGATGGTCATGAAGCCATTGGAAGCGGGCAGCGAGTTACCGCTCCCGAATGGGAGCAGGTACATCTCGGCCTTGCGCGAGTTGGTGACGTACACGCCCATTTCGTTGGCAACACAGTCGTTGATGAAGACGGTCTCTCCGGCTGACGCGTTGGGCACGTTGAGCATCCACACACCAAGAATATTACCTGAGTTGGCATCAAATGCTCTGACTTCTCCTGATGGACCGCCGGCGGAGAAGACAACATTGGACGTGACGTCATACGTGAGACCAACGGCCCATCGAGAAGACGTCTCATGCGTCTCGGTGGCCGGAAGAGGCGCGACCAGTTCATTCACACTGCCGCTGGCTGTATCCACCTTGAAGATGCGCCCATTGGCGCGCGAGCCAGCAAAGAGGATGCTGCCGACGCCAGCAGTAACGCCCTCGGGCAGGGTGTCCATTGGCAGATCAATCGTCTTGGGGTAGTCGGCCGAGCCGGGCGACGTGCTGAACGCGTCGGTGCCGAGCACCGTGGCGAGGGCGAGGGCGGCACGCAGCATCCTCGCGAACTTTCTGAGGAAGAGAGGACAGAGAGACGGACGGCGTCGAGACTCTGCTAGAGGGGAATGCTAGCGATGCCGTCGGAGATCCACTTCAGCTTAGTGTTATCCCGAATGTGACAAAGCAGAAATTTCGTTTTCCAAGCACGGGCGCACGCATCGGATTCCCAGATTCGAGAGTGGGTCGGTCGGTGGATGGTCGGGGGGGGGGGGGGGGGGGGGGGGGGGGGAGTCTCTTGCTCTCCTAGCTGTGAAAGACAGAAACAGTGTTTTTTTTCGGAGGCCAAAAACAGTGTTTTTCACTGTTTTTCAAACGCCCTCCATTTATGCCACTGTTTTTTTAGAGTGGGGCTGGGGCTGGGGGCCGCCCGTGCGCGGCGCGCGCGAGCGCGGCGTGCGCGCGTGCGCGCAGGACCAGGCGCGCTTGAGCGCGGCGTGCGCGCGGGACAGCGGCCACCACCACCACAGCACCACCACGCGCGCGGATCGCGACGCGTGCGTGGGCTTGAAGTCGCGTTCCGTCAAAAGAGGACCAGGTGGTTTTTCAACATATCTGTTTTCTTTTTAGTTATTAACAACAGTGGTACAAAACAAAGCTAATCGCCGTATACGAGATGTGCATAGAAACTTTTTCCTCTAACGTTATGTGCGAAAACGCTAAGCGGACACAAAACACCAGTTCACACTACAGACGTCCCTTTCTCCAAACACCTGAGCACAGACACTGTGGTCTATTTCCGTGACACAATCCTTGGTACCCAGCGAGCAGCATTTGCATGCACGCTAGTTCATCACGGTCGGTATCAAGCTGTTTTTGAAGAAAAGTAGACATCACGTGACATGGTCCTTCGTGCTCGGCTGCTTTGTGGCACCGAGGGCGATGTGGAGCATCATCAGGTGCGACCTGAAAGATCGCCGCAGTGTCCTGCAGTTTGGATTCGCCACATGGGCACATCGAAGAAGTGTTGTACTCGTCGAGCACAATCGTCAATCCGCGAGACGCAAGTGCGCGCACAAACTTCTTCTTTGGGAAAGTGTCCCCAAATGACCCATCTCCTATCAGCACGATAGTTCTCTTCTTCTCGTCATTCGGGGTGTATTTTTCAGCATGGGGCTCACCCTTCTTCCTCTTCTTGATCCCCCAGACGCGGTCCGCGATGCGATCCAGCGCGCTCATTGCCTTCCGGGATTCACACCATCTATCCATGGAGCGCTGAGGGTGTAAGAGATGAGATGTGAAGATGGAAAAGCCTCCGAGCAGATGGAAGAGGTATTCCTGGAAAGTCTCACTATTGGATGTCTTCTTCCTGCACATCCGCAGTTCCTCAACAAGTACGTCATACGGTCGATTC
>CM030941.1:2478992-2647783 GCA_018136815.1 Isochrysis galbana | reverse complement strand
GCTGCTCTGCCCATCTGTAGGGCGGTCAAACACGCCTTTTAACTTCTAAGGGTGAAAATTCACCAAGTCAAGATTGAGGTTTTATCACGCGATTTTTAGGGAATTACCCTAGAAATGGGTATATTAGGCAGAAAATCTCATAAGAAATATGCACATTTTCGACGCCATCCAACACACAGACCCAAAAACGTTTTCGCGCTCGTGCGAAATTGACGTCGACCACAAAAGTGCACCACAGGTCGCGATGTGCGACGCGCGCCTGCGTTCCCCGGGCACGGTTACCCCCGGACAGGCAGTACAGAGCCCTGCGCGATCGCACGGCGTCGCCTGCGCCCTCCACCTCGCCCCTGCTGGCATCTGCTGCCAGCCTCTCGCGCACGTACAGTGCGCGGCTGGCCGCGAGCCGTCAAAATGACGGTGCTGCGCATGATGGGCTGGCCCATCACACGCGGCACCGCCTCAGTATGGTGGGAGGGGCTGCCTGCTGGCCTCCTGGCCGCGCAGATCCTCGCCAGAGCCGCCACAGGCCGCGTGCGAGGCCACTGGCGAGGCCAGCGACCATCGCTGCGGCCGCCATCGCGCGCCGCCGCAGGAGAAAAAGATCAAATTGATTATAGTTTTGCCGAATTATAACTGTAGTAACTCTAATTTTAGTCTTCATTTCACCAGTCCAAGACACATATGAGCACAGTACATGACCACCAGCATGCCCAAATGCCAATGTTTCGGTAGCCAACCAGTCTTACCATATGAGCTCATAATATGAGACTGTCGAACTATCGAGCGAAAAGGAGGGGCTGTCCCTCGAAATCGAACGTGAGACGCTCGAAAACACGAGGCTGTCCGTCAATTCAGCACGTCAACGCGAAAACAAAACTACTTTTTGTGCTCCATGTTGGGATGTTGTGCTAAAGAAACGGGCGGACTATTGACTGGCCCGTGCTTGGCGGGCACGACCTGTGTGTCTCCGAACGTGAATGGCCTTGGAGGCCATCTGTGTGTCCAAAAAATTCTAAAACACTTCTAAAAGTTGGCTCGTGATGAGCGCAAAGCAGCCAGTGTCCAATCGTGATTCACGACACGATTGCCCACAGAAATCGATCGCAACCATCACGCCTGAAGCTTTCAGGCCGGTGCTTGGCTAGATTACATGTTGAATCTACTAGTAGCCAAAAGAACGGGCGGTCTAGAGCTCGAAATTCGCACCGAGTGATATCGACACGGCACACGGCGTGTGTCGTGTGTGGTGGTGTCTTGGTGTGTGGCTCTCGTGCAGCATAGTGTAGTGTGTAGTGCTCGTAAGAGGATGAATGCTATCTATGTACCATCTATAGTTACTATCTACATTTCGATAAGTTGGTGGTGCGCGCGGAGCGCGGCCGCTCTGAACGCTCCTACCTATGCCTCCAGCGCCCAACGCGAGGTCAACTGCTGGTGTTCGGAGCCCCTCCCACAAGTGCACATTAATGGTACAATAACGGGCAATTTTGAATTTCTGAGAGGGCCCAAACTCAGCACATTAACAGGTTTAGTTTTGGGCTGGGTGTTAACAGGTCAGATGTTGCCCATTACTGGGTATTAATGGTATTAACTTGTTAACGGGCTTAACCCAGCCCTAGCGAGCCTTGGTGAGATTCCTGATGATGATGACATGCGACATGCGAGCTTCCACGGACTTGCCTATCTCTTAAGCAGCGGCAGGAAGCACCTTTGAAGGTGCTTTGGGCTTTGGGATAGTTGAGTGCTGCATCTATTAAAGCGCCGGGGGAAGCACCCGCGAAGGTGCTTCGAGGCCCCCTCTCTTGGGCCATGAGCACGCCGGCCGCTGGGGGTCTGGAGGGCAGTGAGAGGGGCGTGGAGGGGGGCATGGACCAATGGGACGAGGGTCTACCCTCAGACGACGAGGTCCCGCCCGAAAATCCCGAGCCATACCTGTTTGCGGGCGACGAGGACGAGGACGAGGGCGTTGAGGACGCCGTCGAGGTGGAGGTGGAGGTGGGGCGATCGAGCGCGCGCCATGGCGAAGGCGTAGGCGGCTGGGGACGTCTTGTCAGTGAGATGCTCGCCGCTAGCAGCTCAGAACCTTCCGCGGCAGCAACCCTATGGTGGTGCACTCAAAACCAAAAATTCTAACAAGAGCGATCATTATAGCGCAAGAGCAAGCCAGCCTGCACTTGATCCGCAAGACAGCTGGTCTGGAGGTGACCAAACATAGACTTCATCGGAGAGAACAGAGAACACACGCTCACAAGCTGCAAACGACGGTGTAAGAGAGAAAGTGATTCGAGCTACAATAGCCCAATTCGGGCATTCTGGAATGGTAGCACGCCCACCATTGCAGCACCTTGGTGCTGAAGTTGGCAATGTCGCCGCGGTCGACCGTGAAGGCTGCGGCGTTGGCCTGATACACATGGAGCTCTTGCTCCAGCTCTCCAGCTGATCGGCCAAATCCTCACGGATGTGAGCACAACAGATCATAGCGGAAAGCGACTCCTGGATACAAGCTGAATCTACATCCTTGGCACAGGAGGGGTCAAGAGCCCTCAGTAGTCCCATCTCTTGATGCTGCTCCTTGCATTGATATGGCGCTGCGCAATTGTCAGTCAAACGGCTCTCGAGGTATTTGAAGCCACCCTTCACACGATCAATCGATGCCTGCCACTGAGAAAGCGCCCGAAGGTCAATGACCGCCCGAATCTCTGCTTCTGTCATCACGTTTATCGTGCTGCCATCTGCATATTTGATGTTGTATGTAGGTACCCGATTGAATGCGATGGAGGGTGCCAGCGTACCAGGCATTATATGGTGCATCAAACCACGCATACGTCTTCAGACCAACAACAATGGGCTCACTAGCACGAGGAATAGCGGTAAGGTTGGGCATAGTGTTAGGTTCAAGTCCAATCGTGTGATACTTACTCCGGATCTCTTCAACAGCATCAAAAGCTAAGAGGATTTCGAGGCGATGTTTTGCGCCTTGGTGGGGTCCCAAGCGCAAAGACAGCACCAACCACTCTATCGACTCGACTGCCTGCCTCCTCTACGTGCCGTGCCATGTGCCGCTGCATGCGTCATCCGCGGCAACAGCACGCGCCAAGGTGTACGGGCAGGTGCGCCGAGGGAGGTCGTGTTAGTACCGGGCTAGTGAGAGTAGTGGTACTAATGCTCAGTTATTTTATTATCGACGCGCCATCGCCTGCCCGAATGAATCGACTAGCGTGAGACCACGTGTGTACTCCCACAAAGGTCAAGTGTCAAGTAAGCTCCAGGTGACAACGGAAGGTGCTAGCAGGGAAGGGGATAATTGAACGCTTCTTGTCTTGTGGCCGGAGTCACGGGCCGTGTGGCGCGACGCGGGTCGCACGCACCTGCTCGGCCTCTGACGGCGGGCGCGGTAGCTGCTCGACAGCGACGGCTCCATGGGGGCTGGGGCTGGGGGGCCGCCCTCGGCGGGGGGCGCCCGAAGGAGAGGAGGGGAGCGGCGGCGCGCTCCATCGCAACTGACTATAAAGTTAGTTCGAGGGGTAGAGGTAGAGGAATATAGAAATAGGAGGGTTGGCGTTGTGGCGGGGCCAGCCCGATGGCCTTTAGCTCACATGGGCACTGACAATGATGATGCAAGGCAATAGGATGCACTAAGTAGCACCTCACACGCCCACCTGCCGGATACGTCGTGGTTGGAACAACAAGCACCACTTCACAACAACAACCTTGCGCAGTGCACGTGGCCAAGCACAAACGTTCCGACTGACTCTCGCCCTCAGTCGGCAGCCACGGCATCGCCTCTCAAGATCGTCTACAATGGGCCTCCTGGAGTATGAGCTACTTGGCTGTGTTGGTCGATAATAAAGTCGAGGGAGAAAACATTACTATCGCATAGCCGGCCGAGCTCTTCGTACCGCATCCGCGTGCCCTTGTGCAATGCTCGTAGTGGTGCCTCAAATACCGTCGGTCGGTCGCGCATGTATTGCCCATGCGCAAGCAACAGGTGCTGCACCCAAAGCATCACACCATGCACGTGGCGAGAGCCTTCCAGCTGGCCCGCCAAGAAGCGGAGAAAGCGTTCCAAATAGGGCTGGGGCACCTGGTGTGCGACCAGTGCAATCTGATCAGGAGGCACTTGCACCCAGCAGCCGCGGACGAGGGCGGGTTCGTTGAGGCAGAGCGCCATCGGCAACGCTCGGTTGAACTCGCGAGCATTCACTGCTTCGACTACTGTCATGGGTGTCGTGTTCATCTCGAGACCGGTGGGGTCAAAGGTGCGCGCGTCATCCAGCGAGAAGATTAGCAGCCCCTCCGTCGAGGCGGCTGCCCATGAACGACCATCTGGCGAGAAACGCACGCATGCGCAGCGGATAGCGAGCTTTGTCACGCGCTCGGATCGCCGCGCGAGGGTTCGTGGCGCCCCCCCCATCACCTCGTCTTCATCTGAGTCCTGAAGGATATCCTGCATTGGCCCTGCCGCCGTCAGATGTGAGGAGTTCAGGTGCATGCGGACACCGTCGAGCGCAACGTTATTGCTCAGCACATACTTGCGTAGGAGCGTACGCTCGGCGATGCCATATAGGCAGACAAATTTGGAGTTGCCCCCTGCAAGTATCGCTGACCCGTCGGCCGAGAAGGAGAGGGAGCGGAAGCACTTGGTGGCGTTCGCATTCCTCGACGAAACCTTGGAGAGCGCTGAGCGCCCACCGGCCGCGTCGGCACGGCCGTCGATCGTCCCTACCTGTGCAGCGTCCGCGGCATCCCACAAGGCGATATTTCCGTCGAGGGTGGAGACTGCAAGCATGGCGCCATCAGGCGAGAAGGCGAGCGCAAGCACATCGGCGCCATGTTGCAACGACTCGATAGAGGAGCTGGAAGAGACGAAGTCCCACAACCTGACCGTCTTTTCCCACGAGCCCGATGCGAGGACACACGCGGAGCCGCCCGAGCTCGCTCCAAAGGCGAGGCACGACACGGGTGCTTCATGCCCCGCGAGTGTCTCGAGCAGGTGTGCAGTCTGTAGGTTCCACACGTACACGTTGTAAGTGTCGCGCGAGCCTGCACACACAATCTCGCCAGAGGGGTCGACGGCGACGCATCCAAGCTGGGCCGGTGTCGGCGTGACCAAAGTCTGATGGAGCAAGCGGTACTGGGGCATTGAGCGCTGCCGCTATGGCAACAGGTGATATATTGTGCGGCTGCAGGTCAATCGTGTGGCGATGCAAGCACGGGAGCGCCGGAACGTGCACGGCCTCACCTGGAAATTGCGGTATCGCAACATGTCGAAGGCGCGCACGGTGCCGTCGAGCGAGGCCGATACGAGCGCCCGGCCGTGCGGAACGAAGGCGAGGTCGACAACGGCAGCAGTGTGCTCAGAGAAGGTGACAAAGCAAAATCCCGACGCAGGTGACCACAGCTTGACCTTGGCGTCACCACCTCCTGTGGCGATAATTGCGCCACCTGGAGAGTAGGCCAAGCAGCGGACCTCGGCAAAGAAGTGGCCCTGCTGTTTGAGCACGTAGGTCTCTGCTTGCCACTCCCATACGAGGAGCTGTCCCAGCTGAGCGCAGCCAAAGGCGAGCCACTCGCCGCCAGGCGAGATAGCCGTCGCATCTATCCGACCGTCGCTCACCGAGAGCGTGTGCACCTCGTTGCAGCTCGGCATCTCGTACAACGCAAACACGCCGGTGTTGAAACCTATCACCAAAAGCCGCGAAGGCCCGTGCAGCACCGCTGAAGTCACTTTAGCGTGCGCCTTCTCCAGGAAGTGCCGTGTGGTCAGCTCCCACCACGTGCCAATGTGGTCCTCGCCTATTCCGCTACGACCTGACTCGCGCACTTCGTCCTTGGCAGCCTGCACCTCGGCCGGCTCCACGTCGGGCCGCTTACGCAGTTCCCACACAGAGACCGCCCCATTGCGGCACACGGCGTAAATGGTCTTGTCAGACGCATCGAAGAAGACGGCCTTCACCGCAGACCGATGGCCGCTGAGGTTGGCCGGCACATATGTTGGCAGCTGGTGCACCGAGTGGACGCGCACAAGCATGTCAGCGCCGCCGCTCGCAATGAAGAGCGAATCGGACGACCAGCGCAAGCAGAGGATATCATCTCCGTGGCCACCAAATGTACGGTGGAGCGCAAACGGGGTGAAGGAGCGCTCAAGCGCGGGTGTGGCCCAGATTTGCACAAACCGGCCGACCGCAAAGGCCACCCATTTGCCATCGGGAGCGAAGGACACGGCCACAACCTTGGCCTTGAGGTTGAGGTGAGCGACGACAACACGCCGGCGCACGTTAGCGAGCAGCAGGTGCCCTTCATCGTCTATCGCGATCATGACGGCGCCGTCGGGCGACAGAGCGATCTGCGCAATATTGCGGCGGGCTTCGAATGGAAATGTGAAGCTGCTCGAACGCACAAGGTCAAAGCACTGCACACGGTTGCCGACGGCACTGTAGAGCAGGTCGCCTGCTGGCCCAAAGACGAGCGGCCCCTGCCGGTAAACCGTGCCGCAGAGGTTGCTGAAGCCATACGAGAGCTTCATACTTGAGAGCGCCGCTGGTGGTGCGCTAGTTGGCGGCCTTTCTCGATTCCCCTGCAGTGGGCTCACTGCGCGAAACCTCTCGCCTCGCCGTCTCCACTCTGCCTGCCGCCTTCCTCTTCCTCTTCCTCTTCCTCTTCCTCTCCCACCCTCCCTCCCTCCCTCCCTCTCTCTCTCTCCCCCCTCTTTCTACTCTCTCTCCCTCTCCCTCTCTCTCCCTCCCTCCCTCCCTCTCTCTCTCTCTCTCTCTCTCCCTCTCTCTCTCTCTCTCTCTCTCTCTCTCCCTCTGTATGTGTCCCCCCCCCCCCCTCTCTCTCCTCCTCCTCCTCCTCTCCTCCTCCTCTCTTCACCCGCCTCTGACTCGGGTGTCGGGCGGCGCCGACGTCGACGACGAGGCCGGACGACCCCAAGAAAAAAAACTCTCCCTTCAACAAGTACTCCGTACGTACTTAGCCAATTCCTAGCACAATTGTTCTCCCCCTCAGTATTTTGGCCCCTTGATTGTTTAGGGCCCTGAGTCAGGCATAGTGCTCAGCCCACATGTACTAGCAAGGCCTGCATCAAAAGGGTTGGGCAGCATGCAAGAGGGTTGTGACCCCTTGTGATGTAGACGCAACACGTGCCAGGGCCTGTACAGACTCTCAATATCGGGCACCCCTCAATCCCTGCCATTTTGTTCTTCAAGGTCCCAAAGTCCCATATTTCAAGAGCAACCCATACAAAAAAGCTATGGTGGCACCCCTCAATCCCTGCCATTTTGTTCTTCAAGGTCCCAAAGTCCCATATTTCAAGAGCAACCCATACAAAAAAGCTATGGTTGAGCCCAGGGTAAGCATGCTTGGCGGCTACCGCCCATGGGTATGGGCATGGCGTGTGATGGTGATGGCTTGGCATTTCCAAGACTTTCGCGAATTTTTTTCAAAAATTTAGGTCGATCGAAGAAAGCGAAATTTAGGGCCGTAATTTGGGCGGGCGAGCGGCGAGCGGGCCTCTAGGAGCGTGTCTTTGTGCACTGTTGCGAGTGATGTATTCTGACAATCAGGTCCTCGCGCTCTGGGATCAACTCCAGGCCACTTTGCTGAGCCGCTACTACTGTCGCATCGTCACCTGAAAGGTGAGAGAGAGGCGGACGTCGGTCATCGGTCATTCATTTCCTCGTGCGCAGTTTGTTGGGCTGCGGGTTGGTGGAATATGGGATATATGTGATGGATGGCTAGGGCCGGGCCAAGATATGTAACAAAATCGACCGAAATGTGTTCTACATATTTGCCCAAATATGCCAAAATCTCAGCCGAAATATGTGCACATATATGTGGGCGTATGTAGATATGTATACATGTATGCGGATATGCGGGTATATGCGCGTCGATACGTTGGTTGATAATAATAGTAGTACTTGCGCATTGCGCACGTCACACCCATCGTACATCGTACATCGTATATATAGATATAGATGTATAGGAATGTAGAGATGTAGCGCCGACGATACACGTTGATTGATACACGCTACTACACACTAGGAACATTTTGAGAGCGGAGAGCCAGCAGCAGTAGACCACGACAGACAACAGACGCTCACAGCCCCCGATCCCGCTTCACCTTATTGTAACGAAGTAGGAGAGCCGCTTGCAGCTGTGTAGGGCAAGAGAGAGAGAGAGAGGGCGTGCGTGAGATGCTGCGCGCAGGCATCAAGATCAGGCGTGCATGGGCGGGCATCGGGCTATGACGAATTGGGATGGCCCTTAGGGCCTGAGGGCAATGAGGAAGGTGGCAAGCCGGCGGCAGGCGCGGCTGAGGAGACGGCTTCGGAGACGATGACGGGCTGAAGCCCGTCAGCAGAGGAAGGCGGGCAGGCGGGCTTGAGCGAGGGCGAGGACGGCGGCGAGAACGACATGGAACGAGCGGCGAGAGGCGAGGGCGAGTGAGAGGAGGGCTGTGATGGCAGGGGCTGGCGAGGCGAGGCGAGTTTGTTGGGTACGAGTGTTACGAGAGCGAGAGCGACGAGAGCGAGAGCGACGACGGATGACGACTGACGACAGGACGACGGACAACGACACCCAGGAAAACACTTCGACTCACGCCCCACGACTTTCTCACATAACTCGACTAAAATCAAACCCAAACACTCCGGCCAGACGACGACGGACGACGATCAGAAGGCGATCTGTCGGCGATCCCGTCTGGAAGGGGAATCGCACCATAACGGAAACGAGGGGCAATCCTGCCGCACAAGATTCCAAGAGACCTACCAAATAAGACGAAAGGAGTGCGATGTGCCTAAGGGGGAGATACGAAGAGGTCGTAAATTAAACCTGATTGCCCCCAGAAGCAGATAAAGAACCGCTGTAGAGATAGCAAATTAAACCTATTTGCGAGGCGCCTGGGAGGAAGAAAGGTGGGGAAACTTCCCTTCTCTTTCGAGAGAAAGAGAGAGGGCGCTCCACAACCCACGATCCCATGTATCCAAGCGAAGCTTTTGACCGAGAACGAGAACGAGAGAATTATAACGATAAATACCGAACGACGAAGAGAAGAGCGAAGCCTAACGAGTGTCGATTCGCGAATGCGACACCCCCCTGCTAGGATCGAGCGTCCCGCGAGGAAAGAAGAGAACCTAACGGACATCGGAGAGCTCCAAGCAAGCCACGAGAAAGGCAGAAGAGCAATCCTGAACGAGACCGAATGACGAATGAGCCAAGACCAAGAGCGAAGAGCGAATAAATCCGAAGAGCGAATGAAAAAATAAATCTGAAGAGCGAATGAAACAATAAATCCGAATGGAGGGAGAGCCGCGCACCCAACGCCGAACCAAGACGGAAGACGTGATGAGCGACGCACCGAGAAGTTACGAATTACGAACAACGAACAATCGAGGACCGATGAGAACGCGGAACGACAAGAATCGAGAATCGAGAGCGAGAAACGAAGAACGCGGAACGACGAGAATCGAGAATCGACGATGAATCGATGAACGAGAAACGAAGAACGCGGAACGACGAGAATCGAGAATCGAGAATCGAAGAACGAACGAACGACGAACTATAAGAATAGTGCGCGACGATCGAAGAGACAGGAAGTACCACCACACCCGTCCGGACGATAAGGTGTAGAATCGGCGGCCGGCGCGGCAGACCGCAGGACTCAACGCTGCAACCCATCCCCTTCTCTCTTTTACGAGAGTTTTACCTGGATGTTTGGGCGGTGTGGCGGCACCCAAGTTACAACGCGGCGTCTCCTGTTCTTCGATATATCAAAAGTCGAGCGACCAACGGCGAAAGACGGCGAGATAGTACGATAGCATAGAGCACGTCACGCGCGAGCTAAACGACGAGGTACGGGAGTCTCCTGACAGAGCGCAGCGAAAGGGGAGGGAGATCCATCCTCCGTGGTCGAAAGGGGAGCGAGCCATACCTCTCTTCCCGCGGGGGGAACTATTCGGCGGCCGCGGGGGGGAAATTCGGCGACCGCGGGGGGGAACTGGAAAAGAATTCCCGTACGTTCCCGTACCGCGATCAAACGTAAACGACGGCGTTGATAGATATCGGAGGGGCGTGACAGTCGCGACTGTCAGAAGAACGCAGAGGGTGTATCGAGGATAGAGACGAGGGTGCGATCCGATGGCGACAGGCGTGCGAGAGCCTCGGAGCGACAGCGAACGAAGGTAGGCGAGGCAAGCGCAGCGTGCGCAAATGCGTGGGAGCCAAACCACGGCGACCGACGCGACGACCCCGACGAGTACCACCACTGCCCGAGGACGAAGACCGCGTGCTGCGGCCGCATCATTGGACCTGCAGGGTTGGCAACAGACGGGCGGGCTGAGACGGGCGAATGGGAGACATGAGCAATGGGGCCACTGTGCGAGGACGGTGCGAGACGAGGCGAGCGGCGCGGGGCCTGATGATCCGAGCCGGTGGTCTCGGATCCCACGGAAGCTTCGATCGCGTGCGACGTCGGCGGGGTTGAGACGGTCTGAGATTGTGATTCTGCAGCCCGCTTTCTCATCTGAGGCTTACGAAGAGGCGGGAAGGGGTGAGCATCATCATAGGCGGTGACGAGCGACTCGCAGCGGCGAAGCAGTTCGGCTAGCGGCTCCCATGTGGCCGCAGCTTTCGCGTAACCACGCCACTTGACGAGATACTGCCTGGAATCACCTCGACCCTTGCGGTCAAGGAGTGAATCCACCAGATACTCATCTCTTTGGACGGGGTCTTCATCTGTGAGGGTATAGTAGGGACGGAGGTTAGTCACATGCACCTCCTCGGAGAGGAGGCGATTTTCTTGGTCGCGTAGTCGGTAGCGGCCAGCGCCAAGCGCCTCAGCAATGCGGTATGGTCCACTATAGTGGTAGAGGAGCTTGTTGCGGTGTCCTGGAATTTTGCGAACCACCCTATCACCTGGAGCGAATTGGATGGGGGGAGAGTGAGTGCGTAGCGTGTCGGCTAGTGCGTCGGCTTGAGATTCTAAAGTTGCATCATAAGCCGCGGCCCACGCCGCCTTTAAACGACAATGCATTTTCCAAGCGTACGAGCGAATTTCCTGAGGTAACTCGGGAGGTGGGCCAGTGTCAGGTGGATCAGAAAGCTGGGCAGGCAGGCGAAGCTCACGGCCATAGAGCAAGGCAGCAGGCGACATGCGGGTAATGCGATTGGCTGAAGCGCGCATGCTCATTAGAAAGAACGGAAGATGATCGACCCAATGGCCGCCGCCTTCATCGGTAGCGCGAGCCATGTTGATCAAGGTCTGCTGAGCTCGTTCCACCAGGCCCACGCTCTCGTGATGATGAGGAGGGCTCGGCCGTAGGTCGGTGCCGGTGCGCTCGAGGATGATCGAGGTGAGTTGACTAGCGAGGTTGCTGCTGGAGTCCGAGCGAAGTTGCCTTGGTACTCCGTGCCGAGAAACGACGTATGACATGAAGGCGTGAAGTGCGTCGGCACTCGAGGGGTCGCCGTTGTGAGGGGCCGCCTCGATCCAACGAGTGAGCGAGTCAACGAAAACGAGGAGCTTGTCGAAGCCTCGAGAGCCCTTGATGAAGTCGTGCGTAGGAGCCATCGAGACGACGTCGCAGAAGATGATGTCGAACGGATAGGCGCCGACCTGCGGTCCCTTTGGATCTGCGAGGTGACGGAAGGGAGGCTTAGCTAAAGTGCATTCATGGCATTGGCGAACGTGCTCACAGACGTCTGCGTTCATCCCAGGCCAAAAATATCGGTCGCGTAAAAGGCGCGCCATCCGGTTGTCGCCGAGGTGGCACAGGTGGTCGTGAAAGGCTTCAAGGTAGGCACGGCGCATCGTCTTCGGCACGTAGAGGCAGAGCTTCTCGCCATCTCTCGTCGGCACTCGCCGGTAGAGTAGTCCAGATCGCAACAGGCATCGCGAGGATTCGCGACTGAGCCAGCGCAAACGACGGTGATCGAGATCGGGGTTGTGGGGAGACGAGGAGAGGAAGCGAATGAGGTCGTGGCAGTCAGGGTCCTCGGCCTGTGCCTCCTTGAGCGACTCGGCGTTGGGTGTACCGACGTCGAGGTAGGAGAGGTTGATAGAATCCCTGGTCGTAGAGGACAACCTGGACGACCGTTCGTCGGCTTGCAGACTGGATGCCGTTGTGGTACGAGAACGAGAGGCGGCGACGGCTGGCGGCTGACCATCCGATGCCGTGGTGGAGCGAGAGTTAGGGACGACGGCGGCTAGTAGCTGCCCACCCCCTTGCATAGGAGCGGACGTCTCCGACGTCTCGTCGTCTGCCGCCACCAAGCGCGACACACCATCCGCGTCTTTGTGATTAGCACCAGGTTTGTGTTCGACGGTAAAGCGATACTCCGACAACTTGAGCGCCCATCGCATCAGGCGCGACGCCGGCCCACCCTGGACGGTGTCCTTCATGGTGTGTAACCAACGGAGAGCTTGGTGATCGATGACGAGGCGGAAGTGCCGGCCCCAAAGGTACGGTCGCCAAGTGCGAATGCTTTCCAGGGCAGCAAGAAGCTCCACTTCGGTGGTGGTCCAATGACGCTCCGCGGCGGTGAGGCGGCGACCGTAATACGCGACGACATGCTCGTGCCCGTGGTCGTCAATTTGCGACAGGACTCCGCCGATACCCAGAGTACTGGCCGCGTCCGTCTTGACGATGAACTCCTTGTCGTGACGAGGCGCAGCCAACACTGGAGCAGACGTGATGAGATCGATGAGGCGGCGGATCGCGGTCTGGCACTCAGGTGACTGAGAGACGGTGGCCACATCGACACCCGTACGCGTGAGGTCGGTGAGAGGGGCCGCGACGTGCGCGAAGCCCTTGATGAACCGACGGTAGTACGAGCAAAGACCGAGAAACGAGCGGACTTTTTCGAGCGAGTTGATGTGACGCGGATCGATCGAGCGTACCGCCTCGACTTTCTTGGGGTCCATCTCGAGACCACGACGAGAAACGACGTGCCCGAGGTACTCGCCCTTGATAGCGAACAAGATGCACTTGGAGGCCTTACATGAGAGACCGGCCCATCGGAGCCGTTCGAGGACGAGGTCGAGACGATGGAGCATCTGCTCGAAGGAGGCGTCGATGCGTTCCTCAAGAGTGCTGCCTGTACCTGTCGACCAAATCCCGATGTCGTCCAGGTACGGCATGCAAATTTCCCATGCGAGGCCTTGGAGCACCGCGTCCATGAGACGGCACATGTAGGAAGGGCCGGACTGGACGCCGAACGGGAGGTAATTGAACTCGTACTTCTGGCGGTGGGTGCAGAACGCCGTGATGGGCTTGTCCTCCTCCTTGATAGGCAGGCACCAGAAGCCGGAGGCAAGATCGAGCAGACAAAGAAAAAGAGAATCCCGAGAACCTTGGCCTCGAGATAGACGGTCGATAGCCTCGACGGTGAGCGGTAGAGGGCTGTCCGAGATGCGAAGCTTCGAGTTCGTGTCCCGATAGTCGACGCAGAAGCGAACGGATCCGTCTTTCTTGCCGACGAGAACAACCCGCGAAGCCCATGGCGAATTGGACTTACGAATGATGCCTGCCGCCTCCATCTCGGCGACGTGCTTGTCGACGATGGCACGGCCCTCGTCGCCCACCTTGGACGGAGCGTGCCGGTGGGCTGTAGCGCCGGGGAGGAGAGGCAGCTCGACCTCCATGACGTGCGTGTGCCGAGGGTTCTTCGGGTCGAGGGCGAACGCGTCGATATGCCGTGCCAACAGGTAGCGTACGCGTTGCTTCTGGGACGGCGACAATTGCTCGTCGGGATCGATGGTGATAGCGTTCAGGAGCGCGCGCTGTGCCTCGGTGATCACCTGGTATTCGAGTGGGGCACCAGCGGAGTCGGAGTAGGCCTTGCCGTGGCGCCCATAGTGCCGTAGCCATTGTTCAAGAATGTCCGGCTCATCAGACAGGGCTGGGTCCGCGGGAGGAGCGGCGTGGCGCTTAGCGTGACGTCGACTCTCCCGGTTACTATGCTGGCCTGACTTGGACTTAGAAGCGTGGGGGCGGAGAGATCGGCGAGGATTAGAATGCAAACCTTCGGGGGCCATCATAGACGGCCGTCCCTCTTTAGTATGATAACCTTTGCCTGAGGTAGCATAGTGGCTACCCTTGGCGCGGCGAGGCTTGCGGCGCGAGTCCGTAGATTCGGATGATCCGTCGGAATCCGAATCGCTGGTCGACGAGTAGTTAGATGAACGCGAGCTGGAGACCGGGGACGAAGACGAGGAAGACGAAGAAGTAGGAGAACTGTAGCGGCGGCGGCGGCGGTTCTTCTTGTCCTTCCGAGTCTTCTTAGATTTCGATGAGGAGCGAGGGAGCGGCGGTGGCGGAGGCAAAACATTCTCGCCGCCATCATCGGATGGAGGTGGGGGCGGGCTGGCTGCCTGGACTGGAGTAGGAGGGAGTCGGCTTCGCTCGATCGCGCTGGTGACCGCAGCGAGTTGCTGAGAGAACTGTGCGGCCATGGCCTGCATCAGCTCAATATAGCGCAGCTCTACGGGGTTGAGCCCCGGTGAAGCCGAAGAGGTTGGCGGCGGGACCGTAGCGGACGGTGGAGAAGGAGAAGGAGAGAGATGAAGAAGGGAGTCGGTAGGGGTAGGCATCTTTATCCGGATATTTGTCTTGGATATCTCTGGGGGGGGGGCCAAATGGATATATCTCGGATACTTCCTGGATATTTGGGGGGGTGGGGGGGTGGGGGGGAGATAATTTTAGCCTTTTGGGGGGGTGGGGGGGGCGGGGGGCACTAACACTAACATTGACCATGCAGATGTGAAGGAATTCACCAAGCAGGTGCTTGGGTGGTGGGCATCTAACCACACCAACACCAAGTTCCCAACTTGGGCCTTAGCTGCAAGGGTAGCTCTTTGTCTGAGCCCCAAACCCAGCTTCTTCAGAACGTGTGTTTTCATTGTTGCAATGTTCGTTTGGTGCTGATCGGGCTAGTTCCTTAGCTGACCAAGTGGAAGCGTCGGTGATGTTGCGGTATAATCGCAACAAGCGCAACGGCAGCGGCGCGTGACGCGGACATTGGATATTTGCTTGGATATTTGGGGGGGGCGGATGGATATTTCTTGGATATTTCTCATGGATAAATGGGGCATTTTCAATGGATAAAGATGCCTACCCCTAGGAGTCGGGCAGTAGGCCCGGGGCCTCTCCACAACGAGACGGCTGACTTGGGGCGACCGAGGCGACCGAGAGGCGTTCGAGCGAAGGATGGTAGGGCTCGTAGGCGGCCTCCAAGTCCGATGGTAAGGGTGGTGGTGCCTCGAGGCATGCGCGAGGAGAGGGGAGGAATCCTTCCAGAGGATTATCCTCACCCTGGTGAGACTCGGGCTTGGACCTGTATCCGACGGACTCCGGCGGTGAAGGCGGAGATGATGGCGGAGGCACCGCAGAGAGATCAGGAGGAGAGGCGAGAGAGGGCATCACCTCCCCCTGTGAAGGTGGTGGTGGATGACCGTCCGGAGAGGAGAAAGGGGGCAGGGCAGGCATGATGCCCGACTCTGCAGAGGTGGGGGTGACCCCCATTGAGACGTCCAGCGCGGGACGCACCGGGAAGGATTCTACACCTGACGAATTGGGATGGCCCTTAGGGCCTGAGGGCAATGAGGAAGGTGGCAAGCCGGCGGCAGGCGCGGCTGAGGAGACGGCTTCGGAGACGATGACGGGCTGAAGCCCGTCAGCAGAGGAAGGCGGGCAGGCGGGCTTGAGCGAGGGCGAGGACGGCGGCGAGAACGACATGGAACGAGCGGCGAGAGGCGAGGGCGAGTGAGAGGAGGGCTGTGATGGCAGGGGCTGGCGAGGCGAGGCGAGTTTGTTGGGTACGAGTGTTACGAGAGCGAGAGCGACGAGAGCGAGAGCGACGACGGATGACGACTGACGACAGGACGACGGACAACGACACCCAGGAAAACACTTCGACTCTCGCCCCACGACTTTCTCACATAACTCGACTAAAATCAAACCCAAACACTCCGGCCAGACGACGACGGACGACGATCAGAAGGCGATCTGTCGGCGATCCCGTCTGGAAGGGGAATCGCACCATAACGGAAACGAGGGGCAATCCTGCCGCACAAGATTCCAAGAGACCTACCAAATAAGACGAAAGGAGTGCGATGTGCCTAAGGGGGAGATACGAAGAGGTCGTAAACCTGATTGCCCCCAGAAGCAGATAAAGAACCGCTGTAGAGATAGCAAATTAAACCTATTTGCGAGGCGCCTGGGAGGAAGAAAGGTGGGGAAACTTCCCTTCTCTTTCGAGAGAAAGAGAGAGGGCGCTCCACAACCCACGATCCCATGTATCCAAGCGAAGCTTTTGACCGAGAACGAGAACGAGAGAATTATAACGATAAATACCGAACGACGAAGAGAAGAGCGAAGCCTAACGAGTGTCGATTCGCGAATGCGACAGGCTACTCGCACCTCTCCTTCCTGCTATGGCGGGTATGGAGGGGGGGGGCATGGGGGCTGCTGGTGGCGTCGGGTCTCGGGTCTCGCTCGCGCCGCGGGAGAAGATTTTGCCGCGCGCGCGCGCGCGCGCCACATATATGTCGACATATATGTACAGTGGTCTTTTATGCACCGAAATATGTTGCATATATGCATGCCAAAATATCCACCGAAATATGCCAAACATATATGACATATCTTGGCCTGGCCCTATGGATGGCTAGAGGCTAGAGGGCTAGTGGGCTGCGTGTGTGTGCACGGACTAGGGCTGTAGTGCAGCGCAGCGCAAACCAAGAGAGAGAAATTTTGTTCAAAGTTTAGGTGGGAGGGATGCCAAAATACCAAAGAAAATTTGGGCGAGGCAAGCGCGAAAGTCTTGGAATTGCCAAGTGATGGCCAGCTGGCCAGCCCTAGGCAGGCGTTTGCGCACACATCAGTGCGCTATAAGCAGGTGCCGGCGATTGATTGGGCTTCTAGAGCGAGCGTCACCGTATACGGAGAGAGCAAGCGGCGTGGGATTGAGTAAGTATGCCTACATAGAAAGAGTACCAAGACATAGACATAAGAACACTCTACTTAAGACTGTATTGTTGTATTCAGGCCTTTTGGCATGAATATCGCGGCATGAGTACGAGCCTTCTTCCTTATCTACCGTCTTCTGCGCACCACGAAAAAAAAATAAGCTGCAAGACATTTTACAGGACATTTGGGCTGCAGGACGAGACATGTCTCGCCCATTTCTGAGAGACATTTGGGCAGAAAAAACGAGACATTTCCGCCAAGCCCTATCTCTCTCTACAGGGCAATTGGCACGGCGCGCGGCGCGAGCTGAGCGAGCGGCGCAAACGCGAGCGAGCCTGTGCCTCGCGCGTCGCGCATTTGCTCGGGCAGGCATGGGGGATGGCAATGGCAATGGCTGCGGGTCCGGGGGCAGGAGGGCTTCATCTCGCCGCGGCATGGCGCTGGTGCTCGCAGCCTCTGTCTGTGTCTGTCGGAATCATCCTACGATCGAGTAAGTATTAGTTATTCAGCCTCTTTATTAACGTAATCTACCCTATCCTCTCTGTGGGACTTTCCTAGTGACCCCCAGCCGAGCCACGCGCTCTTTCTTGCTCTGCAAGGGTTTTGTTTTCGCGCGTAGACCCCTTATACCCACCCAAATATCCACCAAGTATCCAGAGCACCCATGGAAATATCTAGAGATAAAAAAAATCTTCTTAAAAATCCCCGCTACACTTGCGGCTTGCGGCAGCGTGCTTATGTACCTCCCTACTACCCAACCTTTACCCCTAACAACCCCCTCCCCCTTCCCCAGTTCCCTCTTTAGCGGAGAAGCTGGTTCCAGGGAGGCCGCGCGCGCTGCTTCGGCCAGGGGTTGGAGAGAAGGGGGCGGGAGACTGTGACTCGTCCCTTGATCTAGTTTCGACTTGGGTTTCCCTCCCTTATATATAACGCAGGATCTTTATGGAAATATCTAGAGATAGCTAGTCTTGCCAAAATTCGCCCAAATATCCAGTAGATATATCCGGATATTTCTGCCAAGGCCTAGGGCTCTCCAGGGGCGACCGTGCTCACGGGGGACTGAGCACAGGGAGCTCTGGGGCTGGAGGGAGGCATGGCACCGGCGGGAACACCGCTCACACGAGCCTGGGGCGACGGCGGTCGAGAGAGCTCGCCCAGAGCCCCAGGGAGTGCGGCCATGGGCGCGACTCTCGGGCAACTCTGGGACGAGAGAAAACGCGGGAAACACACGGGGGCGCGCGCAAGGAAAGAGAGGGGGCGCACACATGAGAAAACAAGGGACAAGGGAGGGGGATCGAGAGCGATCACCCCTATCCTAACACACGGGGGGAAGAGGGGAAGATCGGGATCGGAGGATCCCGATCGGACGGAGAGGATGCAACCCGAAGGGAGAAACCAAGACACGCGAAGGCAGGAAAACAAAGAGAGGGCCTCTCTTTGGGAAACCTAAAGGGCGGCTCTCCCCCTAACCACAACAGAGGCTGTGCAGGGTCGCGCGCGCGGCGAGACTATTAAGAATTTTTTTTCGGCGGTCGCCAAATACGATAGGCGAAGAGGAGATAGGTAGAGAAGCAAAAACAGTTACCGGCGGCACCAGACAGCATCACTACACAAGCATAAAAACGACGATGCTAGTCACACTGGGTGCGCAGAAGCCATATGAGCCCCTGACCGTGGCGATACGTGCACAACGTGGACGCGCCCATGTAATCCCTCCATTACTAAGGAGACTCAGCTGAGAGGCGAAAAGGCGAGGAACTCCAGACCGGAGTCGGCAATTACCATCCCCAGAACGGTCGCCAGAGCCCCCCACACGGCCATGATCGATAACCCCGCAGCACCAAATCCATCGTCCCACGGCGCCGAAAGGCATAATCCAGCCAGAGTTTATGAGAGAGAGAGAGCAGAGGTGCCCAATTGATCCGAGCTCACGCGGCCTCGCTGAGCGGGTGTACAAGAGTTGAACAAGCAAAGCCAATGTCCGTCCAGGTTGCAGCGTTTGGCGGGTGAGGCGGAACATCTTCGCCGAGCTCAGTATGCGCGCTACTGTCGCCCTTTTCGCGCAAACATTGGGCGTACGACGGTTGAATCATTTGGTAATCACAGCAGGGGGCCGCATCGCCGCAGGTAGGAGAAGTTATGGAGCAGCACACACCAGCGTCAGGCTCACAAGCATGCACCAATGAGCACAAAGGGAGATGTCATGGCGACGAGAGCCCTTGATGCTGCAAGCGCCGTCGCAACGAATGCGATGTGGAGACTCTCCAACGATGGTCGTGCAGCCGCGCGGGTCGTGTGTTGCGAAGGTCTAGACTATGTACTCGACAGCCTCACCGCGAGCCCAGCGGAACTCAGCAGCAGCCGCCACCCGTCTTGACCGCCTCAGTCTTTCCACCCACGTTGATCTTCGGCCTGCCGCCCTCATTAGTCGGGGCCGAAGCCATGCGCTTCTTAATTTCGCCCGCCATCGTCATGAAAGCATCCTCGACATTGGTGGCGTTCTTCGCCGAGGTCTCGAGGAACGGAATGTTAACAGACTGCGCAAACTCCTTGGCAGTCTCCGACTCAACCTGACGCTTCGATGTCAGGTCTGACTTGTTGCCAACCAGCAGCTTGTTCACATTCTCCGACGCGTACCTGTCAATCTCATGGAGCCACGTCTTCACCTAATCGTACGAGAATGAAACGGCAGCTCAGTAAAGGTCGATTTTTCATTGATCGCCCACCCAGCTGCGCAGCAGCGCCAAGGCAAGCAGAGGTGCACTCACATGCTCAAAAGTCTCTGAGTCCGTCGTGTCGTAGACCACGATGATGCCATGCGCGCCGCGATAGTAGCTGCTGGTGATGGTGCGGAAGCGCTCCTATAGATAAAAGCGGGAGATGCCGGCACACCAGCGATTCGTAAGGCTAGAAGCCTCCACCTCCATCATGCTTGTGCTGGCCATCTCTAGACAAGCGCAGCAGCCCGCCGTGTGCATGAGCCCAATCCATACGCGCGGCACACCTGGCCCGCGGTATCCCAGATCTGAAGCTTGATCGTCTTGCCTTCAAGCTGAATCGTGCGGATTTTCTGGCGGGCGCGGGGGTGGATACGAGGGGGGAGAAGGTGGTGAGACAGCAGATCCTCCTTGCCAGCGCAGAGGGTGCCCAACGAGGCTCATGCTAGCTTACAAAGTCGACACCGATAGTGCTGATGTGCGACTCGGTGTAGGTGTCGTCAGCAAAGCGCAGCAGCAGACACGACTTGCCCACGCCCGAGTCTCCGATCAGCACCAGCTTGAAGACGTAGTCGTACTCAGCGGCCTACAGGCACAGAGAAAGAGGGAGAAGGAGTGAGAGGGAGTGAGAGGCGGAGAGGGAGAGGGAGGGAGGGAGGGAAAGGGGGGGAGGCAGAACGAGCGTGCGCCGCTGATGCGCGTCGGCGCGCTCCGCCACGCTGCATGCCTGGCGAAAGCTGCCTTCCTCCGCCCTTTCCCCCCCTCCCCTTTGCCTGGGCTCACCATGGCTGCGGCTGGTGTGAGCGCCCTGTCTCTCTCTCCCCCTGTCCCCTCTTCTCTCTCTCTCTCCCTCTCTCTCTCTTCTCCCCTCCGGGTCGTCTTCCCTATCGCTCGGCGCCTTTGGTTTCTCTTCTCTAGATGAACCAGAGGGGTCTGTCAAAAGGTGTTTACCTCAAAACTCCACTCCTTCTCTCCCCCTCTCTCCTCCCCCCACGCTCTCTCTCTCTCTCCCCGCGCGGTGCCCGCCCAGAGAGAGGAGGAGCCCAGAGAGGGAGAGGATTGGGGGGGGCGGGGGGGCTGGGGGGGGGGCGGGGGGCAGCGAGAGCGACTGCATCCTCTCTACTTTACATCATTAGAGGAGGGTCTCTAGAGTAGAGATCTACGGCCACCTCCCTTCTTCTGGCGGGCGCTGAAGGGGCGGGGGGGGGGGGGGCGGGCGCTCGGCTTGGATGCCCCCCCCCCGCTCCTCCTTGCAACCCACCCTCTTCCTCTCTCTCTCCTCCCCCTCTCCCTTCTCCCTTTTCACTATCTCTTCTCCCTACTACTATGATCTCTTTCTTCTCGAACCATTTCCCTCCCTCTCTCTTCCTCCTGCTCGCTCTCCTCTCTCTCTCTCTCTCTCGCTTTCTCAGCCTCCCGTCCCTTTGAATCTTCTTCCTTGTCCACCTACTGATCGCCTCGGTCCCTCTACCTTCTCTCCCCCCTCCTTACTTACCCTCGCTCCACAATATTGTTGCACAGATGTACTTTATTCGGGTTCGACTTTCAAGACGATCTGTTGCAAGGGTCACCTAGAGCTAGAGAGAAGGAGAATGGGAGGGAGAGAGGGAGGGAGGGAGAGAGGGAGGGAAGGGAGACAAGACAGAGAGAGAGAGAGAAGCAGGGAGGGTGAAGAGAGAGAGTAGGAGAGGGGGGGGGAGAGAGAGAGGAGCAGTAGCAGGAGAGGTAGTCGGCGCCTCCAGACGCCCCGCTTCGCCGGAGGCCAGGGAGAGAGGGAGGAGACACCCACAAGACGCAGAAGAAACCTCCCGCTCTACAAAACAATTGGTTCCAACTAGAAGAAGGCAGTGTTCGGAGTTTACTAAACAGTTTATGAACACTTGTTTACCTTCACCAAACGCGGGATATGAAACGGGTGTTCACGTCCGTTTACAAGAGCAGCGAGTCTTGGTGAACGTGAACGTAAACAGGGTTGTTTACGTAAACAATATGAACAATATGAACAATATGAACTAACTGTAAACTGTACCGGGGGGGGGGGGGGTAGGCGCGGCGAGGGGGGCGTTTTGAATGTCTAGTGTCTCTAGTGCCTAGTGCCTAGTGTCTAGTGCTAGTGCCCAGTGTCTAGCTAGTGTCTAGTGTAGAGTGCAGAGTGTCGAGACGAGTTGACGAGTTTGAATCATTTGAATGTTCGAGTCGGGGTGTCGAGTTTCGATTTTCGAGTTTGAGACGCTCTCCTTCCCCCCCCACCTTGGTGGCTGGTGGCAGAACATACGAACGAACATTCTAAGATATTTAGATTTAGATGTTTAGCCTTGCACGTCACTCACAGGCATTCACATAGGTCATGACTCGTAACATGGGACACCAATGAATCACGGAACTTGGTCGCGCGCACGCAAGGAAGGATGCACTGGACGAACAAAACCAATCTGCTCTTACTCCCTTCGACTCTTCACTCATTGTCCCCCTCCCTCGGTGGAAGCACACACGCGCTTTACCAAAGTCTTGAGGTGCTCATCCTTCACAACATAGGCGTGGTGGCGTGGTTGGACCGCATAAAGTGCATGAATTCCCGATTCATGCGCAAAATGACAAGTTTCTCAAGCTCGTCGTTGTGCAGCAACGAGTTGCCTTCGTCCAGAACATGGCCAGCAGCACGCAAGGCACGCTCACAAAAAGACTCCGCATTCAAGGCGCCGATCTGCCCCCACGACGCTGATGCCATCCGGGGGATCCAGCCGTAGAGCGCTCGGTCCTTGTCTTGCTTCTCAATGCGACGATAAAGAATGCCTACATCCAACATCAACAAGTCGTTGACGGCATCGAGACAGGCCGCGTCTTTGCCATGCAACTTGTCAGGGAACTCGCGCTTCCAATCCACCGTGAACTTGAACCATCGTTTGAGTGACCTCTTCGCTTCGTCCTCTAGCTCGATCTTGCGCTTGCGCAGCTTCTCTTCATCTCGTTGGAGTTGTTCAACCTCGTCGATGGCCGACTCCAACATGTCATCGTCGCTCACGACGCTGTCCGCGTCGCTCTCGAACAGCCAGTCGTTCGACTCCCCGTACACGGCTCCCGAGTCCAACTTGCTCGTGGTCGTGCGGTCAAGCGCCCGCCCGCGCTCTCTTCGCTGGCGTGTTACTTGCCGAGGATGGTGTGGGTGATAATTGCTCTGAGGGCAGGGTGGCGGCAACATCACGCAAGCGTTTAGCTTCAGCCCGTGCCTCTTCCTCTTTCTTGCGGTCGTACTCCTCAGCAGTCATGGCGAATTTGACGTACTCGCTGATGAAGAGAGCCTTCGCCGCCCGCATTAAATTCTGGTCGAGGTGATTACACTTCACTGTCCTGAGATCTAGGAAGGTGGAAAGGATTTCCCTTTCGCTCATGATGACCGAGCTGTCGAAGTCCAAGCTCTCCGACTTGTTGCCACAAAACGGTTGCGCAAACGCGTAGTCTTAAAGACTACCGTGTAGCGGATAAAGGTACCTAGCTTTCTAGGACCAATCCTAGAAACTAGGACGGACTTTGCTAGGTAACGAGGGAGAGGGGGGGATTTGCACCCCCCCCGATGGAGTGTGGTGAGAAACGAGCCCCGTTTGCGTTAGCAAACGGGCGAAGGGGGGCGGCTGGCGACAGGAGAGGCGAGAAGAAGGGAGTGGCTCAAGACGTCCCTGTGGCAGGTATCGGGGGGCGCAGACATTTATTTCTTCGAGGACCGCTCGCGGCGCGAGCTGTAAGGGCCGTTCTCCTTTTTTGACGAGAGGTTCCTCCCCCCCCCCCGGTGCTTTTTCCCGGAGAGTCGGCCGGCGTCGACCGGACCGCCTCAATGGGTTTTCCCTCATTTTAACTTGTGGGGAGTTAGAATGGGAGCCGGGGGCCTGCGAGGGGGGAGATGTGGAAGGGTGCATAGGAGTATGTATCTGTGACAACAGCACGCGCCAAGGTGTACGGGCAGGTGCGCTGAGGGCTGTCGTGTTAGTACCGGGCTAGTGAGAGTAGTGGTACTAACGCTCAGATAGATTATTATTATCGATCTATCGTAGAGTTGTCAAATCACTTGTCGGTGAACGTGAACGACAGAGAACTTATGTTTCCCGGTCACTGCATTGCAGTTGTTTCGCCGGGCCCTCACCCTCTCTAATCCTCCCCCGAGAGAATTCTCCTCTCCCGCCTCGCCTCTCGCGGCTGTCTCCCCGGGTGCCGGGGACTTGTCTGCTTGAGCCCAGTTTTTTCTTATTGTCCCCCAGCGGGACGTTTTCTCACACTGTGGACGTGCAAGCAAGGCTCAAGTACAGATTGGCGATGATAGGAAGAACAACATACGGTGAACCAACATCCTCGCGTTGCGCCTTCCACCAAGTCAGTGGATTGAAGTCCTTGCCTCCATGCAGAATCGGCTGACCCATGTATAATGGAGCAACTCAGGCTCGAGGTGTTTCTGCCACTCCGGTGTGTCATCTGCAACGACAACGGTGAGCGGCAGCGCGCGCTAGGCCACCGGCAAGAGGCGCTGGGACCATGAGAGAATCTAAGTAATCATCGTCGTCCATTTGCAAGGACTCGTGAGCTGGCGGCGGAGGAGGAGCAGCGCCAACACCCATGGTCTGGCGCAAAGCTTGCACCTCGTTCGAGACTTGCACAAAGATCTTTTCCTGCATCTCGGTCGGGAGGTACGGGGTGGGAGGAGAGAGGAGAGAGGAGAGAGGCGCGAAGGGGGGAGCCGGAGGTGGGGCGGGAAGCCAAGGAGGGCTGGGAGGGGAGGGGGCGCGGGCGGGGCGCGGGGGGAGCAGGGGGGGAGCAAGGGGAAGGGGGGGGGGGGGAGGGGGGTAAGTAAGGCCGGGGGAGGGGGGGTTGTGGCGTTGTGGCGCGAACGGCGCGAGAGGGAGAAGGGGGTGGGGCGGGGTGGGGCGCGGGCGGGGCGGCCTTAGGGGCGGTAGGGGGGGCGGGGCGCGGGCCTATAGGGGGGGGAGATCGCGCGAGGTGTGCTGTGGGGAGAGCGGGCCGGCGGGCGGCGGGGGGGGAGGGGGCAGGCAGCGGAGACATAAGTCATAAGTAAGCGAGGTAAGCCCTTAAATAAGGTCATTGTGGATGCCCCGATGTAAGCCCTTAAGTAAGGCCTTACGTAAAGTAAGGCCTTACTTCTAAAGTGCGGATTTCCAAAGCCATAAGGCCTTATATCCCGAAAAATTTTCTTCGCCCTTAGGCCGGGCGGGCCATAATTAATACAAGCCTTGTTGAGAACACGCCGAGTAGTTCTAGTAAAAATGAACGGCCCCCACTCCGCTGCACCCGAGCTGCTGCGTGCCCATCTCCCCCGCGTAGGGGTACACTGTTCATGAGAAGGTCTCTACATTGTGGCCGCCAGGATCTGGATCGTGCCGCCTGGTCGGGCCCAGGCGGCGCTCATTCGCCATTAGCACGCCCACCGCGTGCTCTCGCTCGGCCTATCCGGCGCGGCCCCGCGTGGCTCGCGTTTGCCTTCTGGGCGGGGCAGGCGTGCGCCAGCGCAAAGGAGAGGTGCACACACTCGTGCGACGCACGCGGGCAGTGCATTCCGCTCCGATACATATGGGGCGCTCAGAAAGCTGGCACGACCAGCCTGAATGCGATGCTGCAGATTCTAGGCGCGTGCGGAGGCAATGCTCTGTACACAGGCCTACTGCCGGTGCCCACTACGAACGCAAAGGAGACGCACTACCTTACATGGACCACCGCGCCCTCTCGCCATGTCTACGCGGGCACGTTCCTCTCCCAGAGTTGCTCATCTTTGTGCTTCGTGGAGGCTACACCTGACAATCTGATTTCCCCACTTGCCGCCGCGAGGCTGCGCTTCATCATGACCGAGGCTGAAGCGGTGAGTGCACTTTGTTGGCAGTATTTTGCCAATGCTGCCATTGCTGACACGCGATTTTCGCAATTGCGTTGCTCATGAAATGCGTTCATCGTACATATTTTCCTCGGCAGGTTCAAGCACGCTTCATAATCCAGCTGCGCGAACCAGTCTCTCGGATGGTGTCCTTTTTACAGATGGAGCAACGTCTAAATCACAGCCAGATCAACGTGGACGCAGCTATTAGGTCAGCACGACATACATGGAGCAATTACATTGCCGGCAGGCAAGACATGGCGTCGGCCAAAGAACTCTTTCCCTCCTTAAGAGAGTGTCATCGGAATAGCTCAAAGACTGGAGTCAAATTGGATTGTCAACGGACAGCCAGAACCATCGCGAACCTTGGTGCACGAGCAATGGGAAATTGCACACCTCCTGAAGTGACTGCTGATAGCTTGAATTTTGCGAGTTTCGGCGGATTGTATCCCCTAAAGCATTGTCAACAACGGTATCCTCCGGTGAGTCAGCGCGCCTCATGGGAGACGGCTGTGCACAGATATTACGTCTCGTGCGCCCGCATACTTTCGCGACCCCAACCCCTTGCCAACATCTGTCGTCGTTTCATGTAGGTGATCTTTTGGGGCATGTATGCACCACAGCTTGTCTTTTTGCTCTCACAATTTTCCCGGGCAAACGTGCTCATACTCAGTATGGAGGCGTTCAAGTCGTCGGAAACAAATTCGTACATGCAATCTGTCCTGGACTTTGCAAACATTCCAGCAGTTGCTCTTGGATTTCACGACTCGGTCCATGCGAATGCCGCCGCCAAGAGCGGCCTCGTTCAAGCGACTAAGTTGCCACAGTGCACAACGCGTTCAGCTTTGGGAGAGCTCTATGCTCCTTGGAACCAGGTTTTGTATGCATTGGAGCCGGAGTTTCCTGAATTTCCTTCATATGAAGAGGTGCCGTGCGTGTGAGTTTTTAGGCTTTGCCGAGGCGAACTGCAAATTCAAACATTTCATATGGGAAACATGCTCATGTTCACCCTTCCGGTACCATCGGAAAGTCTATAACTTGTGAGAAGCGCAAAGCTTCATGCAAGGTTTCATGTGTGTCGTGAACCCAAGTCCTAGCTATGGCTAGGTGGTGTGCAAAGCATTTGTTCTTGTTGGGGTTTTGTTTTTGTGTTGGTTACGTGATCGGCGGTTGAGTCGGTTACGGCGGTTGAGCCGGTTACGGCGGTTGAGTCGTTTGAACGGACACCGGACCGTGCAAGGGTAGAGACCCCTAAGAGACAAGTAACAAGAGAGCTTTCGCCACTCATCTAGTACCCCCGCCGAGAGACAAAGAGACATGGACAAGAACAATGACAAGATCTTCTTCTACAACAAGGATGGTGCTGAATGGAAAAAAAAACCTTTTAAAATTCCCGCCTCACTCGTGGCACTGGAACGTTTCCTCGTAGCCACGCCCTTTTCCCTTCCCCACCCTCATTTCCCGCCTTGCGGCAACTCCCCTCGTGCTCTACTTAGGGGCTCGGGTCTTTCAACTAAGTTTATACTTAGCTCGCCCATGGGGGGGCACGAGCCCCCCCCTCTCTCCACTCCTCCCCCGCCATGGGGGAGGAACCACCCATCCTCCTGGCACGCCTGATGGCTTGCCAGGAGGCCACTGCCCTGCTGACCCTCTCTCCCACTGACAGGCTCGCCTGATTCGCCCATCCTGGCCCGGCGTGGCCAGCCCATTGCTCCAACCCCTCCTCCCCCCCTGTTCGACAGGCAGACAGGTGCAGCGTGGGGGCCCCTGAGGCTCAGGAGCGCCAGCGAGGGAGAGGCAGGGGAGGCCAGGGCCCAGCCCCAGCCTCCTCTGCCCCCTGAGCTGGCCTCCATGAGCCTCCAGGGTCGCCAATGGGCAGCTGCAGGCCTGCCGCAGGCGCGCCATCGCGCGTGCCGCAGGAGAGGGGAGAGAGAGCGCGGAGAAGGGGGTGGGCGGAGCGGAGCTCCGCCCACCGAAAAATAGGTAAGTCCCGCACCTGTTTACAGGATAAGTCGGGACTGAGGTCGCCGCCCACTCGGAGACACAGGAGGAAGAGAGGGAACAGATCACCGGGGGGAGGCGCGGGCCACCGGACCATATCTAAGCCCTTCACCCCAATCCCCCTAGTAGTGCACGGGGGGAGCCGCCTGATGGCGGGGGGAGAAGGGCTGGGAGCGTGGGGGTGTAGAAAGTTTTCCTACGTGAGTAGCCTAGTCGGCAAGAAGGACGGATCCGTTCGCTTCTGCGTCGACTATCGCGACACGAACTCGAAGCTTCGTATCTCGGACAGCCCTCTACCGCTCACCGTCGAAGCTATCGATCGTCTATCCCGAGGCCAAGGTTCTCGAGATTCTCTCTTTCTCTGCTTGCTCGATCTCGCCTCCGGCTTCTGGTGTCTGCCCATCAAGGAGGAGGACAAACCCATCACGGCGTTCTGCACCCACCGCCAGAAGTACGAGTTCAATTACCTCCCGTTCGGCGTCCAATCCGGCCCTTCCTACATGTGTCGTCTCATGGACGCGGTGCTCCAAGGCCTCGCATGGGAAATTTGCATGCCGTACCTGGACGACATCGGGATTTGGTCGACAGGTACAGGCAGCACTCTTGAGGAACGCATCGACGCCTCCTTCGAGCAGATGCTCCATCGTCTCGACCTCGTCCTCGAACGGCTCCGATGGGCCGGTCTCTCATGTAAGGCCTCCAAGTGCATCTTGTTCGCTATCAAGGGCGAGTACCTTGGGCACGTCGTTTCTCGTCGTGGTCTCGAGATGGACCCCAAGAAAGTCGAGGCGGTACGCTCGATTGATCCACGTCACATCAATTCGCTCGAAAAGGTCCGCTCGTTTCTCGGTCTTTGCTCGTACTACCGTCGGTTCATCAAGGGTTTCGCGCACGTCGCGGCACCTCTCACCGACCTTACTCGTACGGGCGTCGATGTGGCTACCGTCTCTCAGTCACCTGAGTGTCAGACAGCGATCCGTCGCCTCATCGAGCTCATCACGTCTGCTCCAGTGTTGGCTGCGCCTCGTCACGACAAAGAGTTCATCGTCAAAACGGACGCGGCCAGTACCCTGGGTATTGGTGGTATTCTGTCGCAAGTCGACGATCATGGGCACGAGCATGTCGTCGCGTATTACGGTCCCCACGCATTTGCGCACGATGCCCTTGCCTCGCCTACCTTCGTTCGCTGTCGCTCCGAGGCTCTCGCACGCCTGTCGCCATCGGATCGCACCCTCGTCTCTCTCCTCGATACACCCTCTGCGTTCTTCTGACAGTCGCGACTGTCACGCCCCTTCAGATATCTCTCAACGCCGTCGTTTACGTTTGATCGGGGTACGGGAACGTACGGGAATTCTTTTCCAGTTCCCCCCCGCGGTCGCCGAATTTCCCCCCCGCGGCCGCCGAATGGTTGGCGTGGGCCATGTCTCCCACGTGCCCGTCTCAGCCCGCCTGTCTGTTGCCAACTCTGCAGGTCCACTGATGCGACCGCAGCACGCGGTCTTCGTCCTCGGACAGTGGTGGTACTCGTCGGGATCGTCGCGCCGCTCGCCGTGGTTCGGTTCGCATGCGTACGACGCGGCAGTGCTCGAGGTGCCGGACGGACGGACTTCTCTCGCTGCCGCCAGGAAGCCCTCCGGTCCATGCCGTCATCGGAGGCTGCCGTCGTCGCGGCGCTCGAATCGATTTCTGCCGATGACTTGTTTTAGTTATCTCCTCTCTCCGCTCTCGTTTCTCACTGTACGACACCGACACGGTCGTCTGTCTCGCTCGTTCTCTATGCCTTCTGTCTTTCCCCCCGCGGGGAGACGAGGGGCCGTGCCCTCTTTTGCACCGAGGGAGCCGCTCCGATCTCCCACGAAAACCCGGTCTCGCTTCACTCCTTTCGTCTACGGAGGGCAGATCTCCCTCCCCTTTCGCTACGCTCTGTCGGGAGACTCCCGCATCTCGTCGTTAAGCTCGCGCGTGAGCATCGTTGGATCCGACGTCCTATATCGTCAGTCGTCATCCGTCGCTCTCGTTCTCGTCGCTCTCGCTCTCGTAACACTCGTACCCTACAAACTCGCCTCTCCTCACCAGCCCCTGCCAACACCAACACAGCTCTCCTCTCACTCACCCTCGCCTCTCGCCTCTCGCTCGATGTCGCTCTCGCCGCCGTCCTCGCCCTCGCCCAAGCCCGCCTGCCCGCCTTCCTCTGCTGACGGGTTTCAGCCCGTCAGCACCCCCGAAGTCGTCTCCCTCGCCGCGCCTGCCGCCGGCCTTGCTCCTTCCTCATTGCCCTCAGGCCCTATTGGCCATTCCAATTCGTCACTAGTTTCACGAGTGCCCCCCCCTGTATTGTTTTTACCCGAAAGGGCTTCCCCCTCAACGTGGACTCGAGGAGAGGACGCGCTAGGGCACGCAGGGTCGGTGCGTGGCCACTGGAGGGGGGGGCACAAATTATCGAGGGGAAGGGGCAGTGCCCCCCCCCGGTATCACTTGGACAGCTGGCTCGTCAGGCGTCAGGCATGGCGGGATTCCGGGACTGAAACGTTGTCCAATTAGCTAGTGGCGCGTTGCCTAGGATGTAACATTAATTATTTTATTTATTTATCTTCATCTTTGCCGTTTGCACTTGTCTCACGAGCGAATCCATCCCGCCGTCTTCAATCACCTATCATCCATCCTTTCATCCCCAGTCCTAGGGATCTGAATGTGGAGATTTTCTCGAGCCGCTAGCCTCATTCAGGGCACAGGTAGGTATTGCAATGTACGTTGGCCTAGTTGCCGGCAAGTACAGCAAGGACAATGGCTATGAAAGAGGTGAGAGCAACCGCTCGCGAGAATCGTTGCAGGATTCGAGGAATCAAAATCCAAGGATGGACGAACACACGTTGTACCCACAGGACAACGATGTCGAGGACACAACGAGCCGCGACACAACAAGATATGTAATCGAGAGGGGTGGAGGCACGCGTTGCGCAAGTGCGCCCCGCCCATCCGAAGCGAGGATGAAAGGACATGACATGACCACAATGTAGATGCCACCCGTCGCCACTCGGTTGGCGCGACGAGGGCACAGGTGCCGTCCTACGCTGCCAGTGTCGCCTTCGCCCCCACCGGCAGTAGGTTCCGAGCGAGCATTGTACTCGCGTGCTGTGATCGATGGCATGCTTGCTCGCAACAGCCACGCCGGCTGCCGAGCCGGCTGCTGCGCCGCCTGGCCCCAATGACAAGGCTGAGCGCGTGAAGCACAAGTGTGCATGAGTTGGGCAATGGGGGGATTCGACTAGTGTGTGTGCAAGCCCAAGCGCCGGGATACCATCATAAGACACCGAGACATGACCACGCAGTGCCCATGCGCGCAAGACGCTGACCTCACACCATTGTGGCCTCCGCTTTGGTAGAAGTCTGACGGCTGCTCAAGGACATGTTCGTCGCCCACGTCACGCTAGCGTTCGACAAGACACGAGTGAGCACGAGAAGATGAACCCCCGCGATGGCTCAGACATATTGGTGTCGCCTTCGCTCTCACCAATGCCAAATGTAGAAAAGCATGCTCTGCACAAAGCGGCCGCTGTGTCCGCCCATACGTATTGGCGTCGCCTTCGCCCCCACCAATAACACACGCGGATGCGTGGAACGTCCCCTGCGGTCGGCGCCAGAAATGTATCGGCGTCGTCTTCGCCCTCGCAGCACAAGGTGGGCATGGAAAAGAGCAGCTGTGGCTCCAAGATATTGGCGTCGCCTTCGCCCCCGCCATCACAAGCTGTCGGTGTGGCCGGCAGCGGATTAGTCTCGGGCTCAAACGTATTGGCGTCGCCTTCGCCCCCACCAATACGAGATGCAGGAGGACCCGCATGCGTGCAAAGCGTGACCTGGACTAGCCTGCACGAACTGGACTAGCCGAGTTGATGTCGCCATCGCCTCCACCGATGCCACGCAGTGGACTGCGTGTGTGCCCACGATGATCGCACGCTCATGCACAATAGCATCGACTTCTCCTCCCGCAGGTGCTGAGTGTGCGCACGCCCCCAGCAAGGCCTCGACATGAAGCCGAGGCGTCGCGCAAGCTGGCCGACGCTCCACCGGATCGCACCGCCGTCTCATGCGGTCCACTGCGCATCGGCCACGTTTAGAAACCAAGGATGCGCCGTCGCACCTCGCACAACATCATGATGCGCTCAACCGACGCGCCCGAGAGCGCGTCACAGTTCTCTTGCGCGCGTCGCATCAGGTAAGGCATCACCTCCGTGAGAGGCCCATACGGAACGTACTTGTAAGCCTTGAACCCTTCAGCTCCAAGCGCAAAGGTGAGGTGGTCTGCCATGCCGAGCAGCTGCGGGCGTGTGGTGCAGATGGGGCGGTCAGCAGCATAGCATGCGCCAGGCAAGAAGCAGGGATCACGCCATATCGGGCATTCGACAATAACGAGCACGTCCCCACCGGCACGCCCGCACGCGCACCGATATGCCAACGTGGAGCCACGCACCTGTCCAAACCCTACGCGCTCTTTCGGCACTACCGACTCACCATCTGCCAGGATACGGATGACTTCGCGCACGCTAGCCTGCAAACGTGACGGTGTGGCCGAGGCGGTGGGGTGACCCTGGGCGCGCTGGCCGAGTTTGCAGGGGGAACGGCGGCGCGCGAGGACCGGCGCACACCTCATTGTGGGTCGCAAACATGGCAGATGTACGCGGCGGCACCGGGCAGTCGACGAGCAGCAGCCGCGTGCATTCATTGTATGCCATGTGCGTGTCTTCGACAGTCGGCTGAATGGGGCTCGGGTACCCTTGGCTAGCAGCGCGCTCGCGCTCGTGCACCATGTACGCACCCCGCACTAGCTTGGCACCAAAGTGCCAGCCCTCACGCTTCGCGCGCTCCATGTCGAGCCGGAGCCGAGGCACGCAGTCGTGCAAGTAGGCCTGGTACGTGCTGTATACAGCGGGATACTCATTGTTGTACTTGCGCTGCAGCTGAAGCACAGCATGATCGATGGCAGGCTGCAAGTACGTGTGCTCAGCATCGACCTGCAGGCGCACAGCGCGCAAGGAGATGAGCGGCGTGCTCGCGCGCCCGCGCGCTACGGCCAGCCGAAGTAGCGCGTGCGGCCCCGAGGCGTACCATGAGCCTGACTCCGAGGTGCGCCGCGCGCGCAGCGATGGCGTCGAGCCTGGCAAGCATCCGCTCTGTCGCGTCCATCTCGCCCGGCGAAAGGGCGGAGCGGAAGAGGGCACCACGGTGGCGGCATTTCTTCACCAACTGGGGCACGTCCTCGAGCGGTATGGAGTTGAGCCAGTCGATGGCATCGATCTCACCGTCGGCGTCGGCGTCGATCCGCTGGAACATCTCGGATGCCTCCTCCATTGTGATGCCGTTGAAGAGCTCAGGCCACTCGCGTGCAAAGACCTCAGCGGAAACCTTTCCGGTACCCTCGCGGTCGAGAGTGCGAAAGAGGTTGCACATTGCGACAACACCGTCGGAGACGCGCTCGAGCAGCTTGGGATCGCCTAGCGCCGACACCTTTATCGCAGCAAACCCGTCGGGCGTCGTGTCGGCGACCGCGCGCACAGCGGCATGGAATGCGGCGGCGTTGGCGTCGCAATTCGCCTCGCCCTTGTACGGGTAGACGCGCGCGGGCTGGTTCGGCGCATCGGTGAGCTCAGAGATGTCCGCCGAAACAACGCTCATGTCCGCCTCCGCCGCGTAGTCCAGAATGCCTCCGACGCCGTGCCGCTGGAGCGCGGCCATCTTTGGCGCAATGTCGAGCGCCGACTCTCCAGCGACAAAGTGCGCGTAGAACGTCTCTCGCACCAGCGCATGCGTCGCCCGTGTGCCGAGGAGGGTGGCTGCGAGAGAGAGAAGAGTGTCAGCGTGTTTCACCACGAGAGGCTGGGAGCATATGGCGAGGACGGCGGCTCCTCTCAGGAGGTCGGGTGTGGATCGTGAGGCGAAAGCGAGCTGACCGTTGTGGAAGTCCACAGGGGGGCGGCTGGGGGCGGTACGAGAGAGGAGACGCATGGTGGAGAGCCGGCGGGAGAGCATTGGGGGGAGGAAGGGACGGAGATGTGTGGTTGAGGGTGGGGCAGGGGCAGGGGGAGAGAGGACGGGGAGAAGAGGATGGGAAGGGGAAGGGCGGGGGGGGAAGGGGGGCGCGGGAGGCGTCTAGAGAGAGAGGGAGAGGAGAGGAATCAAGAGGGGACAACGGGGGAAAGGGGGGTTAGACAAACAGTGGGAAGGTCTGTTATATGGAAAGTGGGGGGTGGGAGGGAGGGGAAGTCGTTCATGGACGAGGAGGGGCCGGCAGCGAGAGAGAGAGAGGAAGATGAAGAGCACGAGAAGACTGAGAGGGCGAGGTCAGGGTGTTTGGGGCGCAAGCAAGCGGAGAGAGCGAGAGAAAGACCTCTCCTGCGGGGGGGGGGGGGGGAGGAAGTAGTTTACAGGAGAGTGAGAGTGAGAGTGCGAATCAGTCGAGCCAGAAGAGAAAGGGGAGCGAGAGCCCTCTCCTCCCGGACGGACGGGGAGGACAGGTGGAGAGACTAGGAGAAGAGTGAGAGATATTCCCCCTGCCTTATGTAGATGTAGTCGGAGCTTTCTTGACTGTACGCGAGCCCACCTGAAGTGCAGCTCTCTGCGCGCTGTTTCCTCTCTGCCGTGGCATCTCCCATAGATTAAGATATCGTCGCCATCACATATCAGAATTCCGTGACTTGCCCTTGACTCCGTCGATCTGGGCTGTGGTGCGAGCGAGAGAATATGGGAGAGGAGGAGAGGAGAGAGAGAGGCTGGAGGGATGAGCCGTGCGGGGGGAAGGGGGGGTGCCCTGACGAAGACAAGAGAGGAGAGAAGGAGAAAGGAGAGGAGAGGAGAGGCAAAAACGGAGAGAGGAAGAAGGGAGAGACGAGAGATTCGAAAGAGGAGAGAGGGGAGGGAGAAGAAGACGTCCAACAACTCAGGGAGGGGACGACGAGAAGAGGGGGAGGGAGGCAGGGAGAGGGGGGAAAGAGGGGAAGGTTTGGGCGTGGGAAGAGGAAGAGCGGACGGAATCTGCGTCGAATCTCGCCACATCCTCGCGCGGGAGCACTTTACTTTACAAGAGACGCGTTTCGGAAGGTGAGGATGGCGCGCGGCCCTGGCCCCCCTCGCCTCCTCCTGCTCTCGCCTCGCCTCCTCCCGCGGCGGTGTCTTGGCCTTCCGCACCGCCGCCCCCTTCCCCCTTGCCGCCGCCCCCCTTCCCCGCCTACGCCGATGCCCCCGTACCCTCCCAGCCCATCGCCTCAGCCTTCGGCGCCTCCCGCCGACCCATCGCCGCGCAAAACTATCACCTGGCCCTCTTTTGACGGAACGCAACTTTCGAGTGCTCAATAATTTGCGACCTCTTCGTATCTCCCCTTAGGCACGTCGCACTCCTCTCGTCTTATTCGGTAGATCTCTGGAATCTTGCCCGGCAGGATTGTCCCTCGTTTCCGTGTTTCCGTTATGATAGTATTCCCGTTCTAAGTCAGCTTGCGGAGGTAATGTGAGCAGTAATGTCATCATTTACGATATCATCTCGTGCTGGTGACGTCCGTCGGTCCATCGGTCTGTAGAGACAAGGGCGACAAAATGAGATCGAGAGGGCGATGAGATATCGGCTGCCGCGACTCGGTTCACGAGATCGAGAGACGCGCCAGATCGGCGCCGTAGCCCGCCCGTTTCACTTGTCGACCATGGACCATGGGAAAGACACGCACAGGCGCTCTACCTCTACACAGTACACAGTACCGGCGGTGTGGTGTTAACCCGCTGATGGTACCAACACGTGCAGATTGAGGTGTCAACGCATGTGCCACACCTAGCCAATAGACCAATAGAGGTGTTAACGCAAAGTGGGTCAACACCGGGTAAACTAGGGCGGTCAAACAGTGTTTTTTTATAAGGGGTGAAAAAATGACCATCTCAGAATTGAGGAAATTTAAGGATTTTTTTCGGGAGAAAGTTCCCAATACACCCAACTAGCACATATCCGGGGCCCATTAGGAGCCGGACCCCCCCCTTGGGCCCCCATAACAAAACGTAATCAAAAACTGACAAAAGACGCTAAAATCGCAAAAGCTCAAAAAGCCCAACTTCGAACCGATGCCGGGCGCGCTGCGTGGCCGTTTTCGACGATCCATCCGGATGGCGGACCCCACCAGATACCATATACGCATATCCCACCCGGATGGTCACGCCAATCGGACAGGCCGCGCGCCGAACCCTCGTCGAAATCACCCACCCGCCGAGCCCATTGAACGTTGAGCCGTCGCCGAGGGAGGCCCGGAGAGCCCAACTTCGAACCGATGCCGGGCGCGCTGCGTGGCCGTTTTCGACGATCCATCCGGATGGCGGACCCCACCAGATACCATATACGCATATCCCACCCGGATGGTCACGCCAATCGGGCAGGCCGCGCGCCGAACCCTCGTCGAAATCACCCACCCGCCGAGCCCATTGAACGTTGAGCCGTCGCCGAGGGAGGCCCGGAGAGCCCAACTTCGAACCGATGCCGGGCGCGCTTCGTGGCCGTTTTCGACGATCCATCCGGATGGCGGACCCCACCAGATACCATATACGCATATCCCACCCGGATGGTCACGCCAATCGGGCAGGCCGCGCGCCGAACCCTCGTCGAAATCACCCACCCGCCGAGCCCATTGAACGTTGAGCCGTCGCCGAGGGAGGCCCGGAGAGACCAACTTCGAACCGACGCCGGGCGCGCTTCGTGGCCGTTTTCGACGATCCATCCGGATGGCGGACCCCACCAGATACCATATACGCATATCCCACCCGGATGGTCACGCCAATCGGGCAGGCCGCGCGCCGAACCCTCGTCGAAATCACCCACCCGCCGAGCCGGCGAGCCTGGTGATGCCGTGCCGCACGCGATCAGCCAGCGAACTATCCGCGGACTGAGTGGCGCCGCCGCTTGGATCGGTGGGGTAGGCTCATTGCCACCGCTGCCGCCGCCGCCACCGCCGCCGCCGCCACCACCACCGCCGCCGCCTCCCCCACTCTCTGGCCCGTCGCCGCTGTCGCTTTTGCCAATGTTGAAAGGTTTGGCGGCGGACCGCCAAAGGCCCTCTGCCTCTGCTGCCCACCGGAGATCGACGGACGCCGCGTCGGCTCCGCGGTCTATGGCTCTCCTTGACTTCATGTCAAGTATTGCCAAGACCTTGGAGTGCGCCTTGGCTGCGCGAGCTCCGCGTGCCAGGAGCGCTTTCGTCGCGCCGTCGCGCGTCATTGGCAGTATGGGTTGATTCCCAATACCGCCTGCCAAGCCCACCACCCAGCGGCAGAAGATGATTTCTGCTTTGGGTGGTGGGTTCCCGCCAGATGCGCTGTGAGGCGCTCTGGCAAGATCTTGGGCCTTTTTTGCTCGCCGCGGCGTAGAGAGCTACGACGTGGCCCGTCCTGAGGCCACCCACGGGTCTTGCCTCATCGATCAGCGCCGAATCTGGCACTGTCAGAGAGAGGAGGGCCGCGAGGGCAGCCTCAACGCGGAGGCTTGTCAGCCACGCGTGGACGGCCGCGTCGGTGAGCTGGTCCTGGTTCTCGATGCCGAGTTCGAGTGAGGGCAAATCCTGCGAGGGGCGGGTCGGGATGGTCAGGGCGGGGTCTGCGGCAGCCAGGGTAGCCGCGTGCGCGCGCTGTGAGGAGCTGGGTGGGCTGCGCGGGCCATGATGCCAGAGGGTCAGGGGGTGGTCGGACTGTCGGCAGCCCGACACGGCGCTGCATCGGGCGGGAATCAAATGCCGAATGTAGCTTAGATATAAAGGAATCGATCCCCCCGCGGGCGCGACCGCCCATTCTTTACGGGTAGAGCGTGAGCGCGCGTGACGGAGGGGGGGGGGGGGAGAATCGCACCATTTCCTGGCTAAGATTTTCGTGGCGGCAGGTGGCCCCCCCTGAAGGTTTTTTATTGGGCCTCGCGCCACGGTCAAAAAATGCAGCCCAACCCTTACTAATAGTTAAAAAGCCCCTGTTTGACCGCCCTAGGTAAACGTGAACCCATACGCCTTGACCTCTACCCGACATCGCGGGCACTTCATATTGAAAATTTCACAACTCGGCGTCTTTTCGGAAGACAACGCCCTATCCCTATGTACACCCCACCAGAAACTCTGCCGCTTCAGCAAGGGGAGGGGGGAATGCTACGTTGCCTGAAGGCAGGGGCTGAGGTTGATTGTACGGGCCCACCCCGGGGGTGTCCGCGATGGAGAGAGGGGGGCGCGAGGCCCCTATCGACCGCCCCTTATAAACGTAGGTAGAGGTAGATGGTGCCCTCTTGACCATGTGAACCAAGTGTAGTATAAAGTGTAGCTTGAGGTCCCAATATTTTTTCTGGCCGGCCGGAGGGTGGCCGAGCTTGTTGCCACGGGCAATGGGCACAATGTACACATACAGTATACCCCAGTTGGGCAAGGGGCCCGGTAAACGAAGAAGGTGACAACGTTTCAACCTCCCATTCGTTGAAGCCATTTACCATGTACTGCTTACGTGGAGCAAGCAGTGTCGAGATCATAGCGTGAATTGGGGAACCAAGGAGTGTAGGGCAACCGCACTGATGGTTTCAAAGATCTTGCAGCACCTTGCACACGAGTCGTCGATAGCTAGTCCATGCCCTGTGGTCCCGGTCAGGCTGACGGTAGGACAAGCGTGCTACTGAGCATGTAGCCGATGCTCGGCAGGTTTTCGAGCCACTCGGCCACACCGGTAGTTCCAACGCCGGCATGCGTCTGGGAGGCGGAAACCGGTGCGGGCGCTGTCGGCGAGAGAAAGTCAGCCATGAACGGGTCAGCGATTGGCGTAGCAGATGTGGAGGGTACAGCCGAAGAAGTGCCGAACGAGCTGAGGAGGTCGAAATCAAGCATGGAGCTTACCCCGGCGGGATGAGCTTGGGTGGCCGGTGCGGGCGCTGATTGCTGCTGCGCGCCGTTGCTACCGCTGATACCAAAGACGTCGTCATTAGCCGTGACTTGGGGCGGCGGCGGCTGGGAACTGTCAAAGGCGCCAAAGTCGTCACTCGCAATGGGAGCGAATGCCGGAGGAGCTGCCGGTGTTTGGGAATCAAAGACGCCTAAGCCGGTATCAGGCGGGTTGCCAAACATCACGCTCGGCGCCGGTGTGCTCTCGAGGCTTCCTAGGCCGCTAAGCACGGGTCCAAATGATTGGCTTGGCATGGCCACTGGTGGTGCAACGGGCACATCTTCCCTGGGCCTACCGCCCTCAGTAAGGGCGCGCGCATCCGAGGCAGCGCTCGTGGAAATGCGTGTCGGGGTAGGCCCACCACCCGCCTCGACCTCTACCGCCTGTGCTGGGAGCCCCAGCGCCGCAACGAAGCGCTGCTGGATGAGTGAACCGTGCCAAGGTAGGTCTTCCTCGCTGGGCCGTCGCCAAAGAGTCAAATCCCAAGGGAAGGCGTCAGTCGGTGAGGGGGGACTGGCCGACAGCATCTGTGCAAGAAAAGAAGAGCAGGCTTGCGGTAGACGGCCTCACCATCAATGCTACGGGCTGCAGTGGGCATGGGGCGGCACGGTCGCGGGACACTAAGGAACGAGGCCCTCGCCGGCGCAGAAGGACGGCGTGAGGCACAGTGCACATGAGCGGGTAAGGGTGTAGCTCACCTGCAAGAGCAATTGTGTCATGTTGAGGGGCGCCACTCCAGAGGTGGCCGCGCAGCTGCCGGTGTGCGAAAGGGCCCTACTTAGCATCGCCTCCGCGGCGCATCGCAAATGCTCGGCGTCCCCCTCAAAAGCGGCAGCGTTTAGGAGCTCGTCTGTTCTAGCCGACGGGGATGGTCCGCTGGTGGCCAGCGCCGTCGTGGTGCTGCCGCTCCCAAAGGTGCCAAAGCTGGCGTCGGCTACACCTGGCGGCGAGCTGCTCCCACCAAAGTCGCCAAAGTCGTCGTCATCTCCTTGGGCCACCCCTCCGCCAAAATCACCGAAGTCGTCGTCGTCGTCATTCCTAACAGGCTGCGAGGCTCTCCCACCCCCAGAGTCACCAAAATCGTCGTCCTGTGCACTTGCCTGCAGCGCGCTTCGACCCCCAAAGTCACCAAAATCGTCATCATTTTCAACGTCTGCTTCATCGGCCCCGTTGCTTCCGAAGGCACCAAACTCGCCATCTGCCATGACAGCTTGGGTCGTCGTGTCCTCGCATTCAAAGTCGCCAAACTCGTCATCTTTCGTCTCGGCGTGGGCAACCACGCCTCCAGCACCAAAGTCACAAAAGCTATCATCGTCCTGCGCCTCTGCATGGGCCGTCGCGCCTGCGTCGCCACAGCCGCTCAAGTCGACAGCGCTTCGCGCAGTCGGGCTTGGTCTGCCCGCGATAGCTGGCGCCGCTAGACTGTCGGCGCCTCCAAAGCTACCAAAGTCGTTGCGTGTCCCACTCCCTGCTTTGGTCGACTCAGCATCACCCGCTCCCATCGGAGCAGCCGACTGGGTGTCGTACGCGCCGACTGCACCAACATCGTCCAATTCGTTGATGCTACTGGCGTCTGCCCCGCTTGTGCGATCGCTCTCATCCCCGCTAGCCTCGTCGTCCTCGTCGCCAATCTCAAAGGCGGCATCAGGGATGGCCTCAGGAGAGGGTTGCGCCAACACGTGTGCAGTTGGTTCGCTCGCCAAAGTGCTCGCGCCCACCATCGTGTCATCCGAGCTGGCTCGACGGGGCACGGGAGAGGCGCAGGATTCGTCTGACCTTCGATCAAACAAATCGTCGTCCACCGAGGAGGTTGTGCCTTCCAGCGCAGCACTGGCTGATGTGCGAGAGCCGATCGAAAGGGAGAGCGAGGCCCGTGCCTCAAAACTGGCCGCGTCCTCGCTCTCTTTGGAGAAGGCGTCGGCCAGCGGTGTCTCCGCGGCTGGCGGCGATTCACTTGAACAGCGCTCACTTCCGCCACTCGCAACATCTGAGACACTAGATGAGCCCGCATGCACAACACCAGGTGACACATCGTCTATCGAGAACTCACCACCCTCGGCCCCGGGTCTAGCCAAGGCAGTTGGAGCGCTACCAACCGAGTCGAAGTCATCCCCGTCGTCAGAATCAACGGCAGCGCTGACCGCTGCAGCACTCGCAGCCAGACTGGCAGCCACAGCCAAGGCAGTTGGAGCGCCACCCGAGTCGAAGTCATCCCCGTCGTCCGAATCAACGGCAGCGCTGACCGCTGAAGCATTCACAGCCAGACTGGCAGCCACAGAGGGTATGGAGCACGCGTTCTCCTCGGCGCGAAAACTCATGCCAGAAGCACTCATACCCAATGCGCAGGGAGCCACCACGGTTGGGCTGGTCTCAGCCTTAACAGGAACAGCAAACTGCAGGCGCCGAACAAGAGGACAGTATAGCTCGTTGTGGTGTGAGTGATCGAGCAGGGCTGGGCACGCACGAACAGATGCAGCACGTATGCGGCCACACGTGGTGTGGCCAGTGGAAAGCTCGTATTACCTCTGCAAACTCCTCATCATCAATTGCAGGCGCTGGTGACATCAGCATGGCTGGCGGGCATGCCGGCACGCCAAACTCACTGTGCATGGGCGCAGCGGATGGATATGGCGTGAACATGGCGAGAAAAGTGCACAAAGCTCGATTTCAAGTGAAGCCAGCGAGAGGCGCCGGTGTCTTTCAGGGTGCATAGTGATACGCACGGAGCAGGAGCAACTCCTGGCGTTGGCACCTACATCCATCGCCCGACCCTGCGCGCACTCTCTAGTAATTCCTGAGCACTCACTACTATTTCCTGGCGTTCGTCTCTTTATTTCGGCATCTAGCACACGTTCCCACCGCTTCCATTTGGCCCCTCTCGCTCGGTATACCCTGCTGCCCCTCTCACCGCCTCGCCTGCCCCTCCTCCGCTCACCTGAACTCATCGTCGTCGTCGTCGTCGAGAGCGCCAGCGTTGGCGGGCGTGGTGACTGGGACTGCGGCGACCCCGAACGCCGCGAACTCATCGTCCTCCTCCTCCTCCACGGCGGGCGGCGCCTCAGCGCAGAACTCGGAGAAGTCGTCATCATCCTCCTCCCACGCCTCGTCGCCCATCGCGAGAGGGGCGAGGGAGGAGAAAGGGGAGGGAGAGAGAGAGAGCAGGGCAAGGGACTGGGGGGAGGGGGGGAGGGGAGGGGGGGAGAAGAGAGAGAGAGAGAGAGACGTGAGAGAGAGACGTGAGAGAGGAGAAAGGGAGGGGGAGAGAGAGAGGAGGGCAAGGCAGAAGACGGGGGGGGGGGGGGGGGGGGGGGGGGGGGGGGGGGGGGGGAGGGGGAGAGAGAGAAAGAAGAAGAACAGGGAGAGAGAGAAAGAAGAAGAACAGGGAGGGAGCAACAGGGGCGCGGAAGGCAAGGGAGGGCGCCGATAGGGCGGGGCCGGCACAGAGAAGAAGACCCGAGACCACGGTCAAAAAAGGAGCCCGCCGCGCTCTCCTCCGCTCCATCCGATCTTCTTATTTCGTCTGATCTATTCCTATCCCCTACAGCCTAACTAAAGTAGAGGCTTGAGCTTCGTAGAGCGCCCCCCTTCCCTGACTGAGCCTGACAGTCTGACTGAGTGACTGAGGGAGGGAAATACGGAAATACTGGAGCAGAGGGAGGGAGGAGATACCGGAGGGAGGGAGGGAGGGAAATACCGGAGGGAAGGAGGGAGGGAGCGTTCTAGGCCTTGGCAGAAATATCCACAAAATCGGACCCAAATATCCAGCAAAAATATCCGCAAAATATCCAGCAATTTACCCAAATATCCAGAAAAATATCCAGTTGTGCGCTATAAATACCGCTAGCATGCCCGCGCGGTATTTTCGATTTTCGAGCCCGTTACACGTCTACGTCTACCTCACATACACCATCATCTCCCACCACTTGTAGACTATTGGTCTATAGCTATAGCTGCTGCAATTTTCACATACACATACCTACATTTGAAGTTTGCTACTTGGTACTTGGCACTTGCACGTCGCACGTCACACATCACGACTGCTAGCGTTTGCTGCGATTGTATCGCAACATCACTGACGCTTGAACTTGGTCTGCTAAAGAGCTATCACGGTTCGCACCAAACGAGCACTGGAGTAATGAGAAGACACGTTCACAAGCAGCTGAATTGGGACTGAGACAAAAAGCAATCCTAGCTGCTTGTGCCCACATAGGGAAGCGTTTGTGATGCGATGCCCACCATTTGAGCACCGATGTAGTAAAGTCGCCGACATCTCCATGCTCAATAACAAGGCCTTGACATGCTTGCAAATAAAGACCAAAAGCGTTCAATTATCCCCATCCCTGCTGACACCTTTCATTGTCACCTGGAGGTTACTTGAGTCAACTTGACCCTTCACATGTTGAAACACACACGTGGTCTGACTCCATTCACTCGATTTGGGGCAGGGTGGATATATCGTTGAAATCACGATATCTCCTGATATCCCATGTTGGTTTTCCCCTCCAAAGAAAATTGATCGAATTCCTTTGAAAGCGATCGTTTTTTTTTTGTCAAGAGCCTGGTGCGCGCTTTCAGAACTGCCCCCTCTCCCTCCGCGCTCGCCACTTCTCCCGCGCATTCTGACACCCCGCGCATTTCGACACTGCCGCCCCACCCGCACGGCCCCCCTCGCCCGCCGCTCATTGACGCCACCTTCTTCTCCCTCCCTTCGGCCTCGCCGCGCCGCTTCCCCTCTCGCCGCCGCGCTTCCTCTCTCTCCACTGTGCGCTCTCCGCCCCTCTGCTCTTGCCACCCGCCTCCCTCGCCTCGCGTCGTTCTCTTCCAACAGCAGTGTCCGTCTTGGTCACCAGGGTACAGAACCCCCCGTCTTGTTCTGCCCCCTCACCTCTCTTGTGACACATCACCACAGCTCATTCGTGCGCGCGCGCCCGCCGCCGGTGAGGGCCAACCCGCTACACCAGCCCGCTTCCTTCTTTTCTACGGGTGTGTGTGTGTGGGGGGGGGGGTTGGCGGCCCGGTCGCACCACCATCCCGCTCCTCCCTTCACCAGTACCGTCTCCTCCAGAGCACTGTGTTCCTGGTTGCCGTTTGTCCTCCCCTCTTTGCTCTCCTTTCTTCCTTGCTCTGTTCCCACCCTCCACCTCTCTTCTCGCGACCTCCCGTAGGCGCCCTCGTTGCCCCAGTACCGGCGGGTGAACACAGTCCAGTGTTCCCTCCATAACGTGCTCCTCCATCTCTACTGGGGAGCGAAGTGTGAGTTATGGGTTCGTCGTGCACCATCCGCTTACTCTGTGACACCCACCCCGACTTCTGCAGCCTTCTCCCGACCACCGTGGGTGAGAAGGGAGTGGACTGCTGCCAGAGCATGCTGACCCGCCTCACCAAGGTGAGAGGTATCGGGTTTGCCAAACTGGACGGGTTCAAGACGTGCGGCCTGTTCCTCACCGAGTTTGTGGTGCCCCGGATGGCGATCACCTGCAAGGACTCCGCGTTGCTCTGTGTACCGATGACCGATCTCCTCAACGAGAGGGTCGACGACTTGGAATACCACCCCCTCCTCCCCGGTGACTTTGAGGAGGTCGTCGATGTGGACGCCGATTTGAGGCTTGCGTTGAGCGAATTCACCGACTTTCACGGCATCATGATCATCATCGGAGTCCTTGAAGATGGCATGCTGGCGGTAGGCCAGCTGGTGATAGGGAGGCACAAGGAGTCCGATGGCTTATGGAGGGCGTTGTTCGCAGAAGACCCGCTTGATAACTCTGTGTACGCCTTCCGCATCTCCGATGCGACGGGCACCTCGCGTGTGTTTGACGAACGAGGCCTTATCAGGTACTACCGATGCTCTCTCCCTTCTCCACCAACCATATGGACACTGATCGTGATGAACTAGCGTGCATGCAAATGCTTCTCGCTGGATTTCAAGGGATGTGTCATGGCACCAGGCCAAAGTGGTAGTGTTCGTGGAGGAAAGTGCGCTTTTAGAGTGGTTTTGTGCCCGCGTAGCGTTTTCGTACATAACGTTAGCGTTTTATTCGTACATGACGTTAAGGATTGTGTGAGTCCACCATGCCGAAGGGTCTTTTTCTGAACATTCTCTCCACGATATATTTTTCGTAACTCACAAGCATGAAACGTTTGCTTCTGACATCACTCAATTGAGCCATCGAATGTCCAGAGTCGTTCACACAAATATTAAATAGGCGAGAAGCGCTCAATCACCCTCACCCACAGCATAGAAAAGCGTTCAATCACCATCAGCCTACACGTGGGAACGCGTTCAATCGCCATCACCCCCACCGCATGGAAAAGCCTTCAATCACCATGGAAAAGCGTTCAATCGCCATGACCTCCCGGTAGCAGGGAGATTGGGTGCTTGGCTGGGGCGAAGGTGTTGGTCGGAGGAGGGAGTTGGAGCTTTTGGGAGTCGGAGCTTGGGTGGGGTTGGAGCTCGGATGGGGTTGGAGCTTGGGGGTTGGAGCTCGGAGCTCGGGTGGTTGGCTGGGGCGAAGGTGTTGGTCGGAGGTTGGACCTCTTCGGATGGATCAACTCTCCCCAGTATGACTGAAATCTTGGACGCCTAGGTGTTTCGTGACGGGTTTTAAGCTGACAATAATTTTAATTTCGTACCACAAAGAAAGTTGAAGATGAAACGCAACCGTGAGCTATCCTCGATGCAGGTGGCTCTTGGGCCACAGGCCAGACGGTGTGCCCTGGGAGTTCATCTGCCTCCTCTTGGGAGCTCTGCGAGAAGAAGAGCTTCAGAGCGCGCATGCTCCTGAGTACAGCCTTGCCCTTTGTCAATTGCTCCATTCGCTGCTTCTCGAGCAAAGTCATGTTCTTGAGCCTCATCTGGACTTCCAAGTGCTTGTGACCCTTCTTGTAAGTGTATTTCTGTATGACAATCGACCATCGCCCAACATCAACCCTTTCGCGCAGTGATGTAGTCTGTCGAGCTGCGTGTACCGCGCTTTGGATCGCGCCGTACGTTGCCTCATTGTCTGCCATCCTGTGGAGGGAGGGGAGACGGGGAGGAGTACCAAAGACAGCCAGAAGACAGGGAGCCCAAATGCCTGTCTTGGGAGATGGCGGAGGAGGGGGCCCCAACTGGGGCGAGATGGGAACACCACCCGCGAAACGAAGTGAACCACCTCTCCATCATAGGGGGAGGGGTAGAGTGCTGAGTGACGGGAGAAGGCGCGGTACCAGCCCAGAAAGGTGCGAGCGGCACACCCGAAAGGGTGCGAGCGGGCACACCTGAGAGCACATGGATATCAGGAGATATCGTGATTTCAACGATATATCCACCCTGCCCCAAATCGAGTGAATGGAGTCAGACCACGTGTGTGTTTCAACATGTGAAGGGTCAAGTTGACTCAAGTAACCTCCAGGTGACAATGAAAGGTGTCAGCAGGGATGGGGATAATTGAACGCTTTTGGTCTATGTACATCGATTAATAGGGTGTTAATCACCCTATTAATCAGGGGTTTTAAAACTCCGATGCCTTGCCAAAGTCGGCTACGTCCTTGTACATCTCGCGAAATTGATTCGCGCAATCCGCAATCCGCCGTAACAAGTATTTCCCATGGGCCGGAGGCGCTCTTGGATAAGAAGTCGGGTTCCAGGTCGACGCCTTCTAGTTTGTTAAGGTGCGCTACAATGGCACCCAGTGTCTCTTCGTCCTTGGCCTTGTGGCCCTTCTCGTACGCCGTGAAGGAGATGATGATTTTATGAGAGTTTGGGAACTCGGCCTCTTCCTCGGGCCCAGGCTCGAGGTCTTCGTCGAGGAGGGCCACCTGTGTGGCCGTGGGGGGAGACAAGGTTAGTCCTTTGTTTGGTCGTGTTTCTCTAGTCTCTAGGGCCCAATGGGCTCAATGTGTCTACAGCGCTGCCGCTTCCTCTCAAGGGTTTTGTGCGGGGTGTGTGTTGTGTTGGCCCTATTTCGTGTTGGTGTTTGTTGTGATGGGCCTCTGGGGCCGGTGTCGTGCTCGTCATCCTGGCGCCCGAGACGCGGTCGTCTGCCCGTCCTTCGTCGTCGCTGGAGAGTGTCTCTCCGGTGTCGTCCTCTCTGTTGTCCTTGTCCCCCTTGTTGGGGGCCCAAAGCTGCTCAGTGGCCTTGACTTTTGTCGACATACCCCCATGGGGGCCGTGTCCATGATGGTGCCGGGCCAGCCCCTCGTGCCGGAGCACGAGGGCGGTACCGCGGCTGTGTAGGGGCCAGGCCCGGAGGCCTTCCCTGTTGGATCGTCCCTCTTGTGTGGTGTGGCTGGGGTGGCTGTGTGGGGTGGTGTGGGTGTGCTGCATGCTGGCGGCTGCCAGCATGCAGGCTGTGGTGCCTCCGTTCTCGGGGGTGCTCGGGCGCGGCCCGCTGGCTCCTGCGCCCACCTGGTCGGGCGGGTCGTCTTGGCGCGGTCGCTTTGGCGACAGTAGCGTGTCCATGAACGCTTCGTCCATGGCGGCGAGGGCGGCGGCAGCGAGGGCGGGAGGCGGCGCGCGCTCCATGACCCTATCAGTTTACTGATAGTTGTTCAAGAATGTTTTTATAACTAGTAGTATGATAATACATCTGAGGCGAGAATAGTATGACAACTACTACCATTCTGTAGGCCTTGCGGCGACATTCGCGCGGGAGTGCGCAACTTGAGGTTGCATTTTGTTGGCCACGGAACCCCCAAAGGAGAATGCAAGTCTACCTCAAACTCGTGGCACAAATACCTGCCAAAAAGCCTAAAGAAGTGTAAATCTCACGCGTTTATGCATAGATGGTCATTGGCTGATGACCGCCGACCGCCTGTGCGGCTTCCTTTGATGCGTCAAGGCAGAGCTAAGCAATACGAGCAACTCGCTTCTCCTTCCTCAGAATGCTCCTGTCGAGACGACGCATTTTCATCTGCTCTTCTCACTTGCGCTGCGTTGGACTCTCGACCGGGCTGCCGGAGCAACTTGGAAGGGAGCGAGGCAGAATAAGAAAGGCGCTGCAGCGAGGCCTTATGCGGGGCCGCCCGTCACGGCCTAAGTAGCTGCCGCAGATCCCAATGCCATGCCATAGGAAAGGAAAGCGATGTGCTCGCCCCCCTTTCTCCTCCGCAACCTCCGACGCCGACCTGTCCCAGCTCCGTCGTCGCCATACTCTACCGCCAAAGTCAGATCACAACAGTTGCACAACATGAGGCCCTGCCTTCAAGCATAACATGGCTTTGTAAAGGTTAGAGCTCAACGTCCACCCAGCTGTTGTGTGCCACTTTGCCTTGATGGGGCGAGCGCAATAGAATGCCGCACCCGTTGAAGGAGGGCGGCATCAACCTCCTGCCCTGATCTTTCGATCATATCCACAACGTTAGCCGCAACTGTCATATTGTCGACGGAGAGACACGCGCTTAGCAGGTTCTCGCACGTCTCCGAGCGCGGGAACACACCATGGCGTCGCATGAGAGCTAGAACCTTCGGAAGAGTTTGTAGCCTGCTTGCTAGATCGCTTCCCCCACGCGCGGTGGCCGCCAGCAGCAAAGAAAATGAAACTGGGGTATATTTCGGTTTCCAGAGGGATTTACGCAACTCTTCGTGCTCCTCAAAAACCTGCAGCCGCCATGAAAGAATGGAGCACGTGAGCAGCCCCACACGCCTTGGTGTTCAAGTCCGGGAAGCTCATGTCACTTTCTCCGCGAGTGCAGGCGGACGCCTAGTCGCATTTCACCTGAAGCGCCTCAGCATAGTAGCCAGAGAGAACACAAAGCTCATACATGGAGTTGAGGGCACGTTCCTCTGGCAAAAGTCGAACGTTACCGCACCTGCACATGGAGTGAGAACGTGAGAGCGGGCCATCAATTAAAGGAAAAGGGGAGCTTGGATGTGTTTCAGTTCAAAGACTTGCGCCGACAATAGTGCATCCAGGATGGCTCCCTGCTTGTTGTATACAGCCCTGGGCTGCTGAGGTTGGTTGGGGTGAGAGGGGGGGGGGGGGGTTACATTCGTTGGAAGAGCTCCATTGCCTGAGGTACGGCCCCCGCCTTGCCAAAAGCGCGTATGAGCTCATTGTACGTCCAGTAATCCGCTGTGCGGCCTGCCTCGTGCATGTCGGCCCAAAGCTCGAGCACTTTCTTGAGAAGATTGGAGGTGAGATGATCGGGCCGCTCGCCAGGGCCTACGCGACGCATGGCGATCGTGCACCCCCGAATGAGCATCTCGTACACTGCATGCGTTGGCATCTCTCCCTCGTTCTTCATCTCCTCGAAAGTGTACAACGCCTGTGCGAGCTCGCCCGCGCGCAGATGGTGATAGATGATAGACGACCACGAGGGCATGAGCCACAAGTCTAGCCGTTGAGGCACGCGCTCAAGATATTCGCTCAGTCGATGGACCCATCCTGGATATGCCCTTGTCTGCGGCACTCTCACGAGCGGCGGATCAGCGTCGGCCGCTGCCGCGTGCGTGACAGTCGGGACGAAAGGCTCGCCGGTGATAGTGCTGTAGGCTCGCCCAACTTGATCAAAGCGCGCCATCTCGACCGCCGATGCTCCACCAGGGCCGTCGCCAGAGCTGGAGGAGGCAGAGCTGCAGCGGCACTGGAGGGAGAGGTGGTAGTACGCGAGAGTCACCTCTGCAGAGGAGGCAGTTCTGGGCAGGCCGAGGGCGGCGAAGGCGTCGTCCTTGGTGGTGAGTGAGGAGGTGGATGAGCTGCACACTCGCCGCGCTGCGCCTCGCGCGCGTGGGCGGCAGACGAGAGAGAGGAGGCGTGAGGCCATCCCCCCTCCCCCCCCCGGCGGTGCCTCGGCGCCCTCCGACGACACCGCGGAGAGAGAGGGAGAGCCGGGGGGGGGGGGGGGGGGAGACTGTTTAGTGTTAACCCTCGTATGCCGAATCCACCAGGTGGAAGATGAAGCCATTTATAGTACATATGGCTATATAGAGAGCCTCTAGGGGCCGTGGGAGGGCTATAGGGGCCCTCTAGGGCTGATATGAGGCCCCCTACCGGCTTGGGCACCAGTGCCTGTAATAAATTCGTCAATTATGCTTGGTTTTGGAAGCGCGGGAGAACGTTGCCACGAAAACTTGGCGGGAGCCCCCTGCCCCTGCCCCTGCCCCTGCCCCTGCGCTCTCTGCTCGCGCGAACGCCCCCCCCCCCCCCCCACCACCCTAGCTGGGAAACACAGCAGGAGCGTCTCCAAACACAGTAAAAACAGGCTGTGTTTTACATTTGTGCAAACACAGCCAAACACAGTCCAAAACACAGTGATACAGGAGGCAGGAAGGAGGGGGGGCTCTCCGCTCTCCCCTCTCTCCCTCTCCCTCCCCTCCCCTCCCCCCCCCCCCCCCCCGCACCCCCCTCTCTTCTCGCGAGCGTGGCCCAAGCGCGCCCCTCTCTCCCCCTCCCTCCTCAACACCATGTCCAGCTTCAACCCCAACCCCAACCGTGCCTCGCGCGCGCGCGATCGCCTCGAAGGCGAGGCAGAGGCTGATGCTGATGCCTGCGATGGGGCGCTGGTCCGTGAGGTGCCCACAGCCCTAGCTTCGCAGCGCTTTCAATGGGCAGCGTTGCTCAATGGAGCGCAAGGCCAAGGCTCGATCCGGATGGCCGCCGCGCAAGAAGAGGAAGAGGAGGAGGAGGTGCTTGCACGCGCGAGGCGCGAGGAGGGAGGTAGTGTTTGGTGTGCTCCCTGCGCGCGCCACTGGGCTGAACCACTGAACCAACCCTTGTTGCAAGGCGTGCGCAAGCGCTCGCTTGCTCGCTTGCAGCGAAGCGCACCGATCCTGCGTGGGCATGTGTGATCATCCTCAATGAGGATGATCCAAATCACCCTGCGTGGCGTTGCATCGGCTGCGGCGTGGAGCGGAGATGCGATGAGATTGCAAATTAAACCTGATTGCAATCACTGCAGCAGATAGAGAAAAGCGGAGAAGATAGCGAATTAAACCTATTTGCGAGGCGCCTAGGAGGGAGAAAGGTGGGGAAACTTCCCTTCTCTTCGAGAGAAAGAGAGAGAACGCTCCACAACCCAAGACCCTATGCGTCCAAGCGAAGCTTTTTGACCGAGAACGAGAACGAGAGAATTATAACGATAAATGCCGAACGACGAAGAGGAGCCTAACCAGTGTCGATTCGCGAATGCGACAGAATATTGTCGTCGCAAATTTTCATCACAAGAGCTTAAGGAGCTAAAGGCTTGTTTGAAGCAGATGGCGACCAGGGATCACTCTTATCCAGATATATTAGCGGATCTCGCCGACTTTCAGGAGGCGTGCACTAGTGGCCTATTTGATCTCACTGATGATGTTGATGTTGCATTTTCTGATAGAGCTGAGACCATGGCATCATACAAATGGGCTAATGTGTACTTGTCTCATTGGCCTCACTTGAAGTGGGCTGCCTGTCGGCTTCTCGCGCTGTCTTGCTCGGCGTCAGGGTGCGAGCGCTCTTGGTCCGTCGAGGATTGGATTCACTCGAAGAAGCGCAACAGATTGGGCCAAACCACAGTAGAGAGGCTTGTGAGGTGCCACACCAATCTGGTCTTGGAGGATTTGTTGGAGGATTGGGAGTCCCATGTGCTGCCTTGGGAGCTAGAGATGGTTGTGGAGGAGCCAGAGGACGAAAATGACTGTTAGCTTTGTTCCCGTTAGTATTGTAACTATAGTTACTAACTTTATAATACCTGATATTAGGCTAATATCAGGTCTGATATCAGGTGTTAGGTTAGACGACCTCATCCCTGACGTCCCATCACTGCTCTCCATGGCGAAGACCAAAAGCGAGCGCGCCGCGGCGGGGGGGAAGGGAGGGGGATGGATGGGTCGGTGGAGAGGTGGAAGGGTTTTTTTTGGTGGCCCCAACTCCCCACCGTCGGTGCACAGTGCCCAGTGGCTCTGTCTCAACCAACAAACCAACCCAAACACCTGCTCCAAAAAAATAGCTGCCCCACCTGACAGCACAACTGATGGCCCAACAGATGCCGCCCCACCCTGACCACGGAAGCGTTTGCTCACACCCCCACGTCGATGTTCCTGTCGTTTTCCATGTTGTTCTTTGGATTTCTCTATTATACAACTAAGTTTATACTTAGTTCACCCATGGCGGGGCACGAGCCCCCCCCTCTCTCCACTCCTCCCCCGCCATGGGGGAGGAACCACCCACTCTCCTGGCATGCCTGATGGCTTGCCAGGAGCACACTGCCATGCTGACCCATCCCTCTCCCCACAGGCACGCCTGATTCGCCCGCCCTGGCCTGTCGTGGCCAGCCCATCCCTCTGACCAGCCCCTCCTCCCCCTGGGCCCCCCTGATCAGGACCCCCCAGCCAGCTCCAGTCGACTGGCAGGGGCTCGAGAGCCAGCGATGGAGAGGCAGGAGGGGCCAGGGCCATGCCCCAGCCTCACCTGCCTCCTGAGCTGCGCTCCCAGGCCCCTGCTGGCCTCCTGGGGACCTGAAGAGGGGCCGCAGGCGCGCGCCATGGGCCCCCGCCGCAGGGAAGAGAGGAGGAAAAAGGAAGAGGGAGGGGAGGGGGGAGTGGCAGCTCTCCCCTCCGGCGTTTACGTGTCTTCTCGCCCCGTTTGGGTAAGAGAAGACGGGGGCGCCAGAACCAGGAGGGAAGGGCCGCGGCTCGCCGCGGCCACTCGCTCTTGCGAGGAGAGATTAGCGTTTCTGGGCTCCTATTCATGAGTGCCCCCCCCCCCCTGCGTTGTTTTTACCCGAAAGGGGTTTTCCCCCAGCGTGGACTCGAGGAGAGGACGTGCTGGGGTGCGCGGGGTCGGTGCGTGCACTGGGGGAGGACGAATATCGGGGGGAGGGGGCGGTGCCCCCTCCCCCCGGTAGCACTCGGACACCTGGCTCGTCAGGCATGGCGGGATTCCGGGACGGAAAAGTTGTGTCCAATTAGCTAGTGGGGTTGGCTAGGATATAACATTAATTATTTTAATTATTTTATTTCTCTATTATAGACTTCTGCGTACGTCACGACACGAGCGATAAGGGGACATCGTGAGTTCCAATCAGATATCGACCCTGCCCCACATCGAGTCAATGGACCACGTGTGTGTTTCGACATACGTGTGAAAGGTGGCCAGTTGAGTCATGTAACCTCCAGGTGACAACGGAAGGTGCTAGCAGGGATGGGGATAATTGAACGCTTTTGGTCTTGGGCAGGCAAGAGGAACATCACGGAGGTGCAGTGGGCGGACACGTACGACGAGCCCGAGGACGGTTGGAGCGATGAGGACCCGATCTTTGCCGCGCCGCGACCAAAAAAATAAAATTTGTTAAAAATTAAATATTTTCCAAAGATCACAATGACGCAACTACCCAACCAAACCTTGCCAAACCTCAAAGAGTCAACACTTCCAAGAAGCTGCCAAAAGGTGCAAGTGTACTACATAGATGCTCCATTAGGGCCTGCTATTAGCTCCTGATATCAGCTGATATTAGGTCCTCTAGACCTGATGACCTGATGGCTTGATATAAGGTCATGACGAGGTCAGGCGACTATAAATATAATTGACAATTGAATTCTCTCGTAGTAGTAGTCGTGCACTTGGCGCGAAAAACAGCGTGGGAAAGGGGGGATGGGTGGTTCTCGCCCCTCATGAGGGCTTGAGGGGCGAGTCAAGACAGTGAGGAGGGGCGCCCCCCCCCCCCCCCCGTCCATGGCGACCAAACACAGAAGCTAGATTAGCGTCTGAGGGTAATTAATAATCAATGATCAGCAATGCAGAAGTATATAAGTAAGCTATTCTTTTGATATTTTATGACTATACTTATAATATCGCGTAACAACCTGATATTAGGCTGAGAATAGGACCTGATATCAGGCTAAGGCAGCCGAAACCTGACGACCTGATACCTGACGGAGCATTTATGAGTGCACACATTTATATATTGATGCTTGTCATCCGCACGCAAGTGCAACTAGCCCCAAGACGTTCTTTGCATCGCTTGGTATGGAGAGGATTGAGCAGACTAGAATCCTTACACCGATGCGCGTGACCACCGGCCGCCACCCTCCTCATCTCCATCATATGACGTGACCCTCGGGCCACCGCCTCCAGGGGATTGGATCGGGGAAAGAGGCGTTGCATATGGTGGCGCTAGTCTCGATGGATGGCGCGGCGCTGAGGTCCGCCAACCCGAGGGCCCGCTTGAGGGCCGGCCTTCTTCGTCACGAAGGGTGGAAATGGAATCATCGTCGTACGCCGACTCCCAATCCCAATCGTCATAGTCGGCCATCCAGCTCACGGCCGAAGACGCGATGGAGACTGCACGCGGCGCGGACATCCGTGGTGCAGACATCCGACTACTCATGGGCTGTTTTGACAGCTTTCTCTCGCTCAGAGTCGGCAGCGGGCCCTTGGGCGCTCGGGGCGGTGCATATGTTGAGCGCCGCGGAGGGATTTTGGGCTCTTTCGGTGGCGGCGGTGGGTCTGCAGGAACAATGCTTAGCCCGCGGCCAAGCGAGTTTGTTTGGCGCTTCAGCCAACTTTGCTGCGTTTGTTGCTCGAGAGCGTATTTCCGCGGAGTGGACCCTTGGACGGCCGCCGCACGCGACTTTTTTACACCGCCAAGAGTCTGCGCGACGAGTGTTAGGCTCACTTCGCGGTGGGGCATCGGGTACATGGCAAGCGCGATGGGCCCATACAAGCCCAAGTCGATGAGCTCTCGGGGTGTCGTCTTGAAGAAGTGGCCAAATTCACAACCAGCTCGTCGGCGGTCGTTCTCGTGCAGCATGACTATGTTCAAGTTGTTGTTGAGCGCATGTGACACCTCTCGCGCGAGGCTTTCGCCTGCATGGCCTACAAATGTGTGCCGGTTCAGATACAAGAGGAAGATCTGCTTCCGCTTGCGGAGATCGTCCATAGGCCGTCGCACACGTCGTGCCGACCTTGCGCTAGACGCATCTGATGAGCTAGGACCGCGCATGTCTTCCGCTCCTTGAGTTGATGCGCCTGGCTCAGCCGGAATAGCCGCATCATGGGCCAAGTCGATGTCGATGCTCTGCAAATCATCGCTGGCACTGCCAAGGTGCAACATACCCTCGAGTGGGGCCTGCACGACACAGATTTCGGTCTCCGGAAAGAAGGCGGCCAGCTCCTTGGCGACCATTTCGCTGCCAGGATTGTTCGGTGAAGCGTAGATGGCCACCGGCTTGCTCATCTTGAGCTGATCAACGTTGACGTCGCGGTCCAAATAGACGCCCAACATAGGCTTGGAGGAATAGAGCGGTGTTTGCCGCAGGACATTCCGCGCGATCTCCTTGAGTGTGCATAACTGAAACACCGTGATGCGATGCCAAGGTATGATTGGGCGTTCGTAGCCAACTGGGCCAAACATGAAGTCACGCAGGTCTTCGGGGCACTCTGCTCGCGCCTCCTCGAGCGTGAAACCGCCTTTGCTGGCGTCGGTCTCATGTACGAGAAGGATAGGCTTATTCCGTTGCATGGATGCGCGCGCCTCTCGCAGGCAGTTGCGAGACGTGAAATAGCCTCGCGAAAGAAACACGAGCACCACCATTGTTTCATCAATATAGGCTTCGAGTGCGCCGATGTCCTGAAGGTCGTCCACGTCCAAGAAGATCTTCATGCCATGAACCATCCGCAGTAGCTGACGCTTTATAACAGCAACCTGGTCTTGCCCGGTGCTCCACACGTGGCTGAGGAATAGGTGGTACTGATGCTCTTGCCGAATGGTGATGACAGGCGGCGCCCGCGTTCTCTTCAGCTTGAGCACCTCCGCGTTGCCCTCCACAAAAGCCGCGTGTATCGCCAGTAAAACAAGGGCACCAGCGAGAACGCACATGCCGACCAAGCAGATAAGCGCAAGATCATCGAGCGACTGGAACACGAACACGTCAGCTAGAGGTGAGAGCCGCCCCTCCTGCCAAGCGACCGCGGCGCCTCCGTTGGCGATGGCAACGTCGAATTGCTCGTAGGCGTACATATAGGTAGAGCCAAGGAAAAGGACAATCACCACCGATTGCAATCCCAAGGAGAACACTTGTTGGTCGCGGTCCTTGAATGGAGCGAGCATCGTCTGACCTATCAAGAACAAGACGCTGAAGAGGAGCGCGAGGACGAGGCGCAGGAAAGCGGCGCTCTCCGGTACAATGAGCACGAACCCAGTTAAGAATAGTTTGCGGACCAACTCAACGAAATCCCACCAGAAGAACGCAGGTTTGTAGTCACGTGTTAAAACGCGCGCGGCATGCGAGAGTTTGCTTGGCCGCCTAGAGAGTACTTGTTTGCGGACGGCCCAGAGAAGGAGCGCGAGGCCGAGGAGGCAGCCCACAGGCCACACCCCGACCAGGAAAACGGCGACAGCTCGGAGTTGATAGAAGCCCTTGGACGCTGGATGGCCCGAAGTTGGGCATTCAATGTCTAGGCTTTCAGAGATAAATTCGCGATACTGCCCTTTCTCTGAGTCGTAGACGAAACGGACGCAATGGAGTGCGCGAAAAATCGAGGCAGAGACGGTCACGCAAAAAAAAATGCCCATCCACAGTATCAATGGGAGCAAGCCGATGCCTGTTGCGGATACACACTTGAGCATAGTGCGACGGCCACCTTCATCGGTAGATGGTGAGTCATCACGCAAGCGCCATTTTTGGCGAAGCCACAAAAGCCCGCGCAGCGTGGCGGCGACCGCGATCAGGATTATAGGAAAAGTAGCCTTGACGATGAGAAATCGCTGATAGCCGCCGATGCATTCGGTCGGAATGAATAAGTCGCCAAAAATGTCAATGTAGACGACCTCTAGAGCTCGCAGCACTGCCCGGTAGAGGTTGGGCATTTCAATTGAATATACTGGTCCAATGACCGCGACAACCTGGACAAATCCAATGAAAGCCTTCAGTTTGCCCTCGATGTTGAGCGCGTCAATAATCGCAGCCGCACGTGTAGACGCAGCCCTCACGCGGGCCGAGCGGCCGTGTGCGACGTAGATCGCTGCGGCGATCAAAAGCGGGATGCCGATGACGAGCTCATAAATGAGCACAAAGCGGGCGGGAGAGGGACATTTCGCGCATTGGGCATCCGCCCATGAGAAGTAGTAGCCGCTTTCGACACATATCTCGCACATTGGCCCGGTATGTCCCGGTGCACAATAGCCATCGCCAGAGTTTCCGATCTCTCGGCCGCCCAAACACGGGGTGGTGCCATTGCCCCCCTCTACGCAAAGCTGAATGAAGCGAGATCTCTCGCCGAGACGCCACGTGCCCGGCTCGAGATAGATCGTGGGCAGCGTTGTGGATCCGAAAGGGCAACTAGCGCCGGCGATGCAGGGGCGGCATGTTTCCGTGCTCGCATCCATAGTCTCGGAGAGCCGGAAGTGCCCAGCCTCGCAGATTTCGCAACTTTCGTATGGATATGTGGAGTTGGTCCCCTCCGCGCACCGCTCGCACGAGGTGCTGCCCTCCACGTGTTGGAATGTACCGGGTAGACAGGTTTCACACGTCACACTCGCCATCTGCGGTTGCACCTGCCCCGCAGGGCAAGGTGCACACTGGTCAGCGCCGATGTTGGGCTTGTAATGGCCCGGGTGGCAAGGCTTGCAGACGGTGTCGGGCCGCTCATCCGAGGGCTCGAAGCCCTTATCGCAGGAGCAGATTCGCATAATTGGATCAGGGACTAGGCCATCGGGACACACGATTTCCAATCGAAGCGCTCCCAGGGCGGGCGTGGCGCTCTCACGGTCCTCGCCTTCCAAGCCCAAGGAGAGCTCGAGGGAATATATGCCCAGTCGCTCGGGCTGGACGGTCGCTACGTACCTCCCGCTCGTGGGGGAGTCTACCAGCACTTGCAATGAATCGCCTTGCAATGAATCGCCGGTAGCACGTATCACGGTGCTATCACTCATGGAAAGCTCGCGTAGCGCCGCAGTGAAGCTCCGAGGATCGGACAGCTCCACCCGTGTGATGGGGTTTGAGTGAAGAAGCGGAAGACCCTCAATGTCGCAGGCAGTAAATGGTATCTCTGTCTTCACCCCGAAGACAATAGGCATCATGGCCTCCGCTGGCCGAGACGGCAACAAGGACGAGTTTGAGTCGAGCTTGGTTTCGTTGCACCAGCTCATTGCAGGTATGTTACCCCAAACGGTTTGGTTCGCGACAGCGGTCGCCAGCACCTCCACCGCGATGTCGAACGGCACATCGACGTCATCACCGCCCCCGGCCTGAGAAATATTCACTTGGACACTGGCGCCGTAGCCAGCTTCCAACCCAACCTCAGAGATCGAGTAGGCGGCGAATCGCATCTGCACGCCGGCACCCGTCACAGCTCCTGCGCGAGATCCGAAGGAGACCAGCTGCACGGGTCGGGGCACCACATTCGTAACGTCAATGACTGTCCAATTCCGGTACAGCGGGCCGCGTGGATCTTGAGCAACGACAAGGTCAAGATCCTGAGAGAGCACCCCGGCCTCCGTCTTGTGCAGCGATACCTGAACTTGCCTAGTACACTCGCAGCTTACGGCAGTCTGGCGTATCGGATCCACATTGACGAACGAAATGGTATCGTCACGGTGATATGTGTCAGGCTGCTGGACGGTGAGGAATTCGAGAGCACGGCGTGTACGCGGGTGAAGCACGCGCTCGAACGATGGCATGACGCTTGGAGGACCAGGGAGAAGCAACAAGGACCGAATGGGTCGTTGCTGGTCCGCTGAGGCTGAGAAGGGATAAACCCCATTCCAGAAGGCGGCCGTCTGAAAGGCGGCCGAACCAAAGACGAGGCTCCGCAGTGCGGAACGTCCGCGTGACTTCTTCAGTGACGACGAGGAGCCGCTGCCACTACCGCTGCTACGAGCACCAGTCTCGCTGATGCACCTTGGTTGCATCTCAGCCGAAGCGCGCGCACTGCCGTCACTGCCTCGTAGTTTACTACAAGCGTGCATGAAGAGGCACTTTGGGCTGAGTTTGGAGCGCGAAAAGGCGGTCTGGGCTCCCAGAGCTTGCGCAACGATGAGAAGGCTGACATGCCGATAGTCACCGGCATGCATTGCCAGTGCGAGGGCGTCGTAGAGCCCACCGTTGATGAGGTCGTCAGGAGTGGTTTGGAAGAAGCGAGCAAACGCACATCCATCGCGTTCCGGATCGTTCTCGTGCAACATTACGATGCGCATCCCACACTCTTGAGCCGCGCGGACTTCTTCCGCAAGACGGGCGCCAGCGTCTCCCGTCCAGGTAATTGAGTTCAGGTAGAGCAAGAGTATGTGTCTCGAGCTGACCCGTTTCACGGGCGATCCGCTTGAGCTAGCGCCGTTCATCAGAGCAAGCGTTCGGCGAAAAGCCGCCGGCGCAATAGTGCTCACGAGCGGCCTCTGGGATGGCCTGCACTTGTCGGACAGCTCTCGCGCCGTTGATTCGGCGCCCGGGTTGTGGGAGGAGACGTAGAGCACCGGCGGCGAGCCCACGAAGGAGAGCTTGGCAAAGCTTACCTCCCCAGTGAGGCAAAGCTCCACACGTCGTGACGACGCAGTTGTTCGGGCCAATTGCTCTGATGTCGGCGCGGCCACCTCGGGCGGACTCTTCACAAGCTGCCCCGTGCCGTCTTGAAGGTACCGTGGGGTGTAGCTGAGCATACTGCCAGCGATGAGCTTCAGAGCACAAAGCTGGAACTCCTTCACCCGATGCCATGTCAACGCCTCTCGGCGGGTGCCGTTGGAGTTCATGAATACGTACTCGCGGTATTCCGGAGGGCAATCGTCTATAGCCTGCTGCAAGTTTGCATAGCCGCCCTTCGTCACATCTGCTTCCAGGACAAGAACCACCGGTTTCTTCATCTCGACAGTCGCAGTCAGTTCTCGCAAGCAATTGGTGGATGTGAAGTAGCCGCGCGATAGAAAGATCAGCACCACGCTCGTCTCTTGCACGTGCTGCTCAAGTGCCCCGATGTCCTTCAGGTCGTCCACGTCGAGGAAGATTTGCACTCCAGGCAGATGAAGCTGCAGTTGCCGCTTGATCGCGGCAACTTGGTCTTGGCCAGTACTCCAGACATGGGATAAGAAGAGGTGGTAGCGATGCCCTTGACTTATGGTGAGCACGGGGGGTAGCATGGTGTCCTTCAAGACGAAATCGCGATTTTGAGTCCCGAGGATCCATTGGCGTAGAGCAGCAAGGCCGACGATCGACGCGAGCACCATGACGATGATAACAATCATAAGCGCGATTTCGTCCGCAGAGTTGAAGGCGAGGACTAGCGAAACAGCGTTGAACCGGTTGTCAACTGGCAAAAATACGGCGAAGCGTTGGTACATGTAGATGAACGAGTAGCCTAGAATGAGGACAAAGCAAACCACCTGCTCCGCCATGGACAACGCAGCCACGTCTCGGCGTAGGTGCGGCTTCAGTATCATCTGTAGTAGCATGCAACCCAGACTGACAAGGAGCGCGACAATCAATCGGATGAAGCCGGCAGCCTCAGGAATCAGGAGGAGGACGCCAGTGAGCGCGATACGGCGGAGATGCTCCACAATGCCCCACCAGTACTGGCCTGTGCGGTACTCAGCCCAAAAAGTCTTGGACGCCGTAGAGAGCATGCTAGGTGTGCGCCGTTTGATAGCTCCACGAATGCAGACCAGCAAGACGGTCAGGGCAACAGCTGAACCAGCAGGCCAGATGGCCAATATAATCACCGCCACCCACCTCAGGTGAGTAGCTTCCGGCGAGTCGCATTCCACATCGGGGCTGGACCACAAGAAAGTGCGGTATTCTAGAGGATCCGACGAGGCAACGACTTGCCTACAGTGAAGCGCGCCGAATGCCGCAGCGGAGACTGTAGGGCAAAGAATGAGGACAACAGCCAATGAAGGCTTCAATGCGGCGAGGGCACCCTCGCTGCTAGCTTGCTTGATCTTCCCCCAAGGGCACCGGGCTACCGAACATTGATGTGCACGAAGACTCTTGGTAGCACAGATGACGAAGATGATGACAATGACAACCAGCGGGAAGCCGGCCGTGAGGAGCATGTAGTTCATGTAGCCACCCGCACAGGCGTGAGCCATGAACGGCTCGCCCCATATGTCAAGCTCGAACCAGCTAAGCACAAGGAGGAGCGTACGGAGTGCGCTAGGAACATCGATCGAATAGGTGGACGCGGCGCCAGCAACTTGAGCAAAGCCGATCAAGATGCGGACTTTCACCAAGAGACTCGATCCTTGCGTAGCCTGCTGCACCAACCGAAGCGCCGCGTTGAGCCGGTCAGAGACGTTGCGACGCCGAAGGAGCCGAAGGAAAGCGACAGCAAGCAGCGGGCCACCAAGAAGTGCAAGGTACATGAAGGCGTAGCCGGCGATTGAGTGGCATTGCCTGCACCTTGCATATCCCGCAGAAAAGTAATACCCCTCGGAGCACACTTCGCACCGGAAACCTGAGTGGCCAGTGCGGCAGTAGCCCGCACCATCGGCGCCGGCGTCGCCGCCACCTATGCATGGGCTGACGTCTCCGGCCTGCTCGCAATGATCAAGCATGTGGGACAAGGGAGACAATCGCCATGTCCCGAACTTGAGCTGCATCGCAGGCATCGTCGTCGAATTGATAGGACAAGTGGCAAGTGGAGGGCAGGGTCGACATGTAGCTTCGCTGGCCATGACGTTGGACGAATCACGAACCGAACCGGAGGCGCACTCGGTGCAGTCGTTGAATGGCGCCACCGACGTTGTGCGTGTCGGGCACAAGTTGCACCGCCTCTGCCCTGCAAGGTCTTGAAAAGTGCCGGGAGAGCAAGGCAGGCACGACGTTGCACCTGCGTCAGGCTGGAAGCTTCCGGCAGGGCATGGCGTGCACTCACTGGAACCGCTCGCCTTCTTGAAATATCCTTGAGAGCACGGCTTGCACGCTCGCGGCACAAGGTCGAAGAGACGGTCAGTTCCATCAGGCTCATGGCCTTGCTTGCAAGTGCAGATGTTCGTGCCAGCTTGCGCCACGAGTCCTTCGGGACAGCCGACTTCGAACTCCAGAGCGCCGAGCAGCGGCGTGGCATCAGCGCCACTCGGCCATCCACCTATTTGACGCGCGCCCAGGCCGCTCTCCATACCCAGGCGGAGCTCCAAGCTCAGCCTTCCCAAGGTTGTCGCCTTGATAATCGCGGCATAGCGGCCGCCTCCGTGGCTGACGACATTGGCGGGAAGTCGCTCTCCAGATGTCTGCTCGATCAGCGCAGCGGAGAAAGAGCGCGGGTCAGGAAGCGCCCGCCGGCTTGTGGGGAGAGCATGATCAACGGCGAAACCCTCCTCATCACAAGCAGTGAAGGCGACGCTTATTTCATCACCAATGCTCATGCCTACAGTCCACTCGGATGAGATGCCCTCCGCTGCTGGGCCCGCAGCGGAGCACGGCTGGCCACGAGGCACCCAACCCCAGACCGTTTGCTCCGCCGAAGTCATCGCGAGCACAGAGGCTTCAACTTCCACGAGAATCTGACGGCACTCTTGAGCTGCGTCGGTTGACACGTTCACCATGATGTCTCCCCGGTATCGGCCGTTATCGGACCTCTCCGCTAGTGATCTAGCACTTAGCATGACGGGTATTCCAACATGCATTGGGCCCTCGCGCCGAAGTAGTGATATCAGCGAGGGAAAATAGCCGTGGACCAGTTTGGCCGACCAGATTGAATAGTTGGGATAACCACCGCCCGGGCGTGGTTTTGTGACAGTGAGGTTGAAGTGACGAGTGCCCGTGTCGTTCCCTGTTTTGAAGAGGACGACCTCTACCTGTCTAGAACAACGACAATGGATTGCAGCGCGTTGCGCAGGGTCAAGGGACAAGATTTGGACAGCAGCATCGTCAATTGCGACAGGTACTTTGATAGAGATAAAATCTCCGAGGGTGCGGCACGAGCAGCCAAGGGCGCCATCAACCCCGTTGAGAGGCACCGTTTCGCAGCCGTCTGAGCTCCAAACATGGGCATCCTGGTCCCAATACCGACACTCAAGGGCGCTTTCGCAACGCGAAGCCCCATCTCGCATCGTCTCGAAGATGTCACGTGAGGAGGGCTGTCCTACACAATTCTGGGCCGTATCCTCTAGGGAGCTCACGGGCAGGGCCAATAGAATCGGTTCTCGTAATTCCGTCACCTTTGAGTTATTGACGTACAAGTTGAAGGATGTGGTCGGGCCTATGAGGGCATTCGACTGGCCGGGCGCACTGCCATGCACGTTTTGCCCCGTAGTCCACATGGCTACCGTCATCGGAACGCCGGCATTGAGAGCGGACGTCAGGCCGTTGGGTAACTGAATGGTGGCGTTTCTGGCCCCGCTCGAGCCGAACGATAGGGATGAGCTCTCAACGCGTTGCACCGAGATGTTCAGTGCTGGACTCGTGATAGTGGTGGATCCGAGGCTGCCTGCGTGATTGAGGAGCGCATCTACAACAAGATCGATAGTTTTGCGGACCTCCTCACCCGCACCGATAGAGTTGGGATCCTCACCATCTGGGTAAGCTAGTGAGGCATCCTGAAGTACCTGGCTCAATCCTTGAGTAACACCATCGATAAGCTCGAAAGTTATGTTCTGGCCAGTACGAAGGGATGAAATTCCGCTGATCCTGTTCATTGCCTCAATCACCCACTCATCATAGGCGGCTGGCGGCAGAGGCCAGGGCGGACCTGGCGACGGTGAGAGTGGAATCGGCGGTGTGGAGGGTGGCGGCGGCGAGGGCGGCACTCTTGGCGGCAGCGGTGGCGACGGTGGTGGAGGGGGAGGAAGAGGAGCAAAACCCTCCAGCACAACGACGTCGGAGAGACCGAGAGCTTGCCCTCCTAAGGCAATCGAAGCGTCTTCCAAGGTGAGTGCGTCCCATAGTCTCCGAATGCGCGGGATGTCTAGCTCCTCCACAAGAAGCTCGATCGCCATCCTCACCGACGCAGCTTGCAGTGTCACCTTTACGTTGACAAGGTCGACAATGAAGTACTGCGAAACCCAGTTGGCCATATCCGACTCGCCGTAGTCCTCCACGGCGCCTTCCATAGTGAGACCAAGAATCATGCGCACTTGGCGCGGTGGTGGCGAGGGCGGGACGGCAACCGGCGGCAGCGGCGAGGGCGGAATATCGGGGGGTTCCAAGAAGTCAGGTGCAAGAGTAACCTTCGGCATGCTAGGCGGTGGAGAAGGCGGCAGTGACGGGCTTAGCTGTGGCATTGGGCTTGGCAGCGTCGGGTACGGCGCTGGAGAAAGTGGCGGCGGTGATGTTGGCGTCGGCTGTGGCACTGGTGGCAAAGAAGGCGGTGGTGATGTAGGCTCGGGCGTGGGCGTGGGCGAGCGCTGTGGTGTTGGATTCTCGGGTTGAGGTGAGAGTGGGGGCCGTGGTAGCGACGGCTCTTGCACCGGTGGAGGTGGGGGCCGTGGTGATGAAGGCTCAGGTGATGGTGGTAGCATGGGCGATGGAAACTTTGGCACCGGGGATGGGGGCATAGGCAAGGTTGGAGGACTCGGGGGCGGCTGCAAAGCTGGCAGTGGAGGCGGCTGTGAAGGCGATGCAGGTGGTTCCGGCGGTGCCAATGTGGGCAACTGTGGCAATAGCGGGAAATGTGGCGGCGGGCGTGGAGGCGGCGTGGGAGGCGGCACAGCTGGTGACGGTTCTTGCACAGTCGGCGGCGGCGGCGGCAGCGGACTCGGAGGTGGTGTGGGAGGCGATAGAGGCGGCGGCGGTGGCGGCGCGGGCAATGGCGGCATCGGCTTCGGCGGCACAAGTGGCGGCGTCTCTGGCGTAGTTGGCGGCGGCGGCAACAGCGGCGATGGCAGTTGCGGGCGTGTAGGCGTCGGCGGTGAAGGAGAAGACGGCGGCGGCGGCACTGGTGGTGGTGGCATACCTGGTTTGGGCGGCGGCGGTTCTGGCACCAGCGGTGGTGGCAGTGAGGGCGAGGGCGGTATTGATAGGGGCGGTATAGGCGACGGCGGCTCTAGCCTTGGCGGTGGCATTGGTTGTGGTGTTGCCGGAGACGATGGCAATCCCGTTGGCGGAGGATCCGGTGATGGTGGCAATGGTGGCGGCGGGAGAGGTGGTGAGGTTGGGGGGGGAGGTGAACGATCATGCGGAGGGGTGCCCGGTAGCGGAGATTCGGATTGCGGTAATGGTAGTCGGGGTGGAGCCCGAGAAGGCGATGTGGATGGCGGGGGACGTGGTAGCGGCAACGATAGTGGCGGTGGGTCAGGCGATGGAGGCCTGTGTGGCGGAAGCTCGGGTGGGGGCAGCATTGGTGGTGGTGGAGCTGGAGGGGGCGGGTCTGCAAGTGGAGGCGCTGGCGAGGGAGGTTTGGGTATCGGAGGCTCGTAGGACGGCGGCGTTGGTGACGGCGGGACTAGGGGTGGAGTCTTGGACGGCGGAGGGTCAAGCTGAGGCGGCATTGGAGACGGGGGTGGATTGCCCGGCGGTGGAGGCGCCGGTGACAGTGGGACAGGTGATGGGTGCGCAAGCGGTGAAGAGTCGGGCGGCGGTAGCGTTGGTGGCGGTGGAGCCGGAGGTGCTAGTGGCGGCGGCGTTTGGGGCGGCATTGGTGCCAGTCTTGTTGGCGGCGGCGGAAATGGAGGTTGGGATACGGGCGGCAGAGCGTCGGAAGCCGGTGGTCTTGGTAGCGGTGAAGTCGGATGTGGTGATACCGGTGGCGGCGGCGTTGGCGGCGGCAAGACTGGTGGTGGAAGCCTGGGCGACGGAGGGTCCGGTGGAGGTGGAGCTAGTGGTGGAGGCGCTTGTGGCGGAGGCCTCGGTAGGAAAGGGTCAGAAAAAGGTGATTTTGGCAGTGGTGGAGTCGGAGGTGACGTTGCTGGTGGTGGCGGCGTGGGTGGCGACGAGACAGGTGGTGGAGGCGCGGGCGGCGGCGGTGTCGGTGGAGCTGGAGCTGGTGGAGCTGATGGCGGCGGCGAAATCGGTGGTGGAGGGACGGGCGGCGGAGCGTCGTGCGGCGGTAGTGTTGGTGGCGGTGGAGCTAGAAATGGCGGTGCTAGTGGCGGCGTTGTTGGTGTCGGCAAGACGGGTAGGGGAAGACTAGGCGGCGGAGGGTCGGGCGGAGGCGGCCTTGGTGATGGTAGCGCCGGAAGAGGCGTGTTTGATGCTGGCGGCAGTACTACTGGTGGGTGGTTGGGCTGTGAAGTGTCGGGCGGCCGTAGTGTTGGAGGCGTTGGAGCCGAAGGTGGTGGTTGCGGCAGCGTTGGTGACGGCTCGACGGTCGGTGGAGGCGCAGGGGGCGCAGGGTCGGGCGACGGTAGTGTTGGTTGTATTGGAGCCAGAGGTGGTAGGGTTAGTGGCGGCGGCGAAACTGGTGGAGGAGGGACGGGCGGCGGAGCTTCGGGCGGCGGTAGTGTTGGTGGCGTTGGAGCCGGAGGTGGTGCTTGGGGCAGCTTTGGTAACGGCTGGACAGGTGGAGGAGGCGCGGGCGGAGGGTCCGGCGACGGCAGTGTTGGTTGCGGTGGAGCCGGAAGTGATGGGGCTGGTGGCGGCGGCGGAACCGGTGGTGGAGGGACGGACGGTGGAGCGTCGGGCGGCGGTAGTGTTGGTTGCGGTGGAGCCGGAGGTGGTGGTTGCGGCGGCGTGGGTGCTAGTGGCGGCGGGACCGGTGGGGGAAGACTGGGCCGCGGAGGGTCGAGAGGAGGCGGCCTTGGTGGCGGTGGCGCCGGAAGAGGTGGGTTTAGCGGCGGAGGTAGTCGTGGTGGTAAAGCGTCGGGCGGCGGTAGTGTAGATGGCGGTAGTGTTGGTGGCGGTGGAGCCGATGGCGGCGGGGTTGGTGGCGGTAGTGTTGGTGGCGGTGGCGGGGGGATGGGTAGTGGGGACGCGGGCGACGGCGGTGGTGGTGTAGGTGGCGGTAGTGCTGGTGGCGGTGGAGTCGGAGGCGGCGGGGTTGGTGGCGGTAGTGGTGGTGGCGATGGCGGGGGGGGGGCGGTGGAGGCGCGGGCGGCGGAGCGTCGGGCGGCGGTAGTGCTGGTGGCGATGGAGCCGGTGGCGGCGGGGTTGGTGGCGGTAGTGTTAGTGTCGGTGGCGGTGGGATCGGTGGTGGAGGCGCGGGCGGCGGAGCGTCGGGCGGCGGTAGTGCTAGTGGCGGTGGAGCTGGAGATGGTGGTGCTGGTGGCGGCGGTGTTGGTGGAGGCGGGACAAAAGGGGGAAGACCGGGCGGCGGAGCGTCGGGCGGCGGCAGTGTCGGTGGTGGTAGTGCTGGTGGCGGTGGAGTCGGAGGCGGCAGGGTTGGTGGCGGCAGTGGTGGTGGCGATGGCGGGGGGGGGTCGGTGGTGGAGGCGCGGGCGGCGGAGCGTCCGGCGGCGGTAGTGTAGGTGGCGGTGGTGCTGGTGGCGGTGGAGTCGGAGGCGGCGGGGTTGGTGGCGGCAGTGGTGGTGGCGATGGCGGGGGGGGGGTCGGTGGTGGAGGCGCGGGCGGCGGAGCGTCCGGCGGCGGTAGTGTAGGTGGCGGTAGTGCTGGTGGCGGTGGAGTCGGAGGCGGCGGGGTTGGTGGCGGCAGTGGTGGTGGCGATGGCGGGGGGGGGGGCGGTGGAGGCGCGGGCGGCGGAGCGTCGGGCGGCGGTAGTGCTGGTGGCGATGGAGCCGGTGGCGGCGGGGTTGGTGGCGGTAGTGTTAGTGTCGGTGGCGGTGGGATCGGTGGTGGAGGCGCGGGCGGCGGAGCGTCGGGCGGCGGTAGTGCTAGTGGCGGTGGAGCTGGAGATGGTGGTGCTGGTGGCGGCGGTGTTGGTGGAGGCGGGACAAAAGGGGGAAGACCGGGCGGCGGAGCGTCGGGCGGCGGCAGTGTCGGTGGTGGTGGTGCTGGTGGCGGTGGAGTCGGAGGCGGCGGGGTTGGTGGCGGCAGTGGTGGTGGCGATGGCGGGGGGGGGTCGGTGGTGGAGGCGCGGGCGGCGGAGCGTCCGGCGGCGGTAGTGTAGGTGGCAGTAGTGCTGGTGGCGGTGGAGTCGGAGGCGGCGGGGTTGGTGGCGGCAGTGGTGGTGGCGATGGCGGGGGGGGGGTCGGTGGTGGAGGCGCGGGCGGTGGAGCGTCGGGCGGCGGTAGTGCTGGTGGCGATGGAGCCGGTGGCGGCGGGGTTGGTGGCGGTAGTGTTAGTGTCGGTGGCGGTGGGATCGGTGGTGGAGGCGCGGGCGGCGGAGCGTCGGGCGGCGGTAGTGCTGGTGGCGGTGGAGCTGGAGATGGTGGTGCTGGTGGCGGCGGTGTTGGTGGAGGCGGGACAAAAGGGGGAGGACCGGGCGGCGGAGCGTCGGGCGGCGGTAGTGTCGGTGGTAGTGGAGCCGGAAGAGGTGCGTTTACTGGTGGCGGTACGACTGATGGTGGAGGTGCTGGCGGCGGTGCGTCGGGCGGCAGTAGTGTTGGTGTCGGTGGAGTTGGAGGTGGTGGTGCTGGCGGTGGCGGCGTTGGTGGCGGCGGGAGTAGTGGCAGAAAACCGGGAGGCGGAGGGTCGGGCGGAGGCGGCCATGGTGGCGGTGAAACCGTAAGAGGTGGATTTAGCGGTGGAGGTAGTCGTGGTGGTGAAGGGTCGGGTGGCGGTAGTGTAGGTGGCGGTAGTGTAGGTGGCGGTAGTGTTGGTGACGGTGGAGTCGGAGGCGGCGGGGTTGGTGGCGGCAGTGGTGGTGGCGGTGGAGCTGGCGGTGGAAGCCTTGGCGGCGGAGCGTCGGGCGGCGGTTGTGTTGGTGGTGGTGGAGCCACAGGTAGCGGGGCTAGTGGCGGAAGTACTAGCGACGGCGGGACTGGTGGTGGAGGCGCGGGCGGCGGAGTGTCGGGCGGCGGTAGTGTGGGTAGCAGCGGAGTCGGAGATGGCGGGGCTGATGGGAATAGCGGCGCCGAGGGCGGGGGCGGTAATGGCGGCGGCGGTTTACTTGGTGGAGGCTGTACGAGGTGCGGTAGCACTGGCAATGGCGGCGAGGGCGGAGGCGGAGTTGGAGGCCGTGAGAGTCGCGGTATTTGCGGCTGCGGCGGATCTGCGGGGAGTAGAGGAGCTGGCGGGCGCAGTGGGGGCTGGGCGGGAGACGGCAAAAACGGCGGCGGAGGAGGCGGGGGTGATGGATCCGGCGAGCTCGGCAGCGGGGGAGGGGGTGGCGGCGGTCTCGGCGATGGTGGAGGTGGTGCCGTGGGAGGCGGTTTACGCGGTGCCGGTGATGGTGGAAGCAGTGGATTGCTAGCCTGATTGGAGGGTCTGTCTCCATCTATTGGGTTGGGATGCGGAGGAGCGGCAGGCGGATCTGGGGGCGGCGAAGGATCTGGGCTCAATGGCGTCGGTGGAGGCGGCGGTGAAGGCTCTGGGCTATTGGGTGAAGGTGGCTTCGGTGGAGGAATCCCAGGGATAGGAGGCGGAGGAGGCGACGGCTCCGGGCTGTTCACCGGGCTTCCAGGAGGCGGGGTGTCGTCGAGTGGCTGTGGGGAGGGAGGCGAGGGATCCGGGGACCACGGGATGGGCGGTGGTGGAGGCGACGGATCAGGACTGAAAACAGGTGGGTATGCCACTGCCTCGCTGAGGCCGCGAGACGCCACCATAGGTGCCGACATGAGCGCATCGACCCCATGCTCGTGGGAATACGAGGGCGACGCTTGGATCAGGTTCGAATGCAGCGATACACCGCGCGGTCGCCACCTTTTGCCATCCCACATGCAAACCCATGCACATGCTATGGCAGCTGACCCCGAGGGGCCCGTAGAGTTCGCCCTAACGGTGGCCGTCAGCCCGTCTGCGCTCAGGGCCACATCAATTACCGTGATGGTAGGGATGCGGATGTCCGCGCCGCGCTGGAGCCAAGAGCGGCCGTTCCAACCATAGGCGCGCAGAATGGCTGCATTGCTATCCGCAGCTTCTCCGGCCCTAGCGGCTACAAGCAACACCGTGCCATCTCCACTAAGGGCGATGGAATCTAAGCGGTGGACACCAACAGAATCAATGCCATTCCCTCGTTGCAACCAGGTTGCGCCATTCCATTCATAAATCCGCAGATGCGCTAGCTCGCCAACTGCACCTGTTGATGGTGAAGGCGCAGCAGCCATGGCCACCACAGATCCGTCCTCGCTAAGTGCAACGGCGACAAACGCCCGCCCAACATGGATGCGTGGCCACCATGGGATGTCGGGACGACGCGACCACGCTATGCCACGCCACTCGTGGATGGTCACAGCACGCACCTCTCTTCGAGTGGAAAGTCCTGCTTCGCTCGTCTCCACAATGGCCACTACAGCCCCATCAGCACTGAGCGAAACGGACAACATGTTGCGCTCAACTGCTTGATCGCCTAGAAGGCTTGCACCGCGCGGCCTCCAGAGAGCGCCGTTCCATTCGTGAACATCGACTCGTGACGCGCCTTCGATGGCCCAGCTAGGGTCTATACCAACGGCCAATACAGAGCCCTGAGCATTGAGCGCCAACGGCAGCCCGCCAATCTCACGCACTGCCTCGATGCCGCCATCAAAGCCTTGCTCCGACCAGCCTGCGCCTTGCCATGCAAGCACACGAGTCAGCGGGGAATGCCTGTCATAATCCCCAGACTCGCCGAGCCGACCAATTGCCAAAACCGACCCGTCGGCGCTCATCGTGATTGGAGCCCATCCTTTGAGGTCATCGCCCTCGGAACTCCCTGCACCACGTTGGGCCCAGAAGAGTCCATCCCAATCATATGCCAGCATTGAGGGAGATAAAGCGCGAGGCGCCAAGACTGGACCAACGACCACGACTTGCCCATTCGAGCTGAGTGCCATTGAGACGTCGCGAGTCTTGGATGGCGAGCCAGTCACGATGACATGTGTCTGGAGATCCAGCTCGATCATTGTGGAGCTGTTCTGTGCATGCATGCTATGTATCGAGCTGATGTGCGTTGTCGCTGTTGGTGTCAACGGAGCTGTAGCCACAGTCTTGGCCAAGAGGCTGAGGAACGTGAAGATTCCAAAGATGCGACGTTGGGCTGCAAGCCCGGAATGACCGTGATGGGAAGACACACTTGTCGCAGTGGATGCATCCGCATGGTCTCTGCAGGTGTGCCACCCGACCACGGCAGCCATGGCAATAGCTCTCATCAACAAGCTGCCATCCCTGCAGGCTCTCGCCTTTCTGCGTCGGGGCTGGAGATCTGGGCGGAGAACGGCTGGCACTGCGTCCGTCGCACGAGTCTCAATGCATCCCGCTTGCTTGCTGACCTGGAGACGCAGACGGAGGGTGTGGCCCCTTGGCTGCAGAGGCTCTTGGCGACTGCCGCTGCTTGCCCTACTGGCTGGATGTGTGGGCATCCAGGTGCGGCGATGTAAGAGAAGAGCTGAGCGTACGCGCGCGCACGCTCTCTCGCTCCCCGCCGACTCGGCTTCGTCGGCCTGAGAGGGGCAGGTGGCCTCTTGTGTCCACAGAGGAGAACCGAGAGAGGAGAGAAGGGGATAGGGCGCGGGGCAGTCGATGGGGATGGATGAGGGGAACGATGGCCGGACTTTTTTCCCGTCTTTATTTCTTCTTCTCTCTCTCTTCTTTTTTCCTTGGCTCCCGCCCTCTCCCTCCAGGCTCTCTCTCTCTCTCCCCCCCCCCCCCCCCCCTCCCCCCCGCCGCCCATCCTCCCTAGAATGCACTTGAGGACCTCCGTCCCCCCTCCTTCTTTTCCTTTGTTTTCGTGAAGTAGACTGCCAAATATTGAGAGCTCTTATCCTCTGCGACGAGTACTCCTCTCTCTCGTCTAGCTCGCGCGCACCACGCTCCCGATCCACCAGAAGAGTAAAGGAGAGAAGGAGAAGAGAGAGGGAAAGGGGAGGGAAGACAAGGAGGAAAGAGAGTGCTTCTCAAGCCGGCGGCAGCTGCCCTTTTGTTCTTTCCGCATCTCCCGCCGACGCCGGCCCGGAGGAGAGGACAGCACGAGGAACACCGCTCGGCCGGGGGGGCGGAAGGGGCGGGGGGGCGCCCGCCGCCGCTCTCGCGGGAAAAGTGGGAGCTGGCGCGTGCGGGGCGGGGGGGCTTGCAATCGGCCACACACCACGGAAGGAGCTCAAGCCGAACGAACGGGCCCCGCGCGGGAAACAGAGAGGGGCGCGTCCTCTTTCTTTTGTTGTCGTACTCCCCTACTCCTACCAAGGCCAAGGGACCAGGGACCGCCGACCGGCGCGGCTACCGGGCACTCTTCGCGCACTCCGCACTCCGACAAACCCACACACCGGACGCAAACTACAATGGTAGAAACACCCGGAACTCCCACTGAAAGGAAATACGGACAAGGGGCCACACCTGGGCTTAGTTAGGCCTCTTGGACTGGGATAACCACGTGAAGGCACTCCAGGCTAAGCGGTTGCGCAAACCCGTAGTCTTAAAGACTACCCGGTTGTCTTCGGGGGGGGGGGGGAGAACGGAAAATGTCTGCCTCCTTTGCCGCCTTCTGAGCAACGGTTGAAGCCTCGCCGATCTTCCCCAAGGTTCGCTCCCTCCCCCCGAGGGTCTCCCCTGTCATCTCCCCACTTGGGGTGCCCAGGTTTGCCTTGACAACCCACTAAACAGGGCGCACAACTCATAGGGTCACGGAGGCTCGGTGCCCGCCATTGCGCGTCGGCGAGATCCGATCGTCGGGGCAGTCCGTCCGAGGGAGCAATGGCAGTGCCCCTGGTAGCCCTGCCTATGACGGGATTGTACCAGTGTACCAGTGGTACCTACTGACTTTTATGGCCCCTACCTCCTCATCTCCTCATCAGACCAATCCACGCCGACGCGCACGATGCCAGCACAGGTGCGCGCGCTGTGAGCCAAGCTGAAGAATCCAGGCCTCAATCACTGAGCTGAGCGAGCGTGACGGATCGAGCATGACCACGGGCTCGATATGCGATGATTCGGAAGGGAGACGATCGGCGGAAGGCGCGGCGAAGGTGGCCGGGAGTGATGGAATGACGGGCTGGACCACCTCCTCAGCAGAGGAAGGCGGGAGGACGGGCTTGGGCGAGGGCGAGCGCGACGACGGAGCGGACATGGCTGGGCGGATCGGGATGGATAGGCTAGGGCTGAGGGAGTGGAGAGGTTTGGTATTGAGGTAGTGTTGAGAACGAGGGACGAGAACGGGAACGAGGACGAGAACGAGAGCAACGAACGAAGAACGACAGACGACAGCCGGCCGGAGTCCGATGGACCGACGAGATGACACTACACTCACGTCAACACTCTCCACACTAACGCATCCTTATCACGGAACGCACAGGAACCTACTGACAGGCCGAACAAGGAAGAGAATGCCGACAAGAGAGCGACGGGGCGACGGACGATCCGACGGGGCGACAGTTACGCACAGGAATAAGGAGGGAATCTTTCGAAGACCCTTAAGTGAGTTGATGAAGACCGAAGTAAAACAGCGCCACGATATTATCCAACGGCCAACACCTGAGCACCTGAGGGGGAATCAGGGTCACACAAGGGGGCGGTTCCTTGCACCGGCGATACCTGAACGCGCGACTTAGCCTAAAAACGCGAGGAGCACGCAAGGAGGTAAGCCAGGTGAGGGGCAAGCAGGCGACAAGGGAGGCGACAAAGGAGGCGAGGGCAACAAGGGCGAATGTCGAATGTAGGATCCTGCGACGGTGACTAGTGACTAGCCTGCAAGGAGGGGACATAGAAACGCAGACAACTTCTAAAACAAAAAGGTCGATCGCGAATGCGACACCCCCTTGCTAGAATTCGAGCGTCCACGCGAGGGAAACAACGAAAGGGAAAGATAAAAGCAGAACAAGGTGAGTAGGCGGAGGCAAACGGAAGAAAGCGAGAAGGAGCGAGAAACGACGAGAAGCAACGAGAATATCGACTCATCCACCACGGTGTAATACGGACGGAGGTTGGAGATATGGACTTCATCTTTGACTCGACGATTTTCGAGGTCGCGGAGGCGATAGCGCGTGACCACACAGCAGTTAGGCCGCAATGACTGCCGCTGCGGCGCACCTGGGCCACAGCCACATCTTCGCTATCTTCTCACTGGCTGTGCCAGCCATGAAATGTGATAAACCTGCACAACAAGGGGGGAATGGTGGAGTAGGCGTCGAGGGGAGAGGGGAGGGCCCTCGTCACCTACTGCAGCACTCGCGCACAGCCAATGTGCGGACACCTCGCTCCAAACGGTGGCGCGCCCGTTCGCGGCCGTTCCTCGGCCATTCCTCTGCCATCACTTAGCTCCAGCGCGAAGCCAAAGGGTCTGATGGCCACGCCTATACGAGGCAACGAGAGGGTATGGTGCGAGGCGAGAGAGAGGCGAGGGCATGCATGAAGGAGGGGGAGGCGAGGCGGAGGGGGGGGAAAGCGAGGCGAGGCGCAGCGATCAGAGGCGAGGCAGGTGATAGGGGAAGGTGGGTGAACAAGGCATGAGGTGCGGGTGGAGGTGCGTGCGCATCGCCGGCAGGGCAGCCACTCCACACCCCTCCCTCCAACCCACGCAGGGGCGTTGCGCTGCGTGCGCAGAGGGGGGGAAGGGGAGGGAGGCCGGTGGGGGTGGAGGGGGGGCAACGAACGCAATGCGACCCCGTGGGCGGGAATTCGTCCCTGTACACCCCGACCATGCCGACTGCATGCACCCCCACCAGCGCCGCACCGGCCTCCGTACCACGGGGAAGTTGAGCACGACCGTCCCGGCCCCCACTGGGCGCGCGGGGGAGGGGGAGGGTGGCGGGCTTGTTGCCGGGCGGGGGGCGGGGGGCTGGGAACCAGCGCGGCCGGGCTTGTTATGGTTCGCAAATAGTTTTATGATTTTTTAAATAGTGTCGTTAGCTGTGCTCCCAGGCCCCTGCAGGCATCCTGGGGACTTGAAGAGGGGCCGCAGGCGCGCGCCATGAGCCTGAGCCGCAGGGAATAGGGAAGAGAGGAGGAAGAGGGAAGAGGGAGGGGAGGGGGGAGTGGCAGCTCTCCCCTCCGGCGTTTACGTGTCTTCTCGCCCCGTTTGGGTAAGAGAAGACGGGGGCACCAGCACCAGAACCAAGCAGGGAAGGGCCGCGGCTCGCCGCGGCCACTCGCCTCGGCGAGAGAGATTAGCGCTTCTGGGCTCCCATTCACGAGTGCCCCCCCCCCCCCCTGCGTTGTTTTTTACCCGAAAGGGGGTTCCCCCCAGCGTGGACTCGAGGAGAGGACGTGCTGGGGTCTGGGGTGCGCGGGGTCGGTGCGTGCACTGGGGGGAGGACAAATATCGAGGGGAGGGGGCAGTGCCCCGCTCCCCCCGGTAGCACTCGGACACCTGGCTCGTCAGGCATGGCGGGATTCCGGGACGGAAAAGTTGTGTCCAATTAGCTAGTGGGGTTGGCTAGGATATAACATTAATTATTTTGTAAACTTAGTTGACATCCACCACACAAGACACAAGTACAAATAAAATGTCTCGCAAGGACTCTAGTGGATTGTGGAAGAGCGCTCCAATTGTATGCCGAAAGGCGACGTCCATCAATATCAACATCGCTGCGATACAAGGTGGCCTACGAGCTTGATGGACACCAACCTTCCATAGCTGCCCAGACGCGTTTCCACGCCGATGGCTAGGTTCGCATCTTTTCAAGTCTTAAGCCGCAACTCCAAGTTTTCAAGTGCAATGAAGGACGGAGCATACACGAGGGTTCCACTTAGACGACTGCGAGTGGGTTGGCATCTACACTAGCACAGCGCACTTTGACATTCCAATCAGAAGATGCGTATTCATCCTCGAGCTCCTGGCGAAGGTGGACCATGAATGCACGCTCAATTGTCGACTGCCCCGTGAGCAACACGATCACTCCCTGACAAACGTGATGTTCACTGATTCAATATCCCGCGACTTGCCGGGCGTGCGGATCGCACAGAGCGTCTGCGGAATCCATTGGCACGTTCGGCCGGCCAGTGCGAGTTGGCGCAACATGCAGATCGTGAGTGGGCAACACTCGCTGGATGTGCAAGACCTTACCTGCGCATTTGCAGCGAGCACATCAGCATGAGACATCTCACTCGTCACGTACACATCGGCCGCGCAGCTGCGAAGGACAGATGCCCCTTCTCCCACCTTTACAGCTATCGTTTTTACGTAGCAGCATTCCTGAGCACGCGCAACGCTCTCCTCATCCACAATAGCCCCGAGTGCTAATCGTACATACCTACAAGTACGGAGTGGGAACGAGATTCACACCCGCTTGTTTGGCTCTTCGGCATGAGGATCCGCGGACTCGATCCTCTTCCTTTCCCCTCCACAGCTCAGGCTGACCAAGTCTTGTGTGTCCCATTCGGGCATCAGGGAGACTGCTTCTCATGACGAATCTGCCACACTTGCTTCTGAGAGCTAGCGCACCGGACTTGGAGCAAAGATTTGAGTCGCTCCACTAGTGATGACAAAGGAATTGCATTGCTACACTCAAGGATCCTACCCTGTCCAGCAGCAGGAGCTTTCGGGTGGCGTATGATAGGGCTGATATGGCCAGGCGCAAGAGCGCGCGCCAGCCAGTCGTTGATCCCACCCTCGGCAGCGTCGCTTGCCGAGTGTATGGAGTGTACTGCCAGCTGGTGGTTGGTGCAGTGCAGCAATATCCTGCCCATGACGTCATCTGTCGAAAGGCGCATCAACGGAGAGTGTGGCATCGGCGAATACGTCACGAGGAAGTCCGCATGCAGAGAGACAGCTTCAGCGAGCACCTGTTAGTGCGCGCGCGAGTGGGAGGAGGGATGAAGAATGCGGTGGCACCTGTGTGATCACTCGCGAGGAGCTGGCCCAACCCCCTCCCCAGGTGTGGAGTGCCGCAAGGCAAGGCAACGCAGTCAACGCATGCCAATAGGCCGAACACACGCGATAGGCACGTGCGTGTATCTGGAAACCACGATGAGGACGCGTGGCATGGAGCGTGCCTGCTCGGTGAGGTCGACGCACAGCATGATGTGCGCAGACGAGCCACGCTCGACTTCGCGAAGGGTATCTGCACCAGGCACAGGGAATGCCAAAAAAGGGGTGAGTGGGGGGGGGGGGGGGGTCGGGCTAATGAGAGGATGGCAGGTGGGGAGCCAGCAGCTGTAGCGAACGCATCTCCTCGACGCGACAGGCTTGCGCAGGAGTGGCCAGGGGCTCACCGACAGTCAGCCCAACGTTGTCTCCTAACGCAGCGAGCTCCTCCGGGAAGCGGCGGGACAGGGAGGCGGAGACCATCTTGTGGAAGGGCTTGGGCCCGATTGGCTCGCGCAGCACCATCTTGATGAAGGGGGGAAGGCGAAAGGGAGAGGGAGAGAGGGGTCCCGGGGGGGGGGGGGGGGAACCAGTCCAGAGGCGGAGGCGAGCAGATGCACAGAGAGAAAAGAAAGGGGGCCGAGAGGTGACAAGAGATAGGAGATAAGTGAGCTTCAGGAGAAGAGAAAACGCGAGGTGAAGCAGTCAGCTCGTTCTCTCGGAGGACATCATGGGCGTGAGTGCGCTGCGTAGGTGGGAGAGAAAAAACGAGGGATTGAAAGATGTACTCTAGAGTAGGAGTAAAGTACTTTACTCCATACTCGTACCTGGCCAATTCCTAGCATATCAGTTCGCCCCCTCGGTACTTTTTGGCCGAAGGTGGTCCGCGGATGGGAAAGCGGGGAGCGGGGGGGAGGGGGCGATCGCCGCTGCCGCGAGGCGACTCACGCCACGCCACAACCTATCAGGTAAAAAAAAAACTTCTTAATATTCTCGGCGCGCGCGCGACTTTGCACGGTATCTTCGCAGCCTCGCCCGTTTCCCTTCACTCCCCCTACACCTGCCTTGCGGCTCGTCCCCTCGTGCTCTACCTAGGGGCTGGGTGTCGTGGGTCTCCAGTGGCAGACGGTGTGTGCCGATTCGCGATGGCCTGTTTCGCGCCTTCCTCCTATGCCATCGGGCTACCGGCTATTGTGTGTTTGCTCCTTGTGCTGGGTGTCGGCAGCTGTGGTCAGTGTGTCTAGGGCCTACTTTAGGATGGTGGGCGGCTCGCGGCGCGGGGTCGCTTGGTTAGGCTAGTCGCTCTGCTATGTTGAGGGCTTCCGCTACCAGAGATAGATTCGTGCTCATGACTAGGGCGCCTTTGTTGTTAGTTAAGAAGACAGGGGCGCTGAGGTCGTGTGGAGATTTGATTTTCGGCTTCCTTCCCAGGGAGGCCTTGCGCGTGCGTGCGGTCAAGAAGTTGTCCGGAGGTTCCCGACCTCTGACGAGGGCCGTGAACCTGCTTAGGACTCTTTCAATAACCGGTACGTGGTGGAAGGTGTGATTTTCGAATTCCACTTTGTAGAAGTCTTTTATGATGTATCTCCATGCTATTAGGTAGAGGGCTTTAAGGCTATCCGGCGTCGGGGAATTCGGGTATGCGAATAGTCTGTCTTTGATTTTTTGAGTCGTCGATCTGTCTTTCGCCGGGGTGTACCCCGCTACGGCTTCTATGGTTTGAAATATCGGAAGCGTGGACGGGCATCTAGCTAGGTGCGTCGAGTTTTCTCTGTGTTTCCCGCAGAGTCTACATCTTGTGGTGGTCGCCGCTGCGAACCGGTTTCGCGTACCCAGCCTCCTATGGGTAACGTGCTTGAAGTGCAGGTGTTTGTCTGTGTGTTTTAGTAGGGGGTGGGTATAGAGTTTCGCCACGTGCTTCCATTCATCGTGCGTTAGGTCTAGCTTGCGGGCCCACGCCTCTCGCGCTGGCTGAGGTTTGTTGCGGGGGCCGTCCCCTTTGAGCTCTCGCGTTATATCCGACACGGTGATTTGGTCTAGTTGTGTCTTTTCGTTAAGCGTGTACTCGTCCGCAAGAGGGAATTCGAGGTGTTTCGGGCCTTTTAGTCCATTTTCCCATTTAGCTGGGGCGTAGTAGTGATCCTCCTCGCCCGGTTTTGCTACCACGGTGGTGTCTGTGGTCTCGCCTAGATAGTTGGTGTTTGTATAAATCCATATGTTATTCATTCTAGTTATGTACGTGTCGCTCTCGGAGACTTTGGTCTCTCTAGACACTTCTAGCGGCAATGCTGACACGCTCGGCGATCCCGTGCTCGGCTCGGCGGGGGCCGGGTCATGGGGCGGGGTCTCTTTTGCTTTTTCTAGGAGGTGCGAGACGTGTTGCACCACCCGCTCCCACGAGTCTAGGAATTCCGTTTTGTTTATTCTGCTCCCCTTGTGCTCGAATATTTCGGGGAGGTGTTCCAGGTATTGAGCGCAATCCTCACGCGTGTAAGGTTCCGTGAGGTCCTCGTTTTTATAGATGTTATGTGCAACGTGCGTCTGAAGGGATTCCCATAGGCTGATCCACGCCCCGCGTTTGAGCGGTGGTGGGTCGTGAGGATTGTGCCATATTGGCTGTGACAGTGCTCCTTCCCTTGTGAGTCTCGTGCGGCGTATGTTTAGGGTCCTGAAGTACACCAAGGCGTCCTTCCAGAATGCTGGCAGTGCCGGGTTTCCCCTGATACTGCGGGTGAGCGTCTTCGTAGGAATCGAGGATAGGACTGCCCCGCGGCCGAGTCCAGTCCGGCAGAACCACGCATCGAGCGCATGCTTCCAAATAGCTTTTCTTGCGTTGAGGTAGTTTAGTATCCATTTTGTTTGTAGAGCTCTCACGTGCGTTGTCCAGTGGAGGAGGCCGATCCCCATTGTTCGTGATGCGCACTCCGCGTCGTGCACGGGGTATTGTGGGTGCCTCACCCACTTCGTGATTTTGCCTGTGTAAGGGCTCTCCCATAGAATTTTGTCCGCCGCTTTTTGGATTCTCCCATGGAACCAAGTAGGGGCTGCCAACGTTTGCATCCAGTAGCGTGGTGTGCCGTAAATTATAAAGTTCGCTATGTTGGTCCTACCGAATATGGTCATGTGTCGCGTAATCGGCGCCAATCTGGCTGCTTTGTTGTCTACTTTGTCTGCGAGTTTCTTCCAGAAGGGCTTGAGGGCTTCCGGGGCTCCTAGCGGGACGCCTAGTATGGTGAGGTATTGATCGTTCTCTATCCAGTTGTATTTACGCATGTCCCACGGCGGCTTGCGTAGCCTTTGCGAGCCCATTCGGATTCCTTGAAATTTGGCTTCGTTTGTTTTGCCCCCCGTGGCCCGTTCGTGCGTCCGCACCCACATTAGGGCCCGCTTCAGGCTTGTGTAGTCGCTCGTGATGAGCGCCGTGTCGTCGGCGAACTGGCTAATCTTCAGTTCGTACCCGTTGAGGTTAACCCCTTGTATGTCGGGGTCGCTGTTTATGGCGCGGGTGAGAGCTTCCGTCGTAAGGAGGAAGGTGAGCGGCGAGAGGGGGCATCCTTGGGGCATCCCACTCCCTATCGTGAAGGGGTAGCTTCGGCCCCCGTTGATTTTAATTGTGCGGACGGGTCTTGCCGCCTCGCTTGTAAGTGCTTTTGCCAGGTGCTGGAAGTCGGGCCCGAAATTGAGGAGGCGGAGGGCCAGGTGGTAGAACTCCCAGCTGACTCTGTCGAAAGCTTTTTCCCAGTCGAGTGCTAGGAGGAGACCCGGCTCTCCTGTTTCGTCGAGGTATGCCCTTGTCAGTTGCAGAAGGTGGGTGGCTTCGCTAATCAGTCTTCTAGGCACGAAGCCTAGTTGATTGTCGGATATAATGTTACCAATTACTTTGCTTAGCCTATTGGTTAGTACTTTGGCTAGTATCTTGTAGTCGCTCTGTAATAGTGTTATGGGCCTATAGTTTCTAGGGTCGCGTGAGTCTCCTTTTTTATAAAGCAGGATGATATCTCCCTCCCTCATAGTGTACGGGATTAGGCCTGTGTCGAAGGTTTGGTTGTAGAGGTCTGTTAGGATCGGTGCAACTAGTTTTTCGTGTGCCTTGTATACTTCCGCCGGAATCCCGTCCGGGCCCGCGCTTTTGCCTGGGCCTATGTCTCGAATGGCCTGGGTGGTCTCGTCTACAGTGATGCGCCCCTCCAATCGGCGTTTGTCGAGTTCGGTGAGGGGCCTGTCGGATAGAGTAATTTCCAGTTCGGGTTCTCGCCTCGATTCCTTGGGGGAGTACAGCCAGGCGTAGTACCTTCTGAATTCTCTTCGGATGCCGTCGTCGGTCGTGGTCGTAAATTGGTCGTCTCTTCTCTTTCATCGTTCATCGTATGTGCCTATGTGCCTTATCATATAAGGTATGTTGAGGTCCTCCTCTCTCCCACGAAACCCGTTACTTACTTTCGCACTCACTCACCACCCGAAGCCGGTAGCCTTTGTGGCCTCGCGCCGCTCCAACCCACCAGTGACCAGTGAGGAAATGCGGAGCGCGGAGCGACCTATCGATCGAGCGCAGCACACATCGAGATGGAGATGGGTCGAGCAGTGTTTGAGGTTGAGGTTGACCGACAGGACACCCGAAGGCCCGAAGGGGAATTGGAGCTGGCGGGGAGGGCACAGGCGCCTCCCCATTGTGAACTAGAACTCATAGGTATACATGTATACATGTAATGATTATGTAATGTACATGGCCAAAACATGGTCACATGGTCACTCCGGCGCGCGCTCCATTGCCATCGCTAAAACTATAACAATAGTTTTTGATGATTGCCATTGTGAACTAGAACTCATTTGCATCAATTGTAGCTTGGGCATACTTCTCACGTCTCCTTTCCTCTTTCCTCTTTCCTTTGTCCTTTGCATCTGCATCTGCATCTGTCATTTGTCATTGTCATTTGTTCTTTGTTCGGTCTCGCATCGAGATCGAGCATCGAGCACCGAATGCCAAATGCTCGATTTTGGTGGGCTAGTAACCGGTACTTAAGTGTTGTGTGTAGCCGTGGCCGCCAGCGATGGGGGGAGCGTCGTCAGAGTTTGGAGCAATTTTCTTGTTTTCACGTTTCGGCGACATGGCTAGCGTAAGCGTAACGTTAGCGTTCGCGCAGTCGTTGTGAATCTTTGAATCTGTATTAAAAGGGGATCTCTATGTAGGTCCCCGACGCCGCCCAACCCCCGCCCGCGCTGGGCGCCGTCTCAGCAGTGGGCGGGGGAGAGCAGAGGAGCGGCGGGAGGGGCCGCGATGGCGGAGGCGGCAGAGGCGGCGGAGACAACGGGGATGGCAGGGCACGAGTTCTTGTGGGAGCAGATCTCCGCATCGGTGGAGCCGGTGGAGCTACACGAGGTCCGGCGGGTGGTGGGAGAAGAGCGTGTCCAGGCGTGTGAGGACATGTACGCTGAGGTGCGTGCGCTCCGAGACATCCTCTCCGAGTTCAGCGCGGCGACCGACGAGATGCTCGCGCAGAGTAGCTCTCAGGCTCAATTTGTGCGCGCCTCGGGCGCAGGGCTTGTCGCGCTCGAGGTGAAGGCGCTGGTCAGCCACCTCCTCTCCGCGAGGCCCGGTGTGCTCAGCTCCTCCGCCGACGCGCTGCTGCCGAAGATAGGGCGCGCGCAGCAGCGAGCCCTTCAGTCAATCCTGGGTGAGGCCGATGTGCTACCACGCCGCCCGCGGACCGCACAACCGACAGTCTCTAGGTCGTCGCTACGAGAGATGCGGGGGTTGGCGGGGAGGCAGCAGGGCTTTGATCGGCTTACGCTAGGCGAGGCCGAGCCGCGCAGACCTGCGACGACAACGGGCGTGGAGCATTCGCGCACCCGGGCCGACGAAGAGTTCTCTTCCGCAGGAATCAAATGCATTCGGCCGCTTACCCCCAGCTCAGGCGGCTCGCGCCCCTCCACAGCACGACCGCCCACGGGATCGACGGGCGCTACAGGCAACACCACCTCGCGCCCGCCGACTGCTTCTAGTGCAACTTCAGCTGACTCTGCTCTCACAGCCGAGACATTGAACAACGGCGATCGGGGCAGCGCTGTGATAGTGGCCTTACGGGCCGCATTGGAGGAGGTACGTCGCCTCACCAGGAATTTGCGGTGGTTTCCTATGATTGCATTAAAGCAGCCACTCCATTTCCCAGCGAATCGCTGCTTATGACGCCCTGCCTCCGGCCACAGCGCGCTTCATCCAGCTCCCCTTACACATGACTATACGTAGGAGCGGCTCACCCTGCTCGCACAGACGGAGCAGCTGCACCTGAGCCTTGAGGATGAAGTAGAGTTTCGCGAGCGATCTGTCGTTCCACCACCATCACTCACAGAGTTACGGGCTTTGAAGAAGGCCCTCAACGAATCTATTGCACAACAGGAGCACGCGAGGAACTCGCCGGCGCTACGTGCACCGACACCACGAGAGCGACGTGCTCTCTCCAGCTTTACGCCGATGGCCGACGCCGGCCTCCAGTCGCCTCCCGCTCTGAATAGCGTCGGTTGCGGTGGGCATTTTGGAGCACGGAGCCATACTTCGAGCGGCCGTTCGAGCCAGAGATTGCGCAGTATGGTGGCCGATGCTAGTGAACTTGCGGCCGCCGAACAGCCAATAAGCCCGAATGGAGGCATCCCATCCTTGTAAATCATAGGAGTAATGGCAGTCTGCGACAGGCATGGACAGGTTTGCAAGGAGGCATTACCCACGCTGTGCATCTTAGTGTGTGTTTCCATCATTGGCACACGAGGCTGCGAGCGTCTTGGAATCTTGTCTTCATTTCATGCTATCGAGTGCCAGGTGCCGTCGTTCACCTGGTCCCCTTCTTCTGCTTTTCATTAGCGCAAGCCGTGCCGTCTCCTACGCGCATGTATCCAGATGCCAATGGTCCTTTTTTTTGGTTTCGCTAGCTTGGCGAAGCCGCAACGCCAACGTTACCCACAAGGTGCCTCAACGCACAACGAGCAATATGCTTTGCAAGCTGTGCTTCCACCATCCAGCATGCCCTCAACGCACAACGAGCAATATGCTTTGCAAGCTGTGCTTCCACCATCCAGCATGCCTTTTCACTATTGCACGCACTGCTGCCTTGTCAAATGAATATCTAAAAAACGTCTGAAGGTTTAGGGTGTTATGGGGACGGTCAAGTGGACATGTCTGCTGAAATATTGATGAGGCGGGAATCATTCATTGACCACGGTTGCGCAAACGCGTAGTCTTAAGGTGGTTCTAAAGCTTTTTTCCCTTGGGGGCCTGGGGGGGGGGGGAGGGTGTTACACTCCCCCCAAGCCCCAACCAAGGTCGGCCGCGCGAGCGCGCGCCAGCCGCAGGCTGTCGACGCTTGGGTAGGAGTAGTGCAATCGGCGTAGTTGGCGCAGACATCCGCGACGACCTCGAAAAGTACCTCTCCACACCGCAAGACGCAAGACAGCAACTTGGACCTGGATATTTTGGCATGGTGGATGGTGGAGAGCCCGCGATCACCACTTGCCGGGGGGGGGGGGATCTGCGGAGTGGGGGGTAGGAAATATGCGAAGTGGGGGGAGGAAATCTAGGGAGGGAACTGCGGGGGGGGGGGGGGGGGGGGGGATCTGCGGAGGTGGGGGGAACTGCGGAGGGGGCACCGTCATTGGCCTGTCGCGCTAGCTAGCCTTCAATGGTTACTATCTACTCCAAGTCACTGGGCCCAACGATGCGTTGGGCTAAACAGTTTCCCTCCATGTTTTTACCATGTAGGAGTACGAGGAGAAAAACGGAAAAACTGCCGAGCACCACCGTTGCTTCGTCACTCTCCCTTCGAGGCCGTCCACCACTCTGTCGAGGGCAAACTCGCCATCCATGCAGATTCTCGTCACCCTACTTGCTCTGTTCCTCGTTCTCGTGAAAACGAGCCCGATTCCTGTGCACCTTGTGGGCCAGGCGCACAACGAGTACCTCGTACAGGATGCTGAGCTGCCTCTCGTCGGCGACGCCTCCTCTCTGAGGAGGGCTCTCCGCAGCGACAGACACGATGATGCGGACAGCAACAAGGAGAAGGAGGACAAGTCAGACTCCGATGACGAACAGGAGGAAAGCGATGACGACTCGGACTCGGATGACGACAGCGAGTCAGACTCAGACGGCGAGCAGTCCGACAACGATGATGATGATGACTCCATCGATAATGATGCCGATGACTCGACGGACACGGTCGGAAGCATTGATGAGGGGATCACCGTTGTTGGCGATGGTAAGCTGGTGTAGAGTACGAGAAGGATGGGAACACTTTTCTCGCGCGATGCCACGGCAGCCACGGCGTGGCAATTTAGTCGATGCAGTTAGTGTGAACTCCAGCGCCATATGGTCAGTGTGGCATCAAGGTAGCGAGACGGGTCCTTGAATGAATGTACTTGACTGCAAGTACTACGCCGCAGCCGGGAAAGTCAAATATTGGAGCTGTAACAAAGTTGAGGATGCTGAAATACAATGACCCATGTGACGACTGTCACTACTGCCACCAAAGTGCACTTCAGCATACCCTCCCACAGGAACAAGAAGCACACCACATGCAAGTGCCTATGCTCATACAAGATGTGGACGTTCATGTGTCTGTGGATTTTTGTTGCACGACGTCAGCATGGAGATCTTTGAGCGGATGTTCATTGATGTTTTGTTTTGCACCTACGATTTCTGTCAACTTGTTTTCAAAGAAGGATCATGGAGCGCGCGCCGCTCCCCTCCTCTCCCGCTCCCCTCCTCTCTCCCGCTCCCCTCCTCTCTCCTCTCTCCCGCTCCCCTCCTCTCTCCCGCTCCCGGCGGACAGGTTCGTTTTATGTTTTGTGCCCAGACAGCTCATATGGCCACTATCTACAAAACCTATGGTTACCGTTTGACCTATGGTCTGAGGAGCGCGCTGTGGCCGCTCCCGAGCCCTGGGCGATCCTCGACATCGAGCCCCACTAGGGACGCCCCATGCCGCTAGAGGCAGGCTCATCTCAGATCGCAAAGCCCTCTCCCTCCAACTCACCGACCATTTAGCCCATTCACAATGCAGACTCAGCTCGCGCGAGGGCGCGGGTTGAGGAGCAGGGCCATCAAACAGGTCGCCACCATTCCTCCGACTCGCGCCCACTTGGTAGGGCGGTCAACCACTATTTTAACTTCTAAGTAGAGAAAAAAATCATAAAAAACTAGCCGCAACTTGCACGGCGCGAGGCAGATTGCTAGTGATATCCCCAACTACCCTCCCTTTCCTACCACTTCCCCTTTCCCCTCCCTCGTTTCCTTCTCTGGAAAGCGGAGGGAGGGGAGGCCGCGCGCCGCGCGCGCTGCTTCGACAGTAGAGAATTTACGGCGGATGTGCGGATAAAGGTACCTCGCTTTTAGGGACGAGTCCTTGAAGTAAGGACAAACTTCGCTAGGTGAGAGCGCGAGCACAAAGTGCTTGTTTTGCCTAAACCTTGGCTTGTTGGTTACCTCATGCATATCCTCTTATAATGTTCCCAGGGCACTAAGGCTAAGGCACCATTCCCTCAGCAATACCAATACCAAGATTTGTGACATACTTCATGGGGCGTCGGGTCAAATCACAGTTTGTCCTTGAAATAAAAGAGGTGGCTGATACCCCCATTGGAAAGCTCTTCCACCCATGGTCCCCAGGAGATGAAATGTTGCTTTGATTGCCCTCTTTGAGACCTTTAGTGATAGTGACGACGAAGCGTGATCTTTCATTTTTCCATCCAAAGGTCCAATTTGTCAACATGGGCGGCGGCGAGGGGGGCGGTGGAGACGGAGGAGGAGGAGAGGGTGGAGGCGGCGAAGGCGGAGGAGGAGATGGCGGGGGTGGCGAAGGCGGCGGTGGAGATGGAGGAGGCGCAGGTGGCCACCGTCCGCCGCAACGCGGCACACGTTCTCGCCCCACGGAGCACCGTGGCTTCGTGCCCCTCCTCGGCATCAGGAACGCGAACAGGCTCCGCCTCCTCCGCCGCGTCCTTGGAGCAGGAGGAGGAACGAGTCGTGCGAGCAGCGCTTCCGCTCAGCGTCCAGTCGACAGGTGGCCGTGTCGAGGGAGTCGAACGAAGCCAGCGAGCAGGTGCACGAGAGGAGAGGACGGAGGACCGTACGGATGCGCGCCGAGTAGCCACCATCGTGAGGAAGACGAGGGCGAGGAGAGGGCTGGAGGGTGAGCGAGGAGGGAGGAGGGAGACAGGCAGTAGGCGCCTTCTCTCTCCGGTAGGCCGATGAGAGGGGGAGAGGGAGAGGGGAGAGAGAGAGAGATCAAAAGACCAGACAGCTGTTTACGTTAATGTTCTCGTCATATACTGTAATAATCCACCGGTCCCAGGGGGTGCCCCCAGGGTTCCCGCCCGTCCTCCGCGCCCAGAGTTCCCCCGCGGAAAGAGTGAACGCACGGCGTGCACCTTCCTGGAAGTTGCTATGCGCACGCACGGCGCCCCCGCGGGGGGCCGCCGATGCACATCGCGCCGTGCCCACGCACGGCGTGCACAATGTGATTGCAAGTCATCACGCGTGCTGCGCAAAGAAACGTCTCTTACATGGCTAGTTTACGTAGTTGTGGGCCTTAGGGGTACGCAGTTGACATGCGCACGCACGGCGTATCCGCGGGGGGACCGATGCACATCGCGCCGTGCCCATGTACGGCGTGCACCGATGTGATTGCAAGTCATGCTCCGTGTGAAATATACCTCAAATTGTGTGTTTATGTAGTTATCGGCCTTAGAGGAAACGCAGGGGAAACACGGCGTCTCCCTCGGGGCACGGGGGAAAGCAGAGAAAAAAGTTGTTATTCTATGATAATTTTAAAACAATTTAATTTTAAAATTTAATTTAAACAACTGTGGACATTTGATCGCTCAATTCGACTGATGTCCCACAATTGACGGAACGACTTCTTAGGATGTCCCAAAAGCTCACTCTATCCAAGCCACATCAAAGGCATTGAAGGCCAGAGTCCTTAGATTTCATGGATTTTCAAGGACACCGTCCTTAGTTCAAGGATAGAACTTTCTAACCGTGTGACTACGAGGAGGCTTTCATGCAGTTTGAGCACCTTCTCGAAACCAAAGGGTAAGATTTTAGGGTGCCAAATAGAAATGGGGCCGATCCAAGAAGCTCATGCCTCTACCTTGTACTCGATATTTTGGAGAGAGTGCTCTGCCAGCAGTCTGCGCTCGCTGCGGCGCCACTGTGGCCATCGGCGCGGCAGCTCGGCGGTTGCGCCTCGTGGTGGCGTTTTGAGCGCCGACGCCGGCAGCGGTGTGTGATCCACGAACGAGGAATCGACGCGGCTAGTTGCTATGTCGATCTCCTCCGCCGCCACCTCAGCCTGCCCTTGGGCTGGGCTGAGCTCTCTCTCCTCGCTTGCTGTCGTGGATGAGCCCGAGCCGCTCTGTCGTGTGGCTGGTGGCTGGCGCGAATCAGTCGCGCAGCTCGACCACCCGCCTATCTGGCAGATCAGTGGTCACGCACAGACGCTTGAGCTGACTCCTCGCTGGACCAGTCAGTGCGAGGACGGCCGTAGTCAGTGCCGGCGCGGCGGCCGTCTCCGTTACTGTGTGCTGCAGATACCAGATGCGATGGTCATGGAGAATGGGCTCGTCCTCAATCGGACGCACCGCTTCCGCCTGGCCAAGTCCTACCACACGCTCACTACGTACTGGAATCGGCCAGGCTTCGGGCCGTTCGGGCTGATACCCGGGCCTCCTTCGTGCAGCAAGTTGCACGAGACGCCACGGGTTCTGTACTCTTTTAGACAACTTTATGGCGAGAATCCCTGGCATGTACTCCTTCAGGTGCTTCCTCTATTCGCGCCTGTTCTCGACGAGATCCGGACCGACCCAGCTACGCGGGTTCTTGCCTCGGGAAGCTTGATGAAGCGAATGCTACTCGCCTTCCTGCCTGCGGAGCGTGTCATCTATTCAGACAAGCCTATTGCAAGTGAGCAAGTTCGGCTGGTGGTTGGCGCGAACGAAGACGGAGCTCCGTTTTCAGCGCGCACCCATGTGTTTTCCAGCGGCTGCCTGTCAGCCTTGCGTCAGCTACAGCCACGCAGCGAGACGGTCAAGGCCGAGCGCCCTGTACTACTGTTTGTGCCTCGGACCCTGCTAAAAGTTGCGCAAGGGACTAGGCATGCGGGTGTCGGCGTCCGCGCCATCGGCAACATGCGCGAGGTGCTGCAGCGGGCGTCTCAAGCGCTTATTGAGCACAATGAGCAGGTTCTTGCTCGCGGGACAAGTGCACTGTCTCTCGAGGCTGCCTTTGCCCCAAAGATGGATCTGTTGGTCTACGAATTTAACAAGCTGACTGAACAAGCAAAGGCTTTTAGCCGCGCACGCATAGTCGTGGGGCCTGATGGCACCGCCTTTTCGGGGCTCGCCTTTTCCCGCCCAGGCGTTGCAGTCGTCCAGTGGTCTTTCGAGCGGGAAGGCGCAGCGTTGTTTTCCAACTACCTCTTCCATAACGGTGCAAGGTTCTTTAAGCTATGGCCGCGTTGGAGGCAAGACCCTACGAACGCGGTCTGCAATTCGTCCCGTCTCCCATGGAACGGCTGCCCGTGGTTCCTTCTTCCCGCCGACGTCGAGATTTTTATCAAGCTGCTGAGACATCTTCTTCATGATGGAGGCAGCGAGCTCATTGCGAGGTTCCGACCGTCGAACACGCAGTTCCTGCCCATGGTGAGACCAGAAGCGGAGCTTCGTCAAGCGCTAAAAGAATCGCAAGTTTACGTGGACAGTGACGGTACGAGCGTCAAGCTGTGCTATGATGCTGCGCAAGGAGGCCTGTCGCCGCGTTGTGTAGGCGGAGACAGAGCAGTGGATGCGATGTGATAGCCAGTCGCCGCGGAAGAAGCTGAATAATTTCTTGCGACATTGTGGCGCTGGTGTGACAAGCAGCTAGCTCTCGTATTTTTAGGCTAGTGCGCCCAATGTTTTCGTTATTAGTATGTAGTGCCAGCAAGCGCCACGCGCGCTCAAGGACAAATTATTTAAAAATCTGTGTACAAAATTGCCATTACTTGCACCAAGCCTAGGGCTGAGTTAATCCCATTAATTACCATTACCATTAACGGTTGCGCAAACGCGTAGTCTTAAAGACTACCGTGTAGTCTTCGGAGGGGGGGGGAAGACAACGGAAAATGTTAGCCTCATTGCCGCCTCATTATCAACGGCCAAAGCCTCGCCACGGTCCGCCCCCCTCCCCCTGACAGTCTCCCCTATCATCTCCCTGCTTTGGGTGCCCAGGTTTGCCCTGACAACCCACTTAACAGCGCCCGACAGCCGTGGGGTCAGCAAGTGCTCGGGCGCCTGGCGAGCGCGCCGAGCGATTCCCAAATTGGTATCCTTGCGGAGACCCCAAGCGATCGGGTCGCGGCGGCACCAAGCGTAGTTGCAGCGCACATTACAATCCCGCTGGTTGTGTGCCAGATTGTACGCCCTGTAATGACGTTGCGAGTGTGCGCGTGTGCGTGATCACCTTCAGCGTCTAGAGTTTGCGTTGCGCGTTGCGTGACGGCGACGGTTATCTGCCGCACTTCCGATCGATCAAAATGTTGCATCAATGGCGTCGAGCGTCACACACATGTGATGTTTGTGCGTAGCATGGCCCGTGCGATGTCATATGAGCGACCAACGGTCATATCAAGCTTATATGACCGTGATAATAGAGGTCAAAACAAACGTATTTTTAATGATAGGATCAACGAAAATAAAACACTTGATTCTCCCGTAAACGCCCGGTTTCTTCTGTGCTCAAGTCGACTGTGAAGAGGGCTTCTTCGGACGTCGGTCCGCTGCGATGGCGCCCCGGAGAGGGGTGTCCGATGGGCCACCGGCCAGGGCTCCTCTGGAAGGCAGGCCAGAGGGGTCGAGATGGCCGGGCCTGTACCGGCATAGGTGCGCTGCCCACTTCCACCGCGGCCCAGGTGGGGCCCATCGCGTTGGCGATCGTCCAGGGGCCGGCAAATGCCGGCCTCTCGCTGTACAAGACGCCCTCGCCAGCACGCCAGCTGGTGTGGGGGGGCAGCAATTCGTTGTGAGGGCTCTTTTTTGGCGTCAGGCCTCGGCTCCTGGTCTAAGGTGACCGCAGGCGCCGCGGAAGCACCCGCGCGCGGGCGCCATGTCCCCCCACTGCAAGTCGCGTTGCCAGCGCTCGAAAGGGCCTCTGGGGCCCGACTTCAGTAGGCCATAGCGAGCGTGATTTCGTCGCTCGCGGGTAGATCCCTGCGGCAAAGTAGTAGGGAATGCCGAGTAAGGCCCCAATCCACTGGGTCGAGTGTCTTAGGTGCCCTGTGAGTCTGTATGTGTGAATCTGCCCGTGGGTCGTTGAACGTCAATGACCGTAGTCTTCAACATTCGTATACAAAAAAAAATCGCTTTTCGCGTTCGAGTTTTTCGGTTTCAAGCTGGGGATCTATTAGATAGCGACTGTTTTAGGTGTCTGGGCACAATAAAAAAATTCTAGGATGCTAATATGACGTAGTTCCAACACTGCGAAGTCGTTGTCTTTAAAGCTACCGGTAGTCTTCGTTGCGCCCCTTCTACCGTTAACCAATAAGGAGTAAGGACCATTAACGCAAGCACTAACACTAACAACCCGCAGGCTTCAGGCGCCGCCAACCACCTAAGTAGCACCCATGGGCCGAAGGCCCATGGCCCATTGCACCTAAGTGCCCTAACATCTAAAAAACAACATCTGAAGATTCAGGACTACTACGGCTACTACACCTACTATCGGCCGGTTTCTTATTCCTCCTATCCGACAACGCCCATGTTCCCTTCGCTCCTCCCCCTTTCCTTCCCCCCTTAGTTCCTTTGTCTTTGCTTTCTGGGGTGCGGCCTAGGTGCACTACCTTGGGCCCGGTCAAGGCGGTGGGTTCCAGGAGGGCCTTTTGGGTATTGTGTCTTGGCCTCTCTCTCCCTGGCAACTGTCGGCCTGCCTTCTTTCGCGTCCGTTGTGGCTTCGTCCCGTTCTTGTTCTTCGGTTTCACGAGCTCGGCTATGTCGCGTCGACCAGACACAGCACCACCACTCATCCAATCACAGCCAGGCCCAGTCACCAACACACCAACCACAGTCCACGAACAACGAGCACAACACTACATACATACACACTACCTGTGCTAACGTGTTAACACCCTCTCCCTCTCCCCCTCTCGTCGGCCTACCAGAGAGAGAAGGCTCCTACTGCCTGTCTCCCTCGGCACTCATCGAGCCATACATGGGCCGTTGGTGCAAGGCACAGCTCATGCTCGTCGGCGACTACTCCGATGAGTACGACAAGATCCCAGTCCCAAAGACCAGATACATTGGAGAGCATGCCGCCGTCGCGTACGTACCTCTGCATGGAATACATCATGGCGGTCGCGTACGCTGAACCGAATCCCATGGCGCAAGTGCGCCGAGCAGCTGGCAAGCTCTACATAGTGAACCGGCCAAGCGTCCTCTCACGCATCACGGACCTCGCCATCCAAGATCAGCCGAGCGACATCGTCGCCTGCCAGGAGAATGACGTGGAAGAGGGATGTGAGAAAAAGACGAAGAAGATGAAAACTCAGCCTGCGTAGCTGGGGAGTCACCACGCGTGTTGAGAGAAGCGGGGCGTGGGGGCGTGATTAGCTTTGTGGGGGCGTGATTAGCTTTGTGTCACTAATATTAAACCCCCGAACGCACGAGGGGTATGTAAATGCAGAAAACAAGTTTCGTTACGTCTTTAAAACCCGTCACGAAACACCTAGGCGTCCCACAACAAGATTTCAGTCATACTGGGGGGAGTTGATCCATCCGAAGAGGTCCCCCCATGAAAGTCACTTTCACACACACACACATGATTGAGACGATGGGGCTCCACGTCTAATTGCGCAAGTCTCTGCTACACGTCTGATTGCGCAAGCATCTGCGGAGACACCCTGGCCCAGGAGAAACCTTGACCCTCCCCCCTCCGTTTGAGGTATGGCATCGAGCACATGGGTCGATTGCAAGCATTTTTCGCCCAATCAGCGTGACCCATTGCCAATGTCGAGGGTGATCGGGTTGGATAACGCCCAAACCTCGTCTGTGGAACACACTCTTGTGATTCAACCGGCATACATCCCCATCGATGCTCGAGTTCTGCCGCCCCGAGCGCACACCCCTGCAAATCTGAGGGGTGTGTGCCCGCACCAGAGCGCACCGTGTAAATGCAGAAAACGAGTTTCGTTACACGTCTGTAGGGTGGCTCTAAAAAGAAAACAAGCGTATGGATGACAAAAAAACTGGCCCTCTTTTGACGGAACGCGACTTTGTGTATTGGCACTTCAGTGGCAGGTGAGGTGACCGCGCGATCGGGTCCAATACTCTTACGGGACGACCTAGCTCTCCTTCGGGGTGCTCGCGGGGGGGGGGGCTCATGGTAGGGTGAGACTCCCCGCGGGCCGCGGGGGAGGGGAAGGGGAAGAAACCGGAGGGAAAGGAGACCAAATGAAGGCAAGCCGCCTCGTCTCCCCAGCCGCGCCTGCCGCCGGCATGCCTCCCTCCTCATTGCCCTCAGGCCCTATGGGCCATCCCAATTCGTCAATAGGCCATAGGAGGAGGATGATCTAGGCAGGCTTCTTCACGAAAATAGGTGAAAATCGGGAAAGCACCTGCACCTGTTTCCTGTTTCGGTGCTTCGCAATATTGCGAATTCAACGTGGAAAAGTGAAAAGGGGAAGGTGGCCAACGAGCCGATTTCACCGTGCTCCCAACCTCTGTCCCCTGTCCCCCACCCCCCGCGCCGAGGGGGGTAAAGGGGGGGGCGGAGGGCGGGGGGGGGAAGCGACGCCTCGGCCGAAAATCACTCCGCTTTGTTCTTGTTCTCGTGTTTTGAGTCCAATGTCTCGTAAAAGCCCTCCCCCCCCTGAGCCACCGTACAAAACACAGCTGCGGTGAAGCACCTGTGTTTCAGTGCTTCGGCCCGGCAGTAAATTAAGGGATCCACACCATCCACCCACCCCGATCCACATACTAGTAAAAGAAGTAGAGGGGAGCCCTAGCTAGCGTAAATAACACACAAGAAAAAAATTCTGATGGATAAATATGTTTTAAGTAAGAGTGCCCCGACGAGAAGACTTGGCTGCGGCTATCGGCGCTGCTCGGACGCGCGGGGCGCGCAGCCGGGGGGGGGGGGGGGGGGGGTTGGGGAGAGGGGGGGGGGAGGCAGAGAAAGAGAGAGCCAGGGAAGTGGGAAGTGTGGGAGGAGCTGCTCGTGTACGCGAGGGAAGGTCCGTGCGGCTGCGTGTGCGTGCGGATGGGGGGACAGCCGAGCAAGCTGCGCGAGGAGCTGCAGGCTGCGCAGCGCCAGCTCGCTGAGGAGCAGAGCCGCGCAGGCTCGCTTGAGGCGGAGCTGCGCAGTACACAGCAGAGCCTTGCCACCGAAAGAGGGAAGAGGGAGCAGCGCGAGGCAGAGCTGGGCGAGGCGGCACGCCAGTATGCCCAACAACTGGAGGCCAAGGAGGAGCACGTCATCCGCGCGCTCAAGCAGAGGGAGGTCCTTGAGCAGCTGCGCATCTCTGACGCACTGCTGCTCAAGTCGGTCACGACGGCGATGCTTCACAAGCCACCGGCCGTGCGGACCTGTGTTACGGATGCGCTGGGCGAGCTCGGAGCTGGCGCGATCGCGTCGGGCTCCGCTACTGCAGCGGTGAAGGGCGAGGAGCAACTTCGTGACGAGCTAAACGCAGCGCTTGCGCGCCTTGCGGTCAAGGAGGCGCACTCATCGGTGCTGATACAAGCCTCGCGGTCCGATCAGCGACGGGCCCTGTGCAGTGAGCTGTGGTTGAATCAGATGTGCGATGCGTCGCTCACCCTTCGCAGCGCGAATCTGATGGTTCTTGGTGGTCTCCGCATGCCTCGGCCGCAGCAAGGCCTACTTCCAGCTACAGGCCTCTCTGGCGGCGTGGGAGTCCTTCGACGGTTCGGCGCCGAGGATGGCTCGGCCGGCCCGTGGACAGCTGTTGGTGGCTCGCTATTGTGGGATGCACGAGAGCGGGAGCTCTCGGCTTTGCGGTTCGCCATTTGTGGGCAGCCAATGCCCGGTCAGCGTGTCAGCATGGGCTTTGATCACACTGGCAGCTTGACGGGCAGCCTCAAGTCCAGCTGGGACGCCTTCACACTTCACGCGACGGGCTCTGTCGATCTCAACACGCGCGGCATCGACCGGATAGGAGTCGAGGTCAGCTATGACTTGGACTGACGGCAGCTCGCCCATGTCCTCTCTGAGCGCTTGGAGCCGTGGCCCTAGCTTTCCCGCATTGCGAGCCAAAAGGTGTCTCTTGCGTTCCTTCCGCCTTCCACGCTTGTCGTGCGTTGACGGCGGCGACTGGGGGAACGGTGGAGGCACCAAAATATTGTGCCACTTGTCCGCAAAAGCGGCCAGGATGGGGATGGGCGTGGTTTATGGGTTGCGCTACGAGCGCGTTGCACGCTCACTCGTAACAGCAGCAACGGAGGGGTGACGAGCGCAGAGGAATGAGACGACGGCCGCGCGCACAAGGAGACGAAGAGCAAGCGGAAGTGCGAGTGCAAGGAGGCGTGCGGCCGTACGGGCAACAGCGGCAAGAAATGGCGTTGTGTGGCGGTTTTCAGCTCGTTGGCCGCTAGCACTAGAGGAAACCACCACCACCCCACCATCGCACGCATGCCGTCATTAGCATGCCCGGTTGCTACCGTCTTCGTGTGTACGATCGCAGCGCATGACATTGCTATTGAGTGTTGATAGTGGATGGTCTCGTCCTCATCCTTATCCTTCCCGCAAATCTATCGTGGTGCAAAGTCCAAGTTCTTTACCCTTATGAATATATCACATGAAATTTAATGTTATGTCATGGCGTTCGACATGGAATTTTCTTCCAGCTTCTCTCCTCCTCCTCTCTCTCATTCATTCGTATTCTCCCCCTCCTCTCTCTAGGAGTACCTTACTCTGCTGGGAGTTTCTTTTGAGGAAAAAATCGTCCCATGACATGTCGCTGCCTCACCCTCTCCCCCCCCTCTCTCTATCTTTGAGTGCCCAACTACTTCTCTTAAATTTCTCCCTTCCCCTCTCCTTTCTCTCCTCGCTCCCTCTCTCCCTCTCTCCCTCCTTCATTCCCTCTCTCCCTCTTAAGCGACCTGTTGATAGGAGTATGGGCTGGAGAGGGGGGTGGAGTCGGCGAGCACAGCTCCTCACAGCCTCTCTTTCAGGTGGATCATCGAGTGATGAAGACAAACTGGATTGGAACCCTTCTTAGATTCACATACCCAATGCGATGGGGTGAGTTCGACGCCAGTATCATCCTCCTTCTCTCCCACCTTTCCCACGCGGCGCCGCCGCCGCCGCCGCCGCTCTCTACCACTCCCTCTTGCCCGCCGCGAGAGCTCTCGCACGTGGACTCCACCGATGATTCCACTCCTCCTTATTTCCTCTGTCCCGCGTGTACGCGTCTGCACCTCTGGCGGCGAGGGCGCCTGCTCCCACGGCGGTGGGGCTTCTGCCCTTGCTGCTCTTCACGTCCTCTCACCCGACCCCAACGCCATCGAGCTCTCCCGCTGCTCCTGCCTCGCCCAGTGCGACAGAGGGACGGTGGCACAGCTCTTCTTGGAGGAGGAAAAGGCAGGCGGTCGCTTCTTTCACCGGCTGAACGACGCGCGCGCCGCTTCAGCCCTCCTGCAAGCAGCTGGCCTCCGTGTCGAGAAGGAGCTGGTGGAGGCGGTTGGCCAGGCGGAGGTGGGGCACTCGCTCGCCGCGGTGGGCAGACCGGTCGACGCGCTCAAGGCTTATAACGGAGCTTTCTCGCACGCGGTGAATATAGGGCTTGCGGTGCAATGGCGCAGTCTCCCCGCCTCTGTCCTGCGCGTGCAGCAGCGCCGGCCCGTCAAAAGGCCTGCAACGACTGCCGTGCAGGTCGCGTGGCTGGCGCAGCTCATGGTGGCGCGATCGCGCACCTACTCGCTGCTCTCACAGCAGGGGTGGGTACGTGCCTCGCAGCGCGCGCTCGAGGACGCGCAGTACGCGGTGCAGCTCTGCGGCTCGCGCGCCGAGGTCGACCTCAAGGTGCGGGCCATCGCATGGGAGCGGTTAGCTGAGACGTACGAGAGCGTGCGCAACATCAAGGGCGCCATCCTCGCGTATGAGCAGCTGTTGATCATCGAGCCCTCCTTCGACCCTCGTCTCTCGCCCGCCCTATCGGCGAAACGCGGCGTGCAGGAGCTTGTGCTCATTTCGCATCGGCGGGGCCTCGAGGGCGCAGTGGAGGTGCGCAAGGGGCTTCGTCAGGCGGAGAAGGCCTCGCGAGAGAGCATCACAAGCCGCGCGCTCCAAGACGTCGAGCGGCTTCGCAACCTGGTCGACAAGGATATCCAAACGATTGAACGCGTCGCTGAGGAGCGGAGCCTGCGCGGCGGAAGCGGGCCTCGCGATACCTTCGCCAGTCGCGCCATGCGTGACCTGCGCACCATGCGACAAGTCGTTTTCTCTGACATCAACACACTTCAGATGCAAATCTTGCGTGGGGACCCGACGGTCACATTCTTGCGTACACTGCAGAACGCGCTGGACACCCGTGGTGGGCAGTGCCAGCAGGAAAGGAAGCTGCCGACTTTGCAGCAACTGAGCGAGCTCGCCGACCTGAGCGCTGGCGACATTCCAGCTGACCAGCAAGCCTTTTGGCTCCGCGAGCAGTTCGAGTCGGGAGCACTACCCAGCGACCCGGTGCTGGTGCGCTCTCTCGTCGAGCAGGCCAGGCAGAACCCGGACGTCATCACACGTCTCATGGCAGATGCGGTCAGGGCAAGGGCTCCGCCCAGCGCGAGCTCGATGAGACTGGACGCGGCGGGGGGCGCCTCTGCATGATTGCCAACAGGATCCGCGATTGTTCCCTCCAGCTCACGACCTAGTGTTACACCTTGCCGCTCATCCGTACTTCAGTGTACCGTCGCATATGGTTTCGACCGCACAGGAGAGGCGCAGCTGGAGGCGATGCTCGGACGTCGGTGCCCAGGCCAAGCAAGAGTCATGCAGTGGCCTTTGCGCTGGATTTTGACAAAATCCCTAGCTGCACGTGTTCCTTCCAATCAGCCAATCTCGTTTGTCGTGGTGATGAGAGCTGACATCGTTCTCGGCATTAGAGATCCCGGTTCCGCTGTTACATATTGGGCACGCCACATGATATTGACGTGAGCGTGCTGGGTGTCAGCGGACAGTACACAATGAATGGTCTATTTTCCGCCACCATCGGCCTAGTGCGCGGCTGCACAACACGCCCCGGCGCTCATGATTCTCTTCAACCATTCTTACTCACGCAAACACCTGCACGCTTGTAACTCGTGCTCTGTTGTCGCCCGAACCGGCTAGTCATCCCACTTGCAGCAGCCGCGTTCGGCCATACATTCACTTGACTAGGGGCGACGTGTGATGAGCGTTGCTATCGACCAATGATGTCGATGAACTCCCATTTCAAGGGTCGGGACAACCGGCGGGCTCTTTGCGGTAACGCTGGCCACACGACGGATTCGGGTGGTCTAGACGACGATCGATGGCCAGGATACTGTGACCCCTTGGCATTTGTACTCCTCCAGATGCAAAGCCGCCAATAGTGAGTAGTCGCTCCTCGGAAGTATTTCTGAGGGTTGGTAGAAGCAAACAAATCGGTCAACACGTGTAGCCAGCCGCGAATGTCGCCCCTGAGAAGTTGCATACATATACAAACCATATTTGCTTACCGCACATGCGGCCGTGGACCCACTACTTTAACGCAGCAAACTTTCTACGCACCCCCACTCCCCTAGTAGGCTCCTAGCCCTTTCGCGCCCCCGCCATCAGGTGACTCCCCCTGTACACTACTATAGGGGGTTAGGGGTAAAGGGCTGCCAACATGTCAGCATGTGGCACATGGTCTGGTGTCCGGTGGCCCGCGCTCGCGCCCCCTCCCCATGCCAAGAGCCACGAGGCAGCGCAGGGGGGTCGATGGTTCTCGCCCCCCATGAGTAGGGCGGTCAAACATTGATGATTTATAACTACTATACATGTGGGGGGGGGGTGTCGCATTCGCGAGCCTCTGCAGGCTGTTTCGCTATTTTCCGCTCTACCGTTATAACCGCGATGGTAAAATCATCAACCTTCGTTCTTATGTCTATCTATACGTCGTACGACGTCTCCAAGCTTCTATCAATCACTACACTTCATTCAATGTTGGTCTACCATTATACCCACGTGGCCAAGCAGCTTCTACAAGCTTCTTTCTACTCGGAATATGAATATGCTCTAGCTCTGGACTGATCACCCAGGCATGGAGATCAAGGGAGTAGTAAGCACGTGTCGATGAAGACCAAGCAAGGAAGTAGCGAGCATCTTGCTTGCTAAAGTACACCCTCAAGAACCTCAAGCGTCTAGACTCTGTAAGTCTAACACCTCTGTAAGCTTCTAGACTTTTTAAGTCTACCAGCTACTCCATGGCTAAGCTACGAAAAGCTATAGGTAAAGTGCACGCCGCTGTGCTCGCGTTGAGACGCTATTCGCCGATGAATCTTGTAGGATCTTCACTAAGCATGGATGAATCCCTTTCGCGCCTTTTCTGTGTGCAATCCTTCTCTAGGACGACGAGACGACGAGTTCTCTTCTGGCCAATTGGTTCCTTCTTTGCTCTCTCTGTTCACCCACCGTGGCTTTCGCTCCCGTGTTTATTACGTGTTGCCCTTGTTTATGTTAGAAAGTGGTGTGGCGTGTCTTCGTACGCACCCAGCAGCCGTCGCAGCGCTCTGCGATCGAAGCCGTACCGTGACCCCTCGTACCCTTGAGCCCCTACTGCCTTGTGTGTGGTCTCTCGCTAGAAATCACCCACTAGAGATTGATTCAATCTGTTCCTATGGACCCACCACCGCCCTCTGCACCGCCAAATCCGCCCTCGCCGCCGCGCGCGGACCCCGTCACCACTGCACCCGTGCCCAAGCCTTCCCAAGTATCTTCACCCGCTACCCAAGTTGATAGGCCGCCTACGGACGCGTGGGTTGCCAAGGATGGAGTCTCAGGAGCCTTACCCGGATCCTGGGAACAGTCCATCTCCAGGAGAATCCGGGTAAGGCTCCTGAGACTGGAGATGGACTGTTCCCAGGATCCGGGTAAGGCTCCTGAGACTCCACCCTTGGCGAAGAGTAAACACCGGGAAGGGAAAAAAAAAATCTTCTTAAAAAACCCCGCTACGTGTGCGGCGTGAGGCAGTGTGCTTGTGTACCTCCCTACTACCCAACCTTAACCCCTAACAACCCCCTCCCCCTTCCCCAGTTCCCTCGTTAGCGGAGAAGCTGGTTCCGGGGAGGCCGCGCGCGCTGCTTCGGCCAGGAGTTGGAGAGAAGGGGGCGGGAGACTGTGGCTCGTCCTTTGCTTTCGGTGTTAGCTTTGGTTATTCTCCCTTAAATACTTTAGATTCCTTTTTTGGTAACTGCTGTGATTCCTACGGCGTCGGAGCGTGACAACGAAGAAGGGGGCTCGCGGGGAAACCTGATGGCGGGAAAAGTCGCGTTCCGTCAAAAGAGGGCCAGGTTATTTGTTTTCTTTTCAGTCTGTACAATTACAAGGCCCAATATTATTATTGCAAGGTTATTTGTTTTCTTTTTGTTACAATTACAAAGAGCCCTTGGTCTACCGGTGCGTTTTGGGGCGGCTCTGTCCTGAGCAAACTTCAGAATGAGCCTTTCAAAAATATGAGATAATTTCATTTCACATGTAATTAACTCACGAAATAGTTTCGTTACACGTCTATATTATTGTCAGGTTATTTGTTTTCTTTTTGATCTATTATTACAATTACAACCAGTTTTCGACAACCGGTCAACTCCAGCTTGGCACACGTGGAGGAGGGAGGCAGGCAGTAGGAGCCGTCTCTCTCTGGTAGGTCGATGAGAGGGGGAGGAGGGGACCCGGGGGAGGGGACCCGGGGGAGGGGAGCGACCCCAAGACCTATCGGTTGTTTACGTTAGTGTTTTCGCAGTATACGGTAATATTTTCCCCGGTCCCAGGGGGTGCCCCCACGGTTCCCGACCGCCTCTGCGTCCAGAGTCCCCCCGCGGAAAGAGTGAACGCACGGCGTGCACCTTCCTGGAAGTTGCTGTGCGCACGCACGGCGCCCCGCGGGGGGGGGGAGCCGATGTGCATACGCACGGCGTGCACAATGATTGCAAGTAATAACACGTGCTGCGCAAACGAAACATCTCGTATATGGCTACTTTACGTTAATGTGGGCCTTAGGGAAAAAAGTTTCTATGCGCACGCACGGCGCCCTCGCGAGGGGGGGAGTCGATGCGCATACGCACGGCGTGCACAGTGATTGCAAGTAATCACACGTGCTGCGTAAACGAAACATCTCGTATATGGCTACTTTACGTTATTGTGGGCCTTAGGGGAAAAAGTTTCTATGCGCACGCACGGCGCCCTCGAGAGGGGGGGGGGGAGCCGATGCGCATACGCACGGCGTGCACAATGATTGCAAGTAATCACACGTGCTGCGCAACGAAACATCTCGTATACGACTACTTTACGTTAATGTGGGCCTTAGGGGAAAAAGTTTCTATGCGCACGCACGGCGCCCCCGCGGGGTGGCCGATGCACATCGCGCCGTGCCCATAGTTACAAGTAATCACAATCGAAAAGCGCCGACACGGCGCCCTCCGGGGGGACACGCGTCGCGGGAAGCAGGGAATGTTACGCTAGTCTACATTTAATTTTAAAATAACGCTGTGTACAACTGTGGACATTCGATCGCTCAATTCGACTCATGTCCCACATTTGACGGAACGACACCTAAAGGAAACGCAATGCAGGGAGGGGCCACCGGGGCGTGACGGCGAAGAGGGAGTCACGCGAAGAAAACCTATCGGTCGGGGATGTACAAGGGGGAACGGGCAACCCCCCCTACCCGCAACAAGTTTTTTGCACTAATATTCAGTTGAACTTCAGTTGTTTTATTATTGTTCTCTTGTGTGCCCCCCCACTTCCGTATTGCCCCACCCACCACCCATGCTCGCCGCCCCCTTTGTTCCCATGTTCGCTCCCACTCCTTCCACTGGTGTGCTTCCCGCCCTGTCGATCCCTCCTTCTTCTCCGCCTCCCCTTTCTAGCCCTCTCACGCCCACGCGGTGCCGAGAGCAGGCATATGCGAGAGGAAGGCTGGTCCTAGCATGATGCATAATGTTAGCGGGATGTAGCCCACGACGAGGACATTGCGGGAAACCAGAAGCCAAGCACAAAAAGGGAGAGCAACTGCAAAACGACGGCGATAACAAAGAGATTTCGAACAAATCTAACGAAGCATGTGACAACAATGAGCGCCCCGCGTCGTACTCAGCCGGCATTTGACCATCCCAACTCACTACGCAGGCAGCGCGGTCTACATTGCGCGCTCTCCTTCTTGCTAGACGTCGGAGTAGCCCCTCGGCTCGCACTCATATATTCCTCGAGAACAGCAGAATATCGTTGAGGACCGGTATATTGTGGATGAGGGGCAAGCGGCGGCGACGCCAAGCCCGGCGATTTGGACAGCATAGGACCCCTCGGCGCCCTCGAATCCTCCGCATCTCTCCTCTTCAAGGAAGAGGGGGGTGTGGCGAGATGTTCGTGTCGAGTGGCACCAATGGTGGCGCCGTGACCACGAGGACTACGTATAGTCATCAACCCTTGGTGACTGAGCTCGTGGGACTCGTGCTGTTGAAAGGGCTCTGACTGAGGAATGCCGGCGCGGTCGGCGTCACGTGAAATCCTCCAATTCCCCAATGGCTGAGAGACGGCTGCATCATGCGGGTTGGCTGCAACGAGTGTTTGCAATTCACGCAAGTGCCGTTGCTGGGATACGACCACGCTCTGCATGTCGCGCAGGCTGGCGGCTGCGCTTTGCTCCGCCGCGCGGATAGCCTCCTCAACCGCCTGATCGCGTTCAGCCTTAGCCTGCTCCTTCTCCTGTGCGAACACGTGGTCCATATAGCGATGAGTTAGATTGGGTATCGGCGCGCTTTCATAGCAAGCACATTGATGGGTGGCGCTGCGAGGGCTTCGATCGGATCGCCCCCACAAATTCTCTTAGTGGTACCGCATACGGCCGCGTCTCTGCTTACGATGACACATCGCAGGCTACAAGGTTACCTGGTGTGACAATCTACGTATCTCGTCCAACTCTCGGGCTTGGATTCCATGCAAGTGAGCAAGCTGAATCATGCGTGCGGCAGCCCCCTCCAACTGCTGAATCTGAGCCTCTACCTTGGCCTGGCTACTAGCGAGTTGCGCTTCGATGGCGCTCATCTCATCTTGCAAGATGGCAAGCTCTTGCTGTGCTGCGTGGCGTTGATTCCCGTGCTGAGCCAGCATTTCAGCCATAATCTTCACGTGCTCCTCCGTCTTGGCCGCAGAACTCGCCTACAAATCGACGTAGGGACGTTCACTCGTGAGGCGGTTGGGTCCGTCACAGCCGCGCCTGGCTCTGTCAGTCGATTGCAGCGATCCGACCTACCTGAAGCATGACCTCCGCCTGTTTCACCTGAGCTTTCGCATCCTCGCGCGCAGCATCACGCTCATGTTGCATACTTGTCAGCTGCTCCAAAATCGACCCATGCTGGGCTGCCATATCCTACAGTTTGCAAGAGGCGGACATAGTGCAACCCGATTGACATGGTGCAGCCAGTGAGGTGCACTTTGCAACAAGGTCCATGTACCAGGAGCCCCATCACACACCTCTGATGCTTTCTGTTCCCTGCGCAATTCAGCGCACAGGCACTCATTCCGTGTCTCAAGGCTTCGTACGGTTTCTCTTAGAAGCCGGTGTTCACGGTCCAATCTTTCGGCAAACGCAGCCTCCCATTCTGACAAGGTTTTCTTCACGGCGTCCAGTTCATCCCTGGCTTGCCGCTCCCGTGCAACCGCCTCTCGGCGATCCGATAAGAGCTTCTGGCGCTGTGTTTGAAGCCCCTCCTGATATGTTTTGCTCAGCAGTTGCTGCTCGGATGCATATGCAAGCTCCAATTCGTTCACTTGTGACAAAAGCCCCTCTGCAAGCGACTGCACGTCGGTGTCTATGTCTGCACTCTTGGGCTCTCGAGAGCGGCTGCGCAAACCCTCGTCAGTGAGTCCTTGGTTGATTTTTTGCAGAATCGTCGTGAGCCGCCGCTTCAGTGTTAGCAACATGCTCTTGAGCTGGTGCTGCGACTGGACGTCCAAGTGCGCCGTCGGCGTCGCTCCACCGGACGAGCATCCCCCCGGCAGCGTGCTCTCACCCCCGTTCGCTCTCACCCCTGACTTGCCTTCCTTTCCCTCCCACACTGTCTCCACTCCCGCTCTCTCTGCCGGCTCTCCCCTCTCCTCGTCAGCGAAGGCGCCTCTCATACTCAGCGAGGACTGGTGGTGGTGGTAGTAATGGTGCTGTGCGGCTGCTTGCTCGTACGCTTCAAGCACGCGCGCGCACCGCTCGCTCAGCGCGCGCCGGCGCGAGTCGAGCTGGTTGGATTCGCTCGCGCCGAGCGAGAGCATCGAGGGGGCCGCAAACGGCCGCGCGCGCTCTCTCATCCTCTACCGGCATAGGTATCTAGGCGACCGTCAGAGTTTTATTGTTGTGTTAGTATAACCTTAGTGCTGCGGGACCGTAGCCCTTCGACGGCAACGGAGCCCCTACCCCGCGATGGGGGTATGCGCGGTTGGCGCATGGCTCGTCCAGTGTATGTGGCTAGGAATGCTAGCTAACAAGATGTCATACGACGCTATAAGTTCTAACGTGGTACCCCCGCCGAGAGGTCACCGCAATCTCCATGACACCAGCGCGCGCGTCGACGCTCAAGGGTGCAACACATCATCGAATGGACTCGACACATTCGATGAAAATCTTTCCTTCGAATTTGTGGCTGCCGAGCGGGCCACACGTTCCCACAACTGGTGGGACCTGGACAATATGGTCAGTCTACACAAATTCTTCAGTGGTGGCCGATGCCAGATCCGCAAGCATTCACCAGTTCAAGGGTGGGAAGGACACTTTACCACATCGAATCACTCCAAGCACCCCTCAGCTCTTACTTCTACGGCTGTGGGGGTCGTGCGGCGAAGGCAACGGCCGTCCGCTCTGCACCACGGCGCCGGGCAGGACGATCCTCGTCGAATCCCCCCGGACGCCATCAAGCGGAAAGGTCATCCCGGGCCGGCATGGTCTCCACAACTCGCTCAACACGAGCAGGAAGACTGCCATTGCTATGGGGAAGATTCGATCTCGACGGTTCAAGATACGATCTCCCCCTCGCATAACTGCCCGTCTTCCCCGCTTGTATCGTGGCAGAAAACTGCCCGCCTGTCTTCTCTGTCCCACGCCGCGGGCGATTTCCAGGAATCGCAGATCGTCCCCCGCGCGGGGAAAACGCCGCGGGGCGCCGTCAGGAAGGTGCAGTTTCCCCCCGGCGCGGGGAGACCGCCAAGAGGCCCGCCCACGCACCAGGAAGAAGGACCGCCGAGCGTTCCCCGCGCGGGGGGAAATATTCCCCTCGAGAAAAGGGCTCCGGGGACGACTCCGCCCGCCGTTCTCCGCGCGGGGGGAAAGCTGATGAGGCCTCCCTCCGCTCGCCCCACCTCGCGAGAGGGGGGGGCCCCGTGGGGGGAGCCCTCCGCTGGGCGCTCGCGGACGGACGAGCTGCTGGCCTCTCCCCCCCCCGCGCGGGGGGGCGGCCGAACGGTGCAGCAACGAATCACAGTCGCCCCAGGTGAACGGAAACTTTTACCCAAACACCTTCCGTTCTTCTATTACGACGACTGGGAATTCTATTTCGTCCCTGCTGGCACGGCTGGTCACTCCCTTGTTCCAGATGCAATCTGGTGCCATCTCCACCGCTCGAGGAACCGAAAGCGCCGAGGCCTCTTGGTGTCCCGTTCTCTCTTCACAGGGTGGCATTCCATCTTCACAGGGTGGCATCACGCGAACCAAAATTGGACTGCTGGTCATTTGGCAGGCCAGGACTTGGAAAAGGCGCCATTCATGGCCACTTCACTGTCAGACCATGAGATTTTGAGCAACTCCTCACAGAATTCTGGTGAGGCTATTTTTGATGCTTTCATGCTCAATGTCTCTGATCGCGATTGGGACCGGAAGAAATATCCCAGCGCGCCCGAGAACCTAGACACCTCCCCGCCGGCACAATGGGGAGAGGGCTATAAATCTAACAAAAGACTCGAATATCCGCTGGCAGACGAATACACGCTAGACGGCAAAACACCGCTAGACGAGACCGGAGTGGAACATCTGACCGAAGCCCTCCAACAAACGACCCGAAAACGAAAACGACATGCAGGGCCCACCAAATGGGAAAAAAAAATTCGGATACCCGAAGACACTTGGGCGCACCTAGCGAGGCTGTACACATCCCCATTGGTGACGGCGCGCGATATGCACCAACATTTCAAGCACATCACACATAGGCGAGTGGGCACGTACAACCGATTCCCAGATAGAACCAACACGTGCCGCATATGTGGAGAAATGGACGAATCCTCGACACACCTTGGCGAATGCCTGGGGATAACCAACATATTATGCGCGCTGAACAAAGTCGCCAGGTTCTCACCTAAGGCGGAAAAAAGCAGAGAAGACTGCATTGTCGACAATCTGTTCATCTACCCGAAGGCCGAAGGGGGACGCCCCGAAGGCGATATATACACTGTATCTATTAGCGTGGAGATATATCATCACAGACTTTTATAAAATTCACTACGACGGCATAAAATTCTCGGAAGAATCGATATTGATAAGAACGATAGAGAGGTACACCACACTGAGCAAAGCATTTGTCTTCGCAACCGGAACAGACTCGACGAGAACCGCCCAAGCGGGCATGGGTAGGCAACCCAAAAAAAGAATAGACATAAGCTACTTGAGACCCGTTTTTACTTTGAACGACAAGGGTGGGCTCAAACCCAGCGAGGAGCTAGTGGAGCTAGCCACCAAGCTAGGGATAGCACACGCGGTCGAGGGGAGCACAAGGAGTGACGAAAAGACGGCGAATAAGCCAGGGGCACAGAGAACTTAGGACTCACTAGAGACGACAAGAGCCTGACGGAACGCAGATGACCAACGCGAACCCGAGAGGGACGCAGGCCACGAAAGACGACAACAGGCCTGCCCGGCCCCCACACTCCGAACCAGGCCTTAGGTAGGGCACCAGGGCCGGACCCCGGAAACCGAAGACCAAGGAATGAAGGGGGGCAGGGGAAGAGGTGGAGGGAGGGAATTTAAGGGCGGTGTAAGTAGAGAGGGGATACCCAGGCAATAGTAGGTGTGTAGCCCAGAATCTTCAGATGTTTTTTTTATAAGTCATTGTTTGACCGCCCTATTGAAAATAATATAAACTTAGTTGTGCGCACAGCACAGACAGCACTGGCGGCGCTTAGACGCCGGTTACGCCTAGGCATTTCGATAGACTCAAACAATGTGCATCCCACAACGTGGAACGTTATCAGAAGATGCACTCAGAGGGACTTGACTCACATGCGGGTATTCATGCCTTGTCCCTTGTTCAAATGATGCCTTGGCATCGACCTCGCGAGCTTCTCAGTTTGAGGTATGCTCCAATCAACAAGCAAGCTCTCAGGAGAACGCCGGTACCCGAATTTCTCTACTAGCTGTGTCACCGAAGTCTGCAGACCATTTTCGCCGGATGGGGCCCATATCCGTTCAGAATATAGCTCATCTACCCGCACCCCGTGCGTCGCCGTCATCTCCACCATGAGGCCTTTGATGGTGCTCTCCGTCACCGGAATATTGAGGCCGGTCATGACGGTCTTCCACGCCATGACCGCTCTGGCAGTATAATTGCCTGGAGTCGCCTCGTACTGGAATCCCGCAAGCTCCTCGACCGCGACTGCGCTCACGTGATTATCGCGGGAAATACCTAAGCTGGTCAGAGCGGTCGGGATTTCCGCCCATATATCAACCACTCTCTGCAGCCTTTGGGCAAACCCCTCGAAGTCCTTGATACGCACGTACAGCCTCACGTCGCTGAATCGCCGAGCAAAACACAGGCCCGAGGTTGTCCCATTGAGGAAGACTGCCTCGACATCGTTGCCGAACCCAAAGCAGTCTAGAACTCTACAAAGAGCCATGTCCAACACATTGCGGTGTGCCCAAACAGCGTAAGGCCGAATCGCTGAGAGTGCAGGGGTCATGAGCGGGTCGAGAAACAAATGCGGCAACTTTTCTTTAGCTTTCAGGGATAATGTGGGTGCGCCGAGCACGACCGAATCGTCCGTTAGGATTGCGGTGAAGAACAGTGCCTGGTCTCCTCTGCTTGCTGCCAAGCTCTCAAATTGCTGAAACGCAACGAGAGGGGTGGTGTAGTTGGTGTGCAAGTGAGTCATGACTGAGGCGCGCAGGTTATTCGCTTTGGTCAGCTCCTTGCCCGGCGAGAAGAGGCACCCCCTCGCGAGGATTCCGAGCATATCGTGGGCGAATGTGGATGCACCGCAGCACACGGCGACCAGGATGCGTGTGGGAGGCGGCCTCGAGGTGGAGTTGGCGGAGGGCATCGCGGGCCTCAGGGAGGGGGTGTCCTCCGGCGAGCTGGCGTCGCGGGTGGACAATGTGCGCGGCAGAGTCGGCGACTGTGGGCTTCTCTCAAATGGGCGGCAGGCCACACGAGGGAGGAGAGGGAGTAGCGGGGCACCGCCAGCCCGGCTCCGTAGAGAGTAGCGCGTGAAGAAACGAAGGAATGTCCTCCGGTCCCAACTCTCACGTGAATTGTGGCTCCTGTTTCATGTGAGAAACCGCCGCGCTCCGAGATCGGTTTCGCGCCGTTCCTCGCTGTTCCGCGCCGCGGCGGCGCATCAAGTGCCCCATAGACAAAATCGCCTGGCCTCCGTGGTCGCTTTTTTTTGGGAGGGGGGGGGGGGGGGGGGGGAGTTTTCTCAGCCTGTGGTCGCTTTACGCACACTGAACGGCTCGCCGCCTCATCTCCGAGGGTATCTAGAGCCGCCTGACTAAACCTATTTGGCCTAATAAAGTAGCTGGTATGAGGCGACATCATGACGAGGTTGGCCGCGCCAGGCCCGGAGAAGCAGGGGAAGGGCGGCACGAGGGCGCGGCGGCTCATCGGCTTACCAGTGGACCGCCGAACACGCTACCAGGGCCACCCGCGGAGCTCGCGGTGACTGGCACGGCGCCGCGAGATGGGCGCGCATGGGGGAGGGGTTGCTCCGAAAAAAAACCGAGAGTTGCTAGTGGGGTCTTGATTTCGACCCCCTCTTGTCAACCCTTGTTTTTGGAATTGTTTAAACATAAATCGTGTTTTGTTGTAGATACCTCGGTCCTACCCTGAGTGTGGCAACGTCGTCCTTGCCTAGAGTCACTGTATCGCCGTCACGAGCGCTAGACGCATGATGTCACCTTTGATCTACACAATGCTGCTATCTATTCACGGACCACCATATGGGTGGATCAAACATGGTACCCCCGCCGAGAGACACTCACCTGCCTTGCGCGCGCGACTGAGCGCGCGTGCCCCAGACCTCTTCACTCAACGCAACAAGCTTGGACCAATTCCAGAGACCGAAGACTTTTCTCCTTCAAAAGGTCCTTGCGACCCTCGGACCCCGCTCAAGGGAGCGGGTGTTGGGCTCCCATCCACCCCATGGGCCCAACAGACTCTGTCAGCACCGTCGCGCGACCCGCGAGCCGGATTCCCGGCAGCACTGAACCTCAAGACCTCTCAGAATCTTTCTCCGATTGACGGGAACAATATTCAGCTTTTCCAACAGTATATCTACTGCTTTGCCGACAGGCCTTCTCTCTCGATGACCGTGGCTTACCGGTACTCGCGTGTGCAACCGACATACATCGCCGAAGGTGTGTGGATCGGATCTGCACGCCGCAACCATCAGGCAATCTTCCAAGCTCAACTCCTGAATTTTTTTGGAGGCTGGCCTACTTCTCTGATCAATATTTCTCAGTGGACCCGCAACATTCTCTACGTCCGGGCACCTCGCGAATCTCTATCTTCATACCGGCACGATGCTGTCCCGATCGCAATGCCAACCTCGAAGCCCGACACTGAACACCAAAACCAAGAAGACGAAATGGTTTTGATGGTGAGCGAGTCCACCAACATGGATGACTACGACTCGCGGAAGTATCGCTGCCGTCCGTTTGACGGTACACCCGGCCGTCCATTCGAACTCTTCTGCCGGGACTTCGGCAACGCCTTCTCTCGCGACTACATCGGTGATGCTGATCTCACTACCTGTATGTTGGGCCTAGATGTGGGAGGATATGTTGAACAAGATCCAAGCGCAGACCGCTCGATCTTTGGAGGCGTACCTCTCTATCAATTCTACAATGCTGATGGCTCTGTGAGGGCAAGCGCGAGGCAACAACTGAATGATCACATCAAAAGGAAGAGGATCCTGTTCTCATACCTAATGGAACATATCTCCAATTCCAACCTACGAGAGATGCTTACTTCTCAGTTCTCAGGCGCCCCACGACGGAGCTAGGGCATATAAAATCCTCTACGATCAATGCCACCAACAAGTCGATGACCTAACTCTCATGGCCCATGATACTGAATGGGATGCCGTTTCCATACTAACCGTTGGTATTAATGAACACTCCATTACCAACCTAATGACCCACCTACACAGTCTCAACGCCAAACGGCCATCCGACAAACAAAAATCAGACGACCAGCTCGTTCTCAAGTTGCTATCTTGCATCACCCCAGACATCTCCGAATCACTAGCCCACAAATGCCAAGAAGAAATTGCCGCTCCACCCTCCCAACGACGATATTGGACGAACAACAAGCGAGACATCCTTAAACTTAAAGCTGATCTCCAACCGCTATGGAAAATCAAATTCGACCAAGGGGCTATATCGATTCCCAAGGAGGGTGGGAGACGTGCGACAGGTGGAGGCCCGCGTCCAGATGCATCATACGCCAACGCCAATGAGTCTGCCTTGCTAGCCAAATCGTCTGATCCTATCCCACATCAACCTCAAAGGGCTGTCCTAACAGCTAACCAAGCCCTTCATTTTAACTTGTGGGGAGTTAGAATGTCAGAATGGGAGCCGGGGGCCTGCGAGGGGGGAGATGTGGAAGGGTGCATAGGAGTATGTATCTGTGACAACAGCACGCGCCAAGGTGTACGGGCAGGTGCGCTGAGGGCTGTCGTGTTAGTACCGGGCTAGTGAGAGTAGTGGTACTAATGCTCAGATAGATTATTAGGATTAGGACCCCCCGCCTACGAGACCAAAACGGGATCATGGCGTGGGGGCTATCTCGACGCGCGCGCCTGCGCCACCGTCCAAATACGGAGGGTCATATTGAGGCAGTTTCAAATACGGTAAATACGGTCTGTATTTGGCCGTCGTCCAAATACGGTGAATACGTATTTCCCATCTAGGCCCTCGTGCCTACCTTGGACCTAAGAAGCTCTCATTCTCATTCTCTCTCTCTCACTAGCTCGTTAGCTAGCCTCGTCCCTACTCTCCGACGCCACGCGTTGCGATCCTCGGAACCTCAGTCTACCTCTTCACTCATAACGTTCGATGGCAGACACTGTCAGACCCGACTCCTACTATGACCTCTCAGACATCTTCCCGCAAGCAACAAACAACGACTCTTTCACGGCCGCGTCAGCTGCCGGCTCGATCGAACGGCCCTCCGCCTACGAGCCTGTAGTCATCGCATGTTCGACAAGCACAAATTCTGCCTTGGCGCCTACGACCGCGCCCTCTCATAGTCCCGCTCCCTCTTTGCCCATGGGAACAGCGGGAACTTCTTCTGACCCACAAGGGGTCCACTTCGTCGGAACCGGCGGCTCCGAGCCTCCGCAAGACCCTTCCAACACGGCGGCGCCATCCGCCGCTCCGTCAGACGAGCCGCTGCTCGTAGATTCACTCCGCGAGCGAGCCGAGCTCACCTTCCTCGAGACCTCGGGCTACCCGAGACTCGACTCCCAAGCCCACCCGCCTGAATACAGCGCGTGGGAACACTGTCGTATTCCATACGATGACAGACTTTTACTTCTAACCGGTGGGTTATTTTAAGCCTCAAGGTCTCGTCGGCGACATTCTACCCCTTCTCTTACTTTCTTTCGATGTCATCAAACGTTCGGTGACAGTCTTCTGTCTTCTCCTCGTGCATCGGTGACAGTCTTCTGTCTTCTCCTCGTGCATCGATGGTAGTTCCCCAGTGAGGTCTGCCCTCGTTGTTCCGACTTCTCTGTCGCACGTCTGTGTGCCGATGAGCTGCCTTGGTGCCGACGCTTGACAGTCCGTCTTGAGTGTGGTTAGTTTTCGCCCTGTTTGGGTTAGTTCGTGTGTGACTGCGTGACGTGGAGCCTTTTAGGAGTCCCTGCGTTGTAGTCTCTCGTGTCTACCTTGGACCTAAGAAGCTCTCATTCTCATTCTCTCTCTTCCTCTAGCTCGCTAGCTAGCCTCAGCCTTACCCTCCAACGCCGCGCGTTGCGAGCCTCCGAACCTCCGTCTCTCCCTTCGTCCCTAGCACTCGATGGTAGACACAGTCAGACCCGACTTCTACTATGACCTCTCAGACATATTCCCGCAAGCAACAACCAACGACTCTTTCACGGCCGCGTCAGCTGCCGGCTCGATCGAACGGCCCTCTGCCTACGAGCCAGTAGTCATCGCGTGTTCGACAAACACGTAAGCGAGGCTCCCTCCGCCGCCGACCTCTTGGCCGACCGCCTCGCTCTTATGCAGTCCGCGATCGAAGCTCAACAACTTTGCGACGAGAAGCGCGACCGAGAGCACGCTGCTCTCCTCGAGATGATAACGGGCCTCACCACCCATGTCAGTAGGCTGGGGTCAGGATTTCGAAAATTTCTTTCGAAATTTGGGGGGGGTTCCCCGGGGAAAATTTCGTTCGAAATTTCTCGAAATTTGGGGGGTCAGGGGACTAAAGATGCGATACCAAGGGGGGGGGGAGCGGGGGGGGAGGGGGAGCGCGCGAACCCGTGGCGCGAAATCAGAGCGCTCCCCCTGCCCCTCCGCCCAGAGACCCCTCCCCCCCTCCTCCCCAGATGGAGCGGGAGCAGAGGCAGAGGCAGAGGCGCGCTGCCCACTCGCCGGGGGACACAACGGCAGCGCCATTCGTTGATTCGTTGTATGGACCTCGGCGCGCCTCAGTGTCGAGTGGGCACAAGTGCTGGCGCAAGCGAGGCCTGAAGCGAGCGAGGAAGGACCTGGAAATTAGAACCTGAACCTGGAAATCGCATCATCTAGGATGAATGCGACAGTTTGCCAAGTCGGCTCTCTCAGCGTTCCGCTGTGTGCGCTGGTTCGGGGGGGGTCGGATATCACGTATACGGTGTACAGTGCCAGTTTCTCTTTCGCTCTGGTGGTCGCATTTTTACCCCCTGTTTTCAAGGAACGGGTAGGGCCCTTATAAAAAACACTGTTTGACCGCCCTAGAAAAAACGGGGGTCGGCGTCGAATTTTTTAAATCGCGGACTTGTAACCAGAATCTTCTGATGTTTTTTATGCAGCGTTGAGCGGATCCGAGGAACGGGCTGCAACCTCGGCGAGCGAGGCGCCCCAAATAGAATCGACGCATCAACCCAACGGTCCTGCACGAGGGAGCGAATGATTGTCTTGGCAACGTGCAGGTGAGAGGCGATGATGTCGCCCCTCCGAGCAGCGAGGAGAGAGAAGAGAACTGTGGGTGCAGTTGTCTGTCGGGCCGAACCACGAGAGAGTCATAGAGGAGTGTTTTCTCAAGCTCAGACAGAGGAAAAGAGGGGAGAGCGAACGAACAACGGACGGGCGCACGTGCGAGAGAGTCGTCGAGGAGAAGACGAAACGTTTCAGAACGATCGGTGCGCCGGTGGCCCTAACCCCCACCCCCCAACCCCAGCATCACTGGCGCGCCGCGCACGCGCTTGCCGACCCTGCGAGTCTGATTTGCACCGTGTAGGACGCCATGCCCTTCTGTGGATCGCGTCAGTCCGACGTGCTCGAGCCGGGCAACCAGCCGGCTACGCAGAAACCGCGTAACAGCCGATTCGGCCGTTCTCGCGCCTCCTCGGCCAAGGTGGACCCAATGATCGAGACTCCATCTCGCGAAGGGCTATCAACCGCCCCATCATCCACCAGCAAGCAGACCGCGCCGCTACACTCATCCGCTGCTCGGGTGCAGAGCGCCCCACCCAAGGAGCGCAAGAGCCGCACCTCGGGAGTTAATGACATCTTCATGTTGGAGGGATTCGACGGCCCAACAGCTGAGGAGGTAGACGAGTACATTTCCTCCGTACTCGGCGGGGCGTCATTCGCCGCCGATCTTCGGTCAGCGACCTGGGGCGATCGGCTCCGCGGGCTCGAGATGCTGCAGGCACGTGTTGAGGCGAAGGGGACAGCACCCGTGGATGAGAGGGAGAAGCTCTTCAAAGTATGCGTCACGGTCCTCGCCCGCCTTCTCCACGATAAGATTGTGCCCGTGTACTTGCCAGCTCTCCAACTCCTCCAGCTCCTCTACTCATCGGCTCCTGGCACCCTTGAGGGCCTTGCGATGCTCGGCAGTGATGCTGCGGCTGTCCTTGTCCCACACGTGGTGCTCCGTGCCGGGTCGTCCAATGTCCGTGCGCGCGAAGAGTCAGCGAGTGCCATCATGACCCTGGCCGCGTCGAAGTATGCTGGCGCTGTGGCTGTGTGCCCCCATGCGATTCGCCCACTCGCGAATAACAAAGTGGCGTCCGCCGCTGGCGGCAGACTTGAGCTTCTGCACAGCTTGATCATCCGCTACGGCTTTGGCTCCGCATCGGGCATCCACATCAAGGACGCGGTAAGCTTCCTGTTGCCCTTCTATGATGAGGCCAAAGATAGAACGCGCGAGGCGGCGCAGGGCATCGTGCGCGAAGCGCTCACCGCAGACCCTCAGCAAACGGTGGAGTTCATTCGGAGCAAGAAGCCGCAGCTCGCGAAGACTTTGGCGGTTCGAGCCGGCCTCGAGAAGGAGGAAGACAAGCATTCAACAAGGTCTGTCGCTCCCGGGGCAGGACTAGACGCTCGTCCATTGCCACGCATCGCCAGGGGTAGCCAGGGAGAGGCGCAGGGCGGCTTCTGGGCTAAGGGCGGTTTTGGCGACGAAAACGTGGTGGTGACGGCCTCGCAACGATCAAGCCACGCCCTTCCCGAAGTGAAAAAACCAACACCTCGTATGGGGTCGACGAAGTTCACGCACGCCCAAGATAATGAGTCCTTGGTAGACAGCCTGCTTGTTGAAGCTGCCGCCTGATGAATCCGGCGTCATGCGCAAGAGATCACGCGACCGTTTGAAACGCTCGCGATCGACTCCTCGGGAGCACGTGCCATAATTGAATTGATGTATCGGTGGTGGACATACCTCCACACAAGGGTCGCGGCCAGGGACCAAGGTTGGGGGTCCAGTTGACCTTCGTGCTCGTGCTACTATTCGAATAAAACATCTTGTGACAAGTTCGGTGGTGATCCCCTTTAAACGGGTTGTGGTTGTGGCCCAGCACGATGTACGATTGGTACTAGATGAGCGCGATAGAGCCGACTGAAAAATTATTTCGCAAGCACAAGCACGGCGGCGAGACGTTGACACGTTGACTTGTATTCGTTATTTGCCTTTGACCACATCCTCTCAACTGCTAAGTTTATACATCAAGACGAGAAGCGTTCATTTACCCCCATCCCTGCTAGCATCTTCCGTTGTCACTAGGCCGGTCACTCACGCTTTTTAACAACTATTTTCCATCCCTCCTGGGTGTCCAAGGATTCCCCAGGGACCCCCCTTATCTGCCCCCCCCCCCCCCCCCCCGCGAACCCCCTCTACCCCACGAAAATCCATGGCGTCGGTGAGTGACTCCCCCGTTTTGCCGCCTTGTCCGGCCCACGGAGGTCTATTTTGGGAGAATGGGAGGATTGCGCGCGTGAGGGCTCCGAGAGGCTGCCACCGATCCGTCCACGGTGATTGAGGAGCCCGCCAAGTTCTCGATGGGCTCCCATGTGTTGTCGCGGTTCTCGAAGCCGACCCACTTGACGAGCCATTGAGTCACGCCCTTGGACATGCGCGCTGAGGTGGCTTGCCTTCATCATTTGGTCTCCTTCCATGAGCCCCCCCGCGAGCACCCCGAAGGAGAGGCCCAGAAAGAAGCACCACGTACGCGACGAGAACGGCGTCGCCTTGGCTCGGCATGAGGGCGCGCCCCGAGAGGGCCTCCTTCGACAAGGATTCATTGTGGCATTATGGTGACGTTGGTGAACATCTCGAGGAGGCAAGGAGAAAAAATAAGTCGTTAGAGGTTAGAGGTAGCACCCCCCCCTCCACACTCATGAGGGTTCTGAATGCAGCTATTTTCAGACATCCAAAAATAAAACGACACAACTTAAGAATCTGAAGCTAGACGCGTGTTGCAACATTCGGATCGACTTTGGGCGGCTCTGACGAGACTCAATGGGTGAGCTCCGAACCTCCGCGGCCAGATGGACTGAGGGGACACTATGCCCGAGGGCTGCGCACCGATTTCGGGCAACGGGTGCCCACCGTTGGGCCGAGAGGGCCGCCATGGCGGGGAAATCCGGTAGAGGGGTACGATTCCATGGATTTCGTACCCCAGGGGGGTACATTGTAGCACAAAACATTTTAACCGCTGAAGGAGCCTAGGCCCCAGACATGACCATTAATGCAAGCCGGGGCGCTCAGATGACACGCCCGCCCGCCCCCGGCCCCTCACAACGGCGACCCCTCGAGTGCCGACGCTCTTCACGCCTTCATGTCGTACGTCGTTTCTCGGCGTACTTCCTGTCTCTTCGATCGTCGCGCACTATTCTTATAGTTCGTCGTTCGCCGTTCGTCGTTCGTTCTTCGATTCTCGATTCTCGATTCTCGATTCTCGTCGTTCCGCGTTCTTCGTCGTTCGTTCTTCGATTCTCGATTCTCGATTCTCGTCGTTCCGCGTTCTTCGTTTCTCGCTCTCGATTCTCGATTCTCGTCGTTCCGCGTTCTTCGTTTCTCGTTCTTCGATTCTCGATTCTCGTCGTTCCGCGTTCTTCGTTTCTCGCTCTCGATTCTCGATTCTTGTCGTTCCGCGTTCTCATCGGTCCTCGATTGTTCGTTGTTCGTAATTCGTAACTTCTCGATTTATTGTTTCATTCGCTCTTCGGATTTATTCGCTCTTCGCTCTTGGCTCATTCGGTCTCGTTCAGGATTGCTCTTCTGCCTTTCTCGTGGCTTGCTTGGAGCTCTCCGATGTCCGTTAGGTTCTCTTCATTTCCTCGCGGGACGCTCGATCCTAGCAGGGGGGTGTCGCATTCGCGAATCGACACTCGTTAGGCTTCGCTCTTCTCTTCGTCGTTCGGTATTTATCGTTATAATTCTCTCGTTCTCGTTCTCGGTCAAAAGCTTCGCTTGGATGCATGGGATCGTGGGTTGTGGAGCGCCCTCTCTCTTCCTCTCGAAAGAGAAGGGAAGTTTCCCCACCTTTCTTCCTCCCAGGCGCCTCGCAGATAGGTTTAATTTGCTATCTCCCCTGCGGTTCTTTATCTGCTTCTGGGGGCAATCAGGTTTAATTTGCGACCTCTTCGCATCTCCCCCTTAGGCACATCGCACTCCTTTCGTCTTATTTGGTAGGTCTCTTGGAATCCTGCGTAGCAAGATTGCCCCTCGATTCCGTTATGGTGCGATTCCCGTTCCAGACAAGATCGCCGACAGATCGCCCTTTGATCGTCGTCCGTTGTTGTCTGATCGGAGTGTTTGGGTTTGATTTCAGTCGAGTTATGTGAGAAAGTCGTGGGGCGAGAGTCGGGGTGTTTTCCTGGGTGTCGTTGTCCGTCGTCCTGTCGCCAGTCGTCATCCGTCGTCCTGTCGTCAGTCGTCATCCGTCGTCGCTCTCGCTCTCGTCGCTCTCGCTCTCGTAACACTCGTACCCAACAAACTCGCCTCGCCTCGCCAGCCCCTGCCATCACAGCCCTCCTCTCACTCGCCCTCGCCTCTCGCCGCTCGTTCCATGTCGTTCTCGCCGCCGTCCTCGCCCTCGCTCAAGCCCGCCTGCCCGCCTTCCTCTGCTGACGGGCTTCAGCCCGTCATCGTCTCCGAAGCCGTCTCCTCAGCCGCGCCTGCCGCCGGCTTGCCACCTTCCTCATTGCCCTCAGGCCCTAAGGGCCATCACAATTCGTCAGACTTTCGTTGTTGTCCAGGCCTGTTCTTCGTAGGTTCTGCTTGGCCTGGTTAGGGTTTCGTTGAATCCCCGCGTTCGGCGTTTGGCGTTGGCGTTCGGAAACTTCCTCTCATATTCCCTAGGTCCGCTACCCTTGGCTTGTAGGTCCTTGCTTCTTTCTTCTCGGTCAAGGTTTTGGCGAGCGAGTCGGTTGCTCTAGCCGCTCGAGATTTGAGGTTTAATTTGCCATCTCCCCTTGGAGACCGGTGTAGGTTCGCTTCCTAGGTGAGGGAATCTTTCCCCTTGATGCAAGTTACATGCAAGCCTTGGCCCCTTTGGTGTTTCTTCCCCTTGGTTGCTACTCAGGGTTGTTCGTTAGAAGCGTCTAGAAGGTTCACGCTCAACGGCAAGATTTCCTCTGTCGTGAAGATATCTCGTTGCGATCTGTATCCAAAGTGATCGCCGTGGTCGCGCGACATGACGCTCCCCTTCGGACTCTCCGCTACGTGGGAAGTTACAACGGAGACACGCTCCGGCCGTCGCTGCGGAGTCTCTCTCTCTCTCGCTCTCTCTCTCCGTCTCTCGCGACGTGTTTGAGTTATCGGTGATTTGGGGGCGCGGTTGCTTGATAATTTGCTTGGTTTGGGTGAATGATTCCGGTGTGTTCGTGAGTCGGTGTAGCCTGTTGTTCTCAGCTTCGTTGTCCGTCGTTGTTCGCTGTGTCGCTGCACTCTAGCAGCCTAGGCTCCCTCCCTGAGGGAAGAGTTCTTTGTAGGTCTAACAATCTCTTAAAACCCAACACACTAGGGACTAGGGCCGCTAGGAGCGCCTCGCCGCCCCACAGCCCTTCGTTCGCCGTTCGTTCCCAGTCCAGACACCCAGAAGGGGATGCCCGACCCCATCCAGAATTTCATTCACCCGACTCCCGGCGGGGAGGAGGGCCAGAGCGCCGCGCTAACCGCCGGTGCTGCTCGCGACGGAGTGGCTCAGAGCCCTCCGGCCACGCTCGACTCGACAGGGCTGACACGCGAGAGCGCCCGCGCTGGCTTTGGGAGGGGATCCGCTTGCAGGGGGGGGGGGGGGCGCACAAAGGGGGCGCGCACGGGGAGAGGGAGAGGGGGGGGGGGGCGGGGGGCAGAGTGTCTTATGATGTCTTACCAGTGTCTTATGAAGTCTTACTCCGTCGCCGTAAATAAGACACTTGGAGCCCTGTCTTACTAAGGCGGCGGCGCGACGTAAATAAGACAGTTGGGGATGTCTTACGAGCAAATTTTTCGTAAGATCTTACTAAGCAAATGAGCTGTCTTACTAAACGCCCAACACTGCAATCTTTGGTGGTGATACATCATTCAACGCGTCGGCAGCGACGGCGGAGGTGGGGGGGGGGGGGGGGGGGGGGGGGGGGGGGGCGGCACCGCCGCCCAGGTGGAGGCGGGGGCGGGCGGGAGCGGGGGGGGGATTGGAACAAAAGGCAGTTATGTGAAGAGAGACGGCGCGACCGTCTACGCCGCGAGAGGCGCGGCGCATCATGAACTTCACCACGAAGAAGCGGGTTCGTAAGGACGCGTGGAAGGAGCTGCAAGCGGATTTGGACGAGCGCGAGCGTCTGGAGGAGGAGAACACTGCCAAGCAGCGCAAGCTCGACGCCCTGCGCAGCCGCGTGTGCATTGAGGAGGAGCCCAACGTGACGGCGCTCCACGTCTACATGGACTTCGAGATTGGTAGGAAGATGGGGCGAGACCCGCAGATCACGCGGGGGCGACTGATCGTCGAGCTGTTCGATGACATAATGCCGCGCACTACCGAACGCTTCGTTCAGATGCTCACGAGCGACGCGCAGCCGACATACCACTCATCACTCGTCTCCAAGATCATGCCCGGAGACTACTGTGTTGCCGGCGACCGCGACACGCGCATGGAAGGCTCGTCTTACAGCCGCGACAACACATTCAGCCGCTATGAGTCAGAGGCGAACTGGTGCGTGCAATTGCGAGGTTAACGCGCACGGCGAGTTCCACTCTTCGTCAATCCTTACACCCCACCTCCTCGTCAGGCAATTGCCGCACCTCAATCCAGGCATCCTGTCCTTGGTGGACGGGCGCACACCTCGATTTCACATCACGTTTCGGAAAACAGAAGAACTGGATGGTTGGCACGCCGTATTTGGCAAGGTGCGATACTTTCAAGGCCTTCGAGCCGCACCCGATGAACAATTTGCGCACATTGTGGAGACGTGAGGATGACATTCTCCCACTTGCATCTACAGGTTGTGTATGGGTTTGACCTGCTTAAGGTCATATCAGAGCAGGGAAACACAAACGGCGAGCCAAAGCAGCCCGTCATCATGATTGGGGGCGGAGTCGTGGCTGAGGGAAAGCACCCGCGCGAGTTCTTGAAGAAGCTCGAGAAGCCGGAAGACCCGGAGGCTCATGGCTACAACAAGAAGGTTATGCGCTACTCATCAACCTACCGGCACACCGGACTCATCGGCAACTAGGGCGATTATTCCACGTATTGCGACTCGTTACCCATGAGGACAATAGGGACCCACGTTTTCCTTTTTCAAAGACCGGATGGTAAATCGTTTCTTCTCCTCCTGCGACACTTTGGCACTTATTTGTCCAAGGAATTCGTGTTATGACGTGGACCGTGAGCATGAATCTTATCGGTGATTGACTCGTGATCCCGGGTCCTGCGTCCTTTGACCTTGCTTGCATCATTTCTCCCGTTTCACAGCCCGAGATGGAGCACTCTTCTCTAGCATGTATGGTCGATGCACAAGCAAATCGCTGATTGTAATTGCTGCCCTTACCCTTGTCCCTTTACGCCTGACCTTATTGTTGTCGGTAGGGGTAGGTGGAGAAAACAAACCTTTGAAGATGCCAACTACTGCTATGATAATAATAAGCTTCTGGACTAATCCTATGGTGATTGGTCGCCATGGAGGGGGGCCTCGCAACCAACTTTCATAAGTGGGGGTCAAAAAAAACTTCTTAATAATCTCGCTGCGCGCGCGACCCTGCACAGCCTCCCTGCAGCCACGCCCGCTTCCCTTATCACCCCCCCACCTGCCATGCGGCTCGCCCCCTCGTGCTCTACCTAGGGGCTGGGTGTAGTAGGGTTCCAGTGGCAAACGGTGTGTACCGATCCCCGATGGCTCAGCGCTCTCCTTCCTGGGCTACCGGCTATTTTGTTTTTCTTCCTTGCGCTGGGCGCCGGGCACCTGAGGTCCAGTGTGTCTGTGGGTATTCATCGGGTGAGGAGCGGTCCGCGGCGGGGGTGTGTATGTTTAGGCAAGCCGCTCCACCATGTCGAGCGCTTGTGCTACCAGCTTCAGGTCCGCACCTATGACTAGGTAGGGTCAGCTGAAGCTAGGATGGCGCTTGCGTGTCACGCGTGTGCGCGTGTGCTGTGCGCTGCTGCGCTGCTTGCTCCGTCTCTAGTGTGTCCATTTGTGTGTGTCGTATGTATAGTGTGTAAAGTGTGTAGCTGTTTCATATCTTTTCTTTTCATTTCCACTTTTCCCGTTCCTCGCGAGCGCTCGCTCACTCGCTCGCTCGCCCCTCGGCCCCCTCGCACGCGCGCGTCGCTTGCCCGCCGGCCCGCCGCATTTGCCATTGTACTCAGAGTAAAGTGAGTTGAGTTGAGTATTTGAGGATGGCACTATGAGTACTCCCCTCGTTGCCCTACTCATGAGTGTGCATAGTGCCACTTTGGGCACTACTCTACTCATACTCATGAGTACTCCCTCTACCTCTAATCTAGCTGCGGGCTGAACGGTCGCATCGACAGCCAATTCCAATTCACGAGATGCGGGCACGTAACTTCTCCTGCGGCTTGGCAAGGCTTGGGTCTGCCCCGATGGCCGGTGGGGCGTCGTGGCGTGGGGCTGGAGAGGGGAGCGGTTGTCGGCACGCGCGCTAAAACTATGAGCCAATGGTTTTTTGTGCTTGCCTGGAGCGCCTTGTGGCACAAACCAGGCTTGTCTTGTGGGCATTACTGCTACCCGCTCATGCGTCATGAGAGCTCAGAGCCGCCTTTTACTTACGGGCGGACGCACATAGGGTATATCGATATCGAGCGCCACGCGGTGGCGCAAGCGAGTATGACTAGAAGCAAGCCGCCAAAAAGGACACGTTGCACACGCATACAACATCTGCTGCCTCAGCAAACTTGAATGCCAATATGAAGACGGCCCCCTTAAGACAGCATGCCTCCCGGCCTCCAATCCCGACGCCCATGCAAAGGAGTGCTTGCCCAAATCGGGTTGTGGTACGGAGCGACGCAGAGATAATGCACAAATCGCTCATCAAATACATGGTGTGCTGGTATCGAAAAACAGGAGCATACTAGTCACTCTTGTAGGGCCTGCAATTCGCAGTTGTTCGTGTGCCGCAGTGTAAAGCTACAATGTACAGCGTGGCACGCATCGAGCGTCTGAAGCTTCGGTAAAAGAGACGCCCGAGAGCAACGCATGCCTGCCGCTCCTTCCCGGCATCCTTCTAGAGCAATTCAGGGGAAGGGCAATTGGATGATGCGGTCCAGAAAGCGGCAGGGACCAATCGCCGGCAACAGGCTGCGCGCTAGAGCCAACGCCTGACCGGCTACTTATCCGGCGCGAATGGTCCGGCGCGTATGGTCCTGTATCATGGCGAACCGGCGGCGTCGCTGCTGCATATCATGCTGATGATGTCCTCGTGAGTGGTGCGCATGGAATCCTCGGACTCGAATGACGTGCCCAGAAGGGTGCAACGGATGTCGCCATTGGCAGCCAAAGCCATGCAGTCAAACCAGCCGTGCTTAGCGATGGCTTGGATCGTCGGCCGGCGCGAGGGCTCCACTTGCAGCATTCCATCCAACAGGTCGATGAGCTCAGGCGAGAAATGACACTGCCGATTGTAGAAGCCAAAGATGGCCATGCAGCTAGAAACGCCTTCAGTTTGTGCGGCCACGAGACGACAGAATCGCCAGTCTTCCTCGGACGCCTCCTCGACGGGAAAGAAGCCCGAGCACATGGAGAATATACACACACCCAAGGCCCAGATGTCGACAGGAAAGCCTTCATACTCGGGGTACTTTGCGAGCATTTCTGGTGGCGTGTAGCTTTGCGTACCGCACTTGGCACAGAGAAGAGGGTACATGAAGTTGCTATCAGGGATGCGGGGGTAGACAAAGGACAGCCCAAAATCGCAGAGCTTGATGGTACGTGCGCCCTTCGTGGAAAAGAGGAAGTTTTCGAGCTTGAGGTCGCGGTGAACGACGCCAGCCTCATGAACAAAGCGTAGACCGGAAACCATGTCATATGACCATTGCCGCACCATGACCTCGTCCATTGCGCCGTAGTCCTCTATGCTTTGGTACACCTCTCCGCCGGAGCAGTAGTCGAGTACAATGTAGTCGACCCCCTTGCTCCGGCGGTGCTCGAGAAACTCGCAGATATGGGGATGACCGCTTGAAGCGACTTGACGGAGCGCAAGGACTTCTTTCGGGAAGGGGCCGCGGCATGCGGGGAGGCATTTGATGGCGACCTCACGGCCAGTATTGACGCAACGCGCATGATAGACTGCTGCCGTGGCACCTGCTCCGAGCACCTGGCCGGTGAACTCGTAGCTGCCAATCCTCTTCTTGGGCTTGATTTTGCGGATTTGTGGTGTCGCTTGAGCCGTCGAGTCCTTGGACCCTGCGCCCTCTTCAAGAGCGTCTTCGTCGGCGTCAGAGAGTCGTGGGATGCAGGCTACGGTCCACCTCATCATGCTGGCTCTACTTCTCTCTCCGTCCCTCCCCTCCCTCCTTCCCTCTCTTTCTTTCCGCGTGCACGCCCTCTGCGCACGCGGCCCACCCCAACCCTCCCCTCCCCCTCCCAGCCTTGGGGAGACGGAGGGTCGGCCGATGGACCAAGCAAGGGGAGAGAGGCGGGACCGGTGCGCCCCCCGGCCCTCCTCCTCTCTCCCTCTCTCTCCCTCTCTCTCCCTTCCTCCCTCCCTTCCTCTCCCTCTCTCTCTTCAGACAGAGAGGAGAGGGAAAACGGGGTGGTCTGGGGCGGCTCCCGCTCTCGCTACACAATGGAAGGTGAGATGCCCAATTACTATAGATGATGATGTGAGGCGGAAGAAGAGAGAAGAGAGGACGGAGTAGAGAGCCGGGCGATTCTTTGGGTGTGTGGCGGGGGGGGGCTGGCGGAGGCGACCCATCAGGTGCTTGCTTGATGAAAACACCTTGTTCCGTTCTGAAGAGAGCGGTGGAGGGTTCGGCGGGGAGAAAAGGACACGTGGATTCATTGGGAGCGCGGGAGAGAGAGAGGGGGGAGAGAGTGGGGTGCGAACTCGGTGCCCGGGACGGACGGAGGAGAGAGGAGAGAGGGGGAGGAGAGAGGAGAAAGGGAGGGGGGGATAGAGAGGGAAGAGGGAGTGAGAGAGCGAGGCGAAGTACTGGGAGAGAGAGGGGAAGAAGGGGGAGGGGGGGGCCGGGCGAGCGCCGCCGGCCAATTACATAAGGGGAGAGAGAGAGAGGGAGAGAGAGAGATAGGAGCGAGCTGCGGAGAAGTTTCAGGTCTCTCTCAAAATAGCCCTTGTGTATGGCGGCGGGGGCCGCAACTTCCGTTTACGAGCGGGAATCCTCGCGCTGTACGGAAGCTGTAAAGTTAGGGCGGTCAAACAGGGTTTTTTCTTAGGGGTGAAAAAATGACCATCTCACCGTGGAGGAAATTTGAGGAATTTTTTCGGTACTAGGAAGTTCCCAATACACCCAACTATAGGGGTAAGCACAAGTATCCGGATATTTGTCTTGGATATTTGGGTGGATTTGCTCCACATAGATATCTCTAGATATTTCAGGGAATTTGGGCTCTTGCTGGGATATCTATACAGGTTATTTGGGTTCTAGAACAGTAAACATGTTTAACAGTAGTTAGCTCCATAGTTAGTTGCCTTTCCGCCCGCAAGGTGCTGGCAAGCCCGCCCATGCCCATGCCCTCCATGCCCCATGCCCATGCCCCATCCATTGCCTGCATTTGTGTGCGCGCGCTATCAGCTCACAAGTCCTCTCCTTCGCCTCCCTCCTCCCTCTCCCTCTCACTCTCACTCGCTCGCTCGCTCGCTCCCTCAGATGGCTCGCGGCCGCCGCCTCCGCTCGCACGGCGCATCCTCCTCCTCCTCCCGTGATGAACTTGAAGTCGGAGGCCATTCGAACGACGAGGAAAGGGAGGCCCGCCCCCATCCCCATGCTGCATGTGCGCAAGCAAGCGCCGCCGAACCATTGTGGACGAGGTGGAAGAGGATGTGATGGATGAGCCCACGCCCGCGCCCGCGCCCGCGCCCGCGCTCCCATCCCACAACCCCCAAACAGTTGTGGACATTCTAGACGACAGTGACGAAGAGGAGGAGGAGGAGGAGGAGGAGGAGGAGGAGGAGGAAGGAGGAAGGAGGAAGGAAGGAAGAGCAGGATGAGGATGAGGGCGTGTTTGCATTGTTGCGTGTAATGTTAATAGGTGTTGCGGGTAGGGGGAGAGCCGCCCTAGGGTTTCGTCCCTAGAGAGGCACTCCCTCTCAAGTTCCCCCTTTTTTGGGTGTTTTGTTTTCGATCGGCTCCCCCTCTTTCCCTTCCTTCCCGTCGGGATCTTCGGGATTCGCCGTTCTCTTCTTTCTCTCATGTGTTCTCGTGTGCGTGTCTCCCTTTCTCCCATCCGTTTGTTCACGCACCCGCCCCGTTCTTTCTTTGTGCGTCACCCCTTCCTTGTTTCTTGTTTCCTTCTTCCCGTCTTGCCCCCCGTTTTTTCCCGCTCTGAGTCGCCACCATGGCCGCCCCCTCTGCCCCCTCCGCCTGCCCCCTTGAGTCCGTCGCCCCCGGCACCGAGTCCGCAGCCGTGCCTGCGCCCTTGGCCGCCCCTCCCAGTGTCCATACCCCCACATCAGCGAGCGAAGATACATCAGGCAATCAAGTCAGTAGCGGTCGCCAACCCAATCGGGTTGGCGCAACCATCGTAGGCGGCGCGAGCCAGCGACGAACAGCGAGGGTGCAGAGGAAGGCGGGCAGGCGGGCTTGAGCGAGGGCGAGGACGGGGGCGAGAGCGACATCGAGCGAGCGGCGAGAGGCGAGGGTGAGTGTGAGGAGGGCTGTGATGGCAGGGGCTGGCAAGGAGAGGCGAGGTTGTTGGGTATGAGTGTTACGAGAGCGAGAGCGACGAGAGCGAGAGCGACGGATGACGACTGACGCCAGGACGACGGACAACGACACCCAGGAAAAAACTCCGACTCTCGCCCCACGACTTTCTCACATAACTCGACTGAAATCAAACCCAAACACTCCGGCCCGACGACGACGGACGACGATCAGAAGGCGATCTGTCGGCGATCCCGTCTGGAAGGGGAATCGCACCATAACGGAAACGAGGGGCAATCCTGCCGCACAGGATTCCAAGAGACCTATCGAATAAGACGAAAGAAGTGCGGTGTGCCTAAGGGGGAGATGCGAAGAGATTGCAAATTAAACCTGATTGCAATCACTGGAGTAGATAGAGAAGCGCGGGGAAGATAGCGAATTAAACCTATTTGCGAGGCGCCTAGGAGGAAGAAAGGTGGGGAAACTTCCCTTCTCTTCGAGAGAAAGAGAGAGGGCGCTCCACAACTCAAGATCCTATGCGTCCAAGCGAAGCTTTTGACCGAGAACGAGAACGAGAGAATTATAACGATAATACCGAATGACGAAGAGAAGCCTAACGAGTGTCGATTCGCGAATGCGACAGGGGTTCGGGTTCGGATAGGGCGGCGGTGATGGAGAGGGTGGGGTATGGGGATGTGGGGGTGTTGGGTGTTGGGTGAGTTGATTCAGATTCAGAGGCTACACGCACGCATCACAAAAAATATTAAAATTTTGCCCAACATTTGGGTGCCCTTGCAGCAAATTTTGACCTCAATTTGGGGTGCTCAAGATCAAAACGTTGGCGTATGCTAACCCGCAGCACCTAGACCCCGCGCCACCGGCGAAATGGGGTGAAGACTATAAACTATAAATCCAATAAAAGGCTAGAAAAAATCTTAAAAACTAGCCGCTACTTGCACAGCGCGAGGCAGATTGCTGGTGCGTGCTACTCCTAACTACCCTCCCTTTCCTACCACCATTCCTTTGCCCTCACCCCGTTCCCTTCTCTGGAAGACCGGTTGGCCCCGGCCAGTTTTTCGCGAAATGTTTTGCAAAATTTGGGCTCGCTCAAAAAAAAATGTGTACGAAATTTGGGTGGGAAACCAACGAAATTTGAAATTTGGGCTACAATACGCTCTCCCACGGCTGGGCCTCTCCGCACTCACTTCACACATGTGAAAGCTGATTATTCGATCCCTTCACAGGCGCGAGCGGCCTGCGGCGGGCTCTCTCTCTCTCTCTCTCTCTCTCTCTCTCTCTCTCTCTCTCTCTCTCTCTCTCTCTCTCTCTCTCTCTCTCTCTCTCTCTCTCTCTCTCTCTCTCTCTCTCCCCCCCCCCCCCCCTCTCCCTCTCTCTCTCCCTCTCTCTCTCCCCCCCCCCCCCCTCCCCCCTCTGTGCCTGTGCTCTCTCTCTCTGCCCCACTGCCTCTCTGCCTCTCCCCCTTCCTACGCCGTTACATTCCTGCCACTGAGCGTCTGGCAGTCCCGCTCAAGACACCCATCGCGCTACCTCTCTTGTCCCCCCCCCCCCCCCCCCCGTATACGCCCGATGGGCCACGGCACCCGGTGCCGACTGCTCGGGTGAGGAGAGCGAGACGTGGGTGGGTGGGAGGTCAGGGTGAAGGGGGTGGCTGAGGCGTGGCGGGGCCGATGTCCTCATGGAGCTACCGCAGCTCGCTCGACGAACCCGAACTGCGTGGCGCCTCACTCCGCCGTCTGTCTGGTTCAGAGCGCTCAGACATCGAGGTGGCGCCAAGGGTGCGCCGCTCGTACTCCAGCTCAGCACGAGAATATTACCACTACCGCGAGCCAGGCACGGGCAGCATCGGCAGGAGCGGCAAGGAGCGCTCGCGCAGCCGCACACCCGCCAAGCCGCCGCTCAAGCATCAGCGCCGCTGGTGGCAGCATGGCTTGCTGCTCACACTATTCCTCTGCGGGCCTGTTGGCACCCTGCTCTCGTTTGTCTTCTTGCTACCCTCAGAGCCGAAGCTACATAGAGGGGTTGCAACAACCAACGTGGGCGATGGCGATAGTGGCGGCGGGATCAAGATGGTCCACCTACAGCTCTCTGGCACCAATCGGAGAGCCCGCTTCGTGCTGGATCAGTACACACTATGGGGCGCTTTCCTCGCTGGTGTGAGGGACCGCCTTCAATGCGGACACATTCGGCGTGTGACAGATTCATCAGGCGAAGCGATACTGGCCGTTGCTGACATGGTTGACCACGACCACATCATCATACATGCCGATTGGAGCGAGGTGGGTGGCGGCGTCGGGGAAGAGCACGGAGAGCTCGGACGCAGACACATATCGAGGGACGGTGCAGCAGACAAGGCCGGTCCCGATCGAGACATCGGACGCATGCCAGTCACATCTTCTTTGAATGCCACCGTGGCGGGTGTAGACATGCCTAGCAAAGGGCTGCGCAAGAAGACGCGCACGAGCGTTCCAAAGCTTCTGGAGAAGCTCGAAGCCTTCCACATGGAAGGGCAGTCGCATGGAACAGCAGCTGGCGTACAAGGAGCGACCTCTGATCAATACGTTGCACGTGATGCAATGACCGACACGAGATCAGAGCGTGGCAGTCAAGGAACGCAGATTCTAGCATCTGCGGGAGAGCCTTCGAGCGTCACACCCACTGCAGCCGTCGATCCGCTAGGAGATCCAGAGCAGCCAGCGGAGCGCTGCGGCGAACGCCACCCACAGTACCGCATCGCCATGGTGGTACCATGGGTGAATGAGCTGCCGCCTTGGGTGAGCTACTTTGCTCTGACTGCGCATCGCTCGCGCTCTTTGATTGACTGGCTCATCTTTCACGAGACACTCACCCCGCCGAACAACTTGCCCGATAATGTGAGGTTTATCGATCTAGGAGTTGGGGGGTTGTCTCAGTTGTTTGGACTGAGATTAGGTGATGAGCTCAATATGCCCGTCCGCAACGCGTCGCTCCTGATCCGCTCGATGCGCTTTATGCTCGACAAATGGCCGAGGCTCGTTGCCGAGTACAAACCCGCCTTTGGCGCCATCTTCGAGCAGTATTTGACCGACTATACTCACTGGGGATATTGTGACCTCGACATCGTGATAGGTAATCTGCCTCTATTCATCGAAGATGCTGAGCTAGCCGGGCAAGACATTGTCACCTATTCGTTTGGCGATATGGACGCGCTCTACCTACGTGGCCAGTGGACCATGCACCGCAATCTACCTGAAATCTCGATGCTCTGGAAGAACTGCCCTCACCTCGGCGACGAGTTGCAGAAGGAACTGCTGATGAAGGTCGCGTGGGTCCGCCGAATGGAATCCCGAGGAGTAAAGAACTACCCGAAGCGCTTCCAATCCGCTGAGGGGTGCTATTCGCATAGAGCCTCGTTGATGCCTGGAGTCCGAATCAAGATGGCGCACAAGCAGTTTGTGGGCCTTTCTGTCCCAGCGGACGAAGTGATCTTCTCGGTTAACAACGCGGTCTGGCAGTGTCCTCGTGGCGTCGCAGTCGACCTGAACGAGTTGCACCAGCATTCGCAACAGGAGTGCACCTCCAACTTGCCAGGGGTACAGGAGCCTCTAGGTGAAATGCTGCCGCTACAGGTGAGCTCAGAAGGTGGTTGTGGTAAATGGATGCCTGCCGAATATCGCATGTGTGCTATGAACCTTCCCGAGCCGCCTGATCGGGAGCGCGACACCATTGGCTTCAACACATACCTCAAAGACGGCCAGTTCTATGCACAAAGATTTCGCTCGACCCTTCCCATCCTCGACAACGGCTGCAAGCAGGGCGCTTTCTTCCATATGCAGGTGTGCGCATTCGCCGAAGGCGCGATAGCTGAGTGCATAGCCATTCGATAGCACGGCTCTGCTTGGTCATCGCTAAGCTGTACTTTTGTTGGCTCGATGGAAACTGTGCGTTAGAAACGCCCATACTGCCACACATGCAAGGCTGTTTCTTATTTTCGGCTCTTCATTTTACTTCTGTGTGCGCCCATTGCAGGAGTGGAAGAAGATTTGGGGATATGGGACACACGGTGTAGATCCGCTCGAACTCGCCCTCGCACGGGATACTCCACCGTCCTTCAGCGTGAGCACAGGAGGCATAACGTTGTTGAGTTGACGTGCCCCGCGGATCATTAGGTAGCTCGTACGCTCACAGCCCCCCAACCCTTCTCCATACGTCCTGCCTCATTTTTCCCGAATAGTTGTCCTCACGTTGAGTGTGAACCAGCGCGATCGTCGCGTGTGGCTCGGTGACCTTGGCTTGTGTGGCTTGTGGTTGTTGGGGGTTACTTTTCACATCATGAATCAAAATACACAAGTCGACGTTCTTGAAGTCGTGGGAAGACATGAGTCCAACATGCGTCGCAGCTCCTGCCGAAAAAGCGGGAACGACCCCGAGACCGTACCTCAGCACAATTTGGGGAAATGGGACGACACAAGGCGGGAAACCAAAAAAGAAAAACAATCCTCCAAAGAAATCAGGGTCAGGGTATCGGAGAGCGAGATATATAATTAAATATGAGTGCCGCTACTGCCACTAGCCATGCGCTATTTTCCTTACTTCGAGCCTCTGCAGGCTATATTTATATTTCGCTATTTTCCGTTCTACCGTTATAACCGCGATGGTAAATCATCAATCTTCGTTCTTATGTCTATCTATACGTCTACGACGTCTCCACGCTTCTATCAATCACTACACTTCATTCAATGTTGGTCTACCATTATATCCACGTGGCCAAGCAGCTTCTACAGGCTTCTTTCTACTCGGAATATGAATTCGGCTCTCGGCTCCCGGCGGGGGTGTACCACGGTGTAGTTTTGTAGAAGGTCTTGTTGGCTAGCATCCCTAGCCACATACACCGGACGAGCCATGCACCAACCGCGCACACCCCCATCGCGGGGTAGGGGCTCCGTTGCCAATGAGGCACGGTCCCTCAGCACTAGGATTAAACTATAAACTAGGACTAGGACAAGAAGAAAACTCCGACTCTGACACCATGCCTAGAGTAAGGAAGGAGGGGGAGAGCGCCGAGGCATCGCCGGTCGGGCGGAGGATCCGTTGGCCCGCGACTCGTCTCTTCCTTTCAGCTGGAGGCACACAAACTACTCAAGAGCACCGCGATGGTTGCCGCCCCTCTCGCGTGCTCATCGTCGAGCACTGTAAGCCTCGTCATCAGCCTACTCGCCACATCCGTTGACTACGACATGATCGATGTGCAGCTCGGCTTGGCCAAGGCGCCGTTTGTGCCGTTCGTGTCGCAGACCGCACGCACTGACGCCATGTCGATCGAGTTCGACGACCTACCTCCGGGCACGAGCTTCGCCGTAGCCATGCGCATGCGATCGCATCACGACGGCTTTCTCTGGACCAACCTTACCCAGCCGGTCGTGTGCTCGACAGCGGCTCTGTCGCGATATCAGCCCCGCCTCCTCCCTCCGTCGGATCTGCCGACGACAGACAGTGTGATCCTCGACGTAGAGCTTGAGGTTCTAGATCGATCTAGAATTGAAGTACCATTGGATGTACAGTATCGTCAGCAAAGTGATCTCACGTGGCTGCGTGCTAAGACGTCTCCTATCACGGCCAGGCATCCTGAGACCAACTTGCGGCTAAGTGCATATGGCCTCGCTGCAGGTCAGGTCTACGAGTTTCGAGCGAGGGCTGCCTTCAAGACCCGGCCTGGCGGTGCGCAGGAATGGGGACCATTTTCAGACAGCGTAGTGTATAGGACGGCAAATGCAGGCAAGGCTTTTATCGCGCCATTGGAGGTGTACCGAGTCACGGAACATTGCGGCGAAACATGCCCCCCGGACTTCCTCAAGAACCACAATGCTGGAGACCTACTCGCAGACGTTTCCTTCATTACCGCCATGTCAGATCCGACGGCAAAGCCTAACCCCTTTATCAAATCATTTGAGATCGCGACGATCACAAAATACTGCGTCTCTCGCCATCTCGAGCCGTTTGCCGACTACGTGAGCTGCAATGGCGCAAACCCAGAGACCACTGAATGCGCTTGCAACAACTATATAGACCGTTGCATCGCTCGGATGGACGAGGGTAATGAAGGCTTCGGCTCAGGTGCATGCGACATGGATAGCACTCGCAAAGATACGGCAGGGATGCCTTTGTGCACTTGCAGCCCCTCAAGCATTGCCGCCTCTAAAGAGTCCATCGGAATCCTGCCTGTATATTTTCCATTTCCACGCGAGCTTGACGAGCGCGGTGCGTTGCAGAATCCGATTCGATCCTGCTCTGTACCATCGCAAACAGAGTCGACATTCCTAGGCCACTGGTATTCCTTCCCGGCAGAGGGAGAGTGTACCCCAGGGAGCGTGCCAACCGAGGGATGCAGCTGGTCGCGTCGTAGCTGGCAACACTTTGTCCACGGCCACGAGCTCCTTGCGCTCGGCTTCAACACTTCGAGTGTAAGTCAACATTTACAACAACTCCGCCACAATGAAAACATCATCGCACAAGTCTTCAGGAGATTGCCACGGGCAGAGCGTTGCTGCGGATGCTGATCGGTGTCAAAAGCGGAAAAGCAGAATCACTTACACCTCCGCATGTCGTTTGTTGATTTGATTGTTGATTAGCACAGGAGATTGTATGCAAGTCGGAGTGTGGAGTGAAATGAAGAAAATCTTGAGACATTCTCACCGTGAGCGCAGTCTTGGGTTTCTAACTTGGCACCCCGCTTGTGCCTTCGGGTTATCCCCTAATCCCGCCATCCGGCAACTTGCCAGGTCACGTTCCGTCGAAAAAATATGGGCCAACAATAAATGTGCTTATTCAGGTGAATATTATTATACTAAGCGAGGACGCGACTTCCTCATACACAGGTCGCGATCCGTCGAATGTGGGACAGAATGAAGTTGAGCCATCAAATGTCCACATGCCCGTTTACGTTTACAACAATATAGATTATAGATTTTGGAGTTGTCGGCGGCACGCGACCTCCAAAAGCGTCAGTATGGCGTTTCATAAAAACTAAAGTTGAGCCATTCCAATGTTTTCGAATACCCAAATAGAACCATCTCATTTTACAGTGTGATTTTTTTACTGATTTTCCTCTTTCACGGCCGCTAACCAAAGTCGCGTTCCGTCAAAAGAAAGCCAGGTGATAGTTTTGTTTTCACTCAGAATGTTATGTGAGTATAGACGCAAGGACGCGGCGCGTGCACATAGCAACTTTTTCCCCCACGGTACCCCTAAGTTTTCATCTTCTTCGTCTTTTTCTCACACCCCTCGTCCTCGAGCCTGTTGTCAATGTCGTTCTCAATGTCGCTTGGCTGATCCTGGGTGGCGAGGTCCGTGATGCATGCGAGGACGGCCTTCTAGTCCTCCATCCAGAGTTTGCCAGCTGCTCGGTGCACTTGCACCATGGGACTCGTTTCACCGTACCCGACCGCCGTGATGTATTCGATGCAGAGGTACGCGACGGCGGCCTCGTCTCCAATGTAGTTGGTCTTTGGGATCTTAGGTGTCGTTCCGTCAATTGTGGGACATCAGACATCAGTCGAATTGAGAGATCAAATGTCCACGGTTATAAAAATAACATTATTTTAAAATTAAATGGAGAGTTTGAGGGGAGGGGTGTGGTGACTTGCAATCACCCATGCGCAGGGCGCGATGTCCCCGCGCGGGCGCCGCGCGTTCGCATAGCAGCTTGTTTCTCTGCGGCACGCCGTGGATGCGCAGGGCGCGATGTGCCTCGGTCCTCCCCCGCGCGGGGCGCCATGTGTGAGCATAGCAGATTGTTTTCTCCAAGGTTGACAAATACGTAAACTCGCCGTTTAAGAGAGATATCTGAGGGGAAGGGTGTGATGACTTGCAATCACCTATGCGCAGGCCGTGGATGCGCAGGGCGCGATGTGCCTCGGCCCCCCCGCGCGGGGTTCCGTGCGTGAGCATAGCAGATTGTTTCTCCGAGGTTGACAATTACGTAAACTCACAGTTTAAGAGAGATGTCCGAGGGGAAGGGTGTGATGACTTGCAATCACCTATGCGCAGGCCGTGGATGCGCAGGGCGCGATGTGCCTCGGCCCCCCCGCGGGGGCGCCGTGCGTGAGCATAGCAGACTGTTTCTCTGAGGTTCACAATTACGCAAACTCGCAGGTTAAGAGAGATGTCCGAGGGGGAAGGGTGTGATGACTTGCAATCACCCATGCGCAGGCCGTGGATGCGCAGGGCGCGATGTGCCTCGGCCCCCCCCCGCGCGGGGGCGCCGTGCGTGCGCATAACAACTTTTTCGCCTACTATGAAAGTGCACGCCGTGCGTTCACCCTTTCCGCGGGGGAACTCTGGGCGCGGGGGGCGGCCGGGACCCTCGGGGGGCCCCCCTGCGATCGAGAAACTTTTACAGTATATGACGATAACATTAACGTAAACAGGGGGTCTGCCTTGGGGTCTCTCCCCCCCCCTCCCCCCCCCCCCTCCCCATCTCACCTACCACCGATCGATCGCCCTTGGTACGCATGATTCTCTTTACCCAATCACGAGCGAAAAACACAGACTGAGGATGCGCACGTATTCCGTCACTGCGGGTCGCGCACCCCGACCCAGTCGCCGCCCGTGCGGTCCCAGGACTCGCGGAGGCGGAAGCCGGCGGCGGCCACCTCGGCCGCGAGCAGCTGAGCGGAGGCGTTGTGCGCGGCCAGGTGGCGGTGCGCGACCTCGAAGGAGAGGGCACCGCCTCCAGAAAGTTGTTGGTTTCCCCCCTACCCCCTCACGCGGAAATGTGTCAGATTTCGTCTATTAAAAAAACCCATAGCTTGGGGGGGAGGGCTAATCTGACAACTTTCCGCGTGAGGGGGTAGGGGGGGAAAACAACAACTTTCTGGGGAATGCACGTCGGCCGAGCAGCCTACCCCGCCAAGTCGTGCACCGCCTCCAGAAAGTTGTTGGTTTCCCCCCCCTACCCCCTCACGCGGAAAGGTGTCAGATTTCAATCCCATGTAAGAGAGGCGTTTACAAAAAAAGGAACCTGCGCGAGCGCTTCTGTCCGTGGGACGAGAGTGTGTACGCGGCCGCCCTCAGGGGTGGGCACGCGGACACCCTGCGCTGGCTGCGCGAGGTGGGGTGGTAGGGGGAAAAACAAACAACTTTCTGGCGGAGTCGACTCGCTCGTGCAGCCTTCCCCGGTTTTATATAGCCGACGTTTATGACAAAAAAAAACTGGCACCGAATGAAGGCAAGGCGCCTCGGCGGCCAAGCAGCCACCCGCGTCAAAAAATCAAGCGCCCCCCCGTTCTTGCCGCGGAAGTCGGCGTGACCGCCGTGCGCAAAGACGAGGTGCGGGTCGCCTGTGGTGGTGCCGCTGGACGTCGACGGCGAGAAGTAGCGCAGGCGTGTAATCTGAGGAAGAGCGCCACCGACGGCGAGCGCGACGCCGGAAACGTTGAAAAAAAAATGGACATACGAGTAGATATGCCCTCGAAACGACTTTTGATTGCCCTCGCGGTGGTCGTCGCCACCGTGGTCGCCGCCATCGTCGTGGCGTTGGTACTCACGAATAAGAAGCAGCCAGACAGATGTAAGGATGTGGATGGAGAGTGTGCAAACGATGGAGACTGTTGTCACGATCTCGTGTGTTCCGACCAAAAGTGCCGTACCGTCACACCGTGTATCGAGAAACGGGGGGCGTGCAGTTATGGCGACGAGTGCTGTGAAGGACTTGAGTGCAATGACGAGGGAGTGTGTGAGACGCCATGCCGCGAGCCAGGGTCGGTGTGCCAAAGTAACTCGGAGTGCTGTGGTGAATACACGTGTCGTAGTGGTACCTGCAGATCTGATGACTGATTGGCGAGCACGGAACAAAGTGAAAAGCGCTCACGGAAACTTTTTTCGTTTCGTGCTCATAAATGACACATAAAGACCTTGCCTTGTCGCTCCTTTACCATGACTCTCCCACACCTGAGACAGGAGACCCAGGTATACACGAGTTCGAAGAGCACTGGCGAAGGATTCTCGCCCCTGAACCCGGTGTCCAAAAGTACGCGGCCCATGACAATGGCGGCGTGGGCTTTGTCGCGTCCGTTGCACAGCGCGATGACGGTAGGCACTTGGTCGATGTACACGGTGAAGCCTCGCATCACGCGTTCGTGTGCGAGGACATGTTTGTTGGCATCAGCTACCTCTGCCCATTGACTGTATTGTCAGGAGGGTACGACAGAGTGAACGAGCTCAATGAAGCAGGGAACTCTTTGCTCTTCTACATCGGCGACCTCAAGTACGTCTTCGTGGGCATCGAAGTGTTCGAATTTGAGGCCGTCGACGAGATCGTCGCATTCGTATCGCCTGTAGGAGCGAACGACTTTCCGTATCCCTACGCCATCGATAAGACCGGTAGGCATTACCTCATGCTCGAAAAGAAGCAGGGGTACATTGACCCGTACCACAGCTTTTACGACATCGAAAAGAAGTTCAAGCTGACACACGAGGAGTGCGGTATACATCCGATGCACTCATTGAAGACGATCCTTTCAAGACAAGTGTGAGGAGAGGTCCACGTCATGCGTGACGAGGAGGCCGCTGGAATTTTCATCGAGGGCGGGGGCACGCACTAGTAACCATGCATCCCCTTGCTCACAGGAGCGCCCTCATGGTGAGCTAGGCCCGGTGTCCTAGGACCGAGCTTTTTTGTATTTGATGCTGCTCGGCCAGAGTCCCCACGGGAGGGGAAGAAACCCTGAGGGAAAGGAGACCAAATGAAGGCAAGCCGCCTAGGGAGAATGAGAATGAGAGCTTCTTAGGTCCGAGGTAGACACGGGAGACTACAACGCATGGACTCAAAAAATCTGAGGGCACAGAACCACACAAACTAAACCAAACAGGGCGAAAACTAAGCACACCGGGACGGCCAGGCGTCGGCACCAGGGCAACTTAGCAGCGCGCAGACATGCGACAGAGGGGGTCGGCACAACGAGGGCAGACCTCGCTGGGGGCTGGGGAGCTACGACCGATGGACGAGAGAAGACAGAAGACGGTCATAGAACATTTGATGACATCGAGAGAAAGTAAGAGAAGAGGCGGAACACCAATCGACGAGACCTTGAGGCTTAAAATAACCCGCAGGTTAGAAGTAAAAGTCTGTCATCGTATGGAATACGACATTTTGTTGCAGAAGGCCCTCCCTGCTCCCTGCTGACTGCTGATGCTGGCGACGACTTCGGAAGAGGTGTAGGACGAGGAGGGACGACGACGCGCGCGCAGAAGTGGATGGGGAGGTGGTACCAAATGGAGGCAAACGACCTCGACCTCGGGGGTCGAGGGGGAGGCGAAACGAAGGGAGAAGGGAGGCGAGGGGGAGGGGGCGAACGGGGCGAAATGAGAAATGAGTAGGGGGGGCAGACTAGGAGAGTGAGTCCCAGGGGGGGGGAGCCGGCCTCTCCCCACCATAGTTCATATTGGCGTAGAAAGGTGAGTTTACGTGAGATATGAGACCTGAGAAGGAACCGAAAAACCCGCAAATCCCTTCATCTTTGACAGTTTGACGGATTGAAGAACTTGGAACAATGGGAGCGATGGCTTTAGCTGACGAGAGGGGAACGCAAACCTAGCCATCATTAGTATGACAAATTTCTGGCACAGTTGGGTAACATGCCTACATACTACTAGCGTCCAAGAGGCATTTGCTGCTTTTTCAATGGCGGCTCCGGACCATCTTGCATGTCCTCGCGCTCACGAGAACCATTCCCCTCGGTAAACTCTTCGGCTTCATCGAGACCATCCTCTATTACAACCAAGTGGTGTTCAGGCAACGGGAAGAAAGGCAGTGCCTTGTGGTGGTACTGCCCCTCGCGGATTGGCACACAAAGTGAGCTCCTGTGCACATGCAACCGTTAGGGCGTTTGCGCATGCAACGGGCGAGTTGAGGACGATATTCGGAGCACAGGTTTTCAGTCCAAGACAACGACGCCAGCGTCCACAGACGCTGCACGACATGCAGGTGAGAGCTCACATGGCCGATGCTCTGAAGATTGCGCCGACCCTCAAGTCCAGTTCTTCTTGAAGTGCACGCCTAACATCGTGTACAGTCATGTCTCCGGTGAGCATGAATGAGCCTAATAACGCCTGATCATGTCAACGCGAATACAGGGCGTGAGCTGCTGGGCACGCTCTTCCTTCCTGTAGCAGCACATAGCCAGATGAAAGTTCGTTCATCACACCTCTTCGCGCACTGCCGTGCCATAGACCATGATCTCACGTGAGCCATCCTCAAGCGCTTCTTGGAGAAGGTCGACCGAGAGGATCGGCCTCTGCGAGTGCTGTACGAGGGTGTGCGAGGTGCGAGCGCGCGGTTGAGCGGTGACTGTGGGGCCTCGCGTTGCCAGCATCGAGGCCGCTGACTGGTCCGGCCCGGGTTGGCCGGGAGAGAGGACAGTTCTCGTGCAGTGGCTGGTAGGTGTGAGTGGCAGTCCATCAAGTACAGAGACGAGAGCGGGTATGGGGCGCTGGTCGTCAAGGCGATAGATGCAACCGCAGTGCGGGAGCGAGGCAACCACAAGCCCCACTTTGCCCGCTGACGAAAGCTCCACCGTCGGCCCCACGCACCCGCACGCCACACAGACAGCGCGAGGCAAACGGCGCGACGCCATCGCCGCCGCCGCAGATCGCTTCTCTGCCCCACCTCCCAGTTCGCTCGAGGCTGTGAAACAAGCCATTATTATTTATTGTGCCACTACGGCCAGCTCTTGTGGTATAATGCTCATGTGAGGCTAATATTTTTAGCATACGCGGTACCTGCATAACTTGTATGCGGTGACAAGGGAGAGAGGTCTTCGGGGCCGCATTCCCAAAAAGCCCAGCCAAGAGGAAGTCGACGTCCGTACCGGGGACGAGACAGCCGCCTCCCCACGGGGAGGCGACGTTACTCGCCCGCAGCAGAAAGAAGGGGGGGGGCGCGTAGACGGTGTTGCTAGGCGAGAAGCGCTCAATCACCATCACCCACCGCATGGAAAAGCGTTCAATCACCATCAGCCAACACGTGGAACGCGCTCAATCACCATCACCCCCACCGCATGGAAAAAGCGTTCAATCACCATCAGCCTACACGTGGAACGCGCTCAATCACCATCACCCCCACCGCATGGAAAAAGCGTTCAATCACCATCAGCCTACACGTGGAACGCGTTCAATCGCCATCACCCCCACCGCATGGAAAAGCGTTCAATCGCGGAGGATCGTGGGGATCATGAGGGTAGCGCTATCCACTCGTTTGGCAAGAGGACTGATGCATCCCGCTCGAGTTGGTGCGTGACACAAAAATATGTACGATACTATTATACGATACTATCATACATGCCCAGCACTAGCGATGTTGACATAGATTACGTAACAGTACTAAATCCGAACAATATCAAGGATATCCTACGGCAGGTTCATAAGGGCATACATATCATTCAGGCGTTTCGATAGAGGGTATGTTAATTACGATCAGCTCACGCAAATTGCCGAGAACGAGAGGTTAGAACATCAGATGAAGAACATTCAGAATCCAAATGAACATGATGTGAATACGATTATGATAGATAAAAATTTCAAGAACGATGTAACTACATTGGTGCAGAGGGTGTTGTCAGTCTCGCGTAAGTTGTATGAAGAAAAGATGCGAACCCCCCCACGCTAGAAGGTCACGTTGACGTTATGTAAGAACACGGACCAAACCCGTTCCATCACCCTATAGACGTGTAACGAAACCTGTATTCTGCATTATCTGTACGAGAGCGTCGTGTCGGTTGGCCTTGTGAGTTGGAATTGGTTCAGCCCATTCGAGCCACAGTCCAGAGTGTGCTTGTCCAGATGCTCCGAGTTGCCCCCTCCCCAATCACCTGAAGGCGTCGTCTTCACAGAGCCTACTGTGTACTTGGGCTTGCACACACCGTCGGCTCCGGTATTGTGTATTGTCGATAAAATGAATGACATCTCGCTTGCGGATCTCGTGGGTACGGGACAGACCGTCCGAAGTTGGGACGCCCGAAGCCAAGGAGTAGTATGCGGCGACGGCCGCTAACGCCTCAAGTTGGCTAATGTATTGCGATCGCGATCGATGGCGCCACCTCGCCATAATGTCGGCCTCAATTGCCAAGGCGGAAACAACCAAACGTTGGTCTGAAGGAGCCAATGGGTCAAACACGCACATCCCTATACCGGCCGGCGTACACGATGACGGCTCATACGCCGCATCCGTGTATACGACCACGGGAGGGCTGGGAATCTCGCGTACATCGAAGGTGTCGTTCCGTCAATTGTCAATTGTGGGACATCAGTCGAATTGAGCTATCAAATGTCCATAGTTATTTTTATACGAATCTACCATGTGCTTTTAAGGATTTACCTATTTTGGGCGACAGTGCAGTAGTCGCAGTGTCTTTTTCCTGACGAACCAGCGCGCCCCCGTGGAGACGCCGTGCGTGCGCATAGATAGCGGCTTGTTTCTCTGCGGTTCACAGTTACATAAACATGCAGTATAAGAGAGATCTCTCACGGGAAGGGTGTGATGAGTTGCAATCACCCATGTGCACGCCGTGGATGCGCACGACGCGATGTGCATCGGTTCCCCCCCCGCGGGGGCGCCGTGCGTGCGCATAGCAGCTTGTTTCTCTGCGGTTCACAGTTACATAAACATGCAGTATAAGAGAGATCTCTCACGGGAAGGGTGTGATGAGTTGCAATCACCCATGTGCACGCCGTGGATGCGCACGGCGCGATGTGCATCGGTTCCCCCCGCGGGGGCGCCGTGCGTGCGCATAACAACTTTTTCTCCTACTATGAAGGTGCACGCCGTGCGTTCACTCTTTCCGCGGGGGAACTCTGGGCGCGGGGTGCTGCGGGCGGGAACCTTGGGGGCACCCCCTGGGACCGGGGAACTTTCACAGTATATGGTGATAACATTAACGTAGATAGGTGATCTGTCTTTTGATCTGCCTTCCCTCCCCCCCCCCCCCCATCTCACCGACCCACCACCGACCGATCGTCCCCAGTGAGAGAGAAGGCTCCTACTACTGCCTGCGGCGACGCGGCGACGCACGGCGGGCACCAGGCTGAGTGAAGTGGTGTTGACGATAGGCGGCAATGCGGTCCGCCGCCGTGAGGCGGCGAGGCCGATCGAGAGAGGGTAGAGGCGGGTCGAGATCTGGAAGAGCGCCCACGCCAAGGCGAGAGCCCTCAACGAAGGGAGAGCGGTGGCGCACTCTTGGCGAGCCCAAGTGAGGCGCAGGGCAGCTTGCCAGCCGGTGGGAGCGAGAGCGCAAGAGAGTGGGGCGACGGCGGCGCACGTCTCCACGAAAGAGACGGGCCACCCAGCGGCACAGGAGGAAGACGGGGACTTTCTACTGGCTGGGGACCAGTGTCAGTGCACCCCACTCAACCCAGCCCCCCCCCGCAACCTGGGGCCCCTAAGTAGAGCATGAGGGGAGTTGCCGCAAGGCGGGAAGTGAGGGAGAGGAAGAGAGATGGGCGTGGCTACAGTAGTTATTTGCATAGCCACGCGAGAGGCAAGAATATTAAAATGTTTTTAATTATTTTATTTTAGATGGTTCGACGGAACACGGCTTGCGACACACGAACACGCTACAAAAACTTGAAGAAGCCTCTCATCTCGGCTAGGAGTACGGCAATTACTTGAAGGTTGATTAGCATTGTAACACGGCTATTCACTTTTCTAACCGCAAAAGAACTTCTTCAAGGAATCTAAAGTATGCCTCACGGTCGAACGTAGCCCGGAAGAAGTTGCATGATAGATTCGCCTCGAGAAGGCAGACACCAGCTTCCTCCGTCAACGCCACGTCCCACCCAACGAGCGGCACTCCGGGCAGAAGTTTTAGGTGCGCCGCGCTCACAAGCCGTACGATCTGGTCGAAGTCAGGCACGCATTCGCCGGCCACCGCCCGCCCGGTGTCTGGATGTGCATAAATCGTGTGGCCCTCAGTCGCCCACGGCGAGCGATGCGCCTTGGTGATGCCGAGCTGATACCAGTGCGAGTTGGAAGTACCCTTGCATATGACACCCCGCGAGAGGTCGACGTCGAACATGATGCAGCTATGGTCTGTCGAGGCGCCTTCCCTCCCGGCGCGGAAACATGCCGAAAGCACCTTGATATCTTCCGCGCTTGCCCGCTTTGGGTCATCGAGCAAGCATCCGCGTGACGCGCTCACAAGCCGAAATGTCGAAAGTGGTGCCACCTTCGGCAGAAGTCGCGCAATAGTTGCCGAGTTGCTCAGGGCATGTTGGATGATCCACTCTCCACCGCAAGCAGCATTGGTAAATGTTTGCAGCCCAAGGCCGCCCTCCTCATTCCTGTGCTTCACGATGAACTTCGGGGCGCGTAAAAAGGGGGACCCAGGGACACCCTCACGCTCGCAAGCTTCCAGGAACTCCATCTTGTCCTCCAACGCATAGCCTGGATCCGCCGTCTTCAGAGCGTGGTACCTGAGTGTGGAACCGACACCAAAAGGTGCGTGAATACAAAGTCGCGCTCTCAAGGGCTTTGCGCCCCTCCCCATCCGCTTACACATTGGGAGGGATTGTGAGCGAAGGCAAGGAGAGCACGCACGACGCAACGGCACAATTCAGCCTCCAGTAGGTGAACCAGGGATACTCAGTGAGCAGGTAGGCTGCAAATCCAACGGTCAGCGGCGTGCCGAGCTTCCGCCATTGGATGATGGCGGCTCCGAGCGCAGCAAGGGGGATACCGATCCACACGAAGAAGCTCGCGCCGATCCAGGTGGTGCACACAATCGAGAGCGGCACACCGGTACCGGGAAGCGCGACATTCCTCAGATTCTTGAGCAGGTCGTTGTGGAAGGTACCCGAGCGGTAGTGCGGCAGGCTCCACAGCTTGAGGTGCATCCACCAGCAGTAGATACTCAGCCGCTCGGCGGCGCTCAGATCGGGCAGCCCTTGGGCCAGCTCGCGGTACCCTCTGCCGCTCGCGCAGAGGGCGAGTCCAGACCAGTACGCAGTGAGCGCGGAGAAGCCGCGCCTGTAGGCCATCTCCACTCCCGCCCTGCACGCAGATGGGGAGGAGGGGGGGCGAGAGAGAGAGAAAGAGGGGGGGAGCTGGGGAGAGCCGGAGACAGTGGCGACGGCGGCGTCGGAGCGAATCGTCGTGGAAGGACTGGACGAGGCAGACTCCACACATGAAAGTACCTTGCACGAAACATGAATATTTGCGCTGGTTGAGCCAGCGCAGGTAAAACCCTTGGAGTGGCTCTGCCCCTAAAGTATCCCTTGTATTCACACCTGCAACATCAGTCGGTCGGCGGTCGGCGGTCGGCTCGGGCCACACCGACGAAGTCCGGCCGGTCACATGCCCACTTGCACTTGCCCCTCCGTTAACTCTTTACTGGCGGCAGGAAGTATCGATATCGATACTTCGTGTTGAAACGTTCGCCCGCAATCTGGGTGCGTGTAAGAGATATGTAGAGACGTGTAGCGTAATATATGGGGTGGGGCAGAATAGCCTCGAGAGCGCTGCCCCCCCCCCCTCCCCCCCCCCCCCTCCCCCCCCCCCCCTCGCCTCGCCGTCGGCCCGTGCGCTTCCCACCCTCCCCACACGCACACCGCCCGCCCACCCACCTCCGTCGCAGTCTCCCACCCAGTAGGCTGCGAGGCGCTTGAGGCTTGGGCACGCCCTGCCTACGATGGCGGAGGAGGAGGTGGTGGACGACATGCTGCCCTCAGACGACGAAAACGACTGCGCAATGCTGGGCCAGGGTACCGAGGAGTTGGACGGCGATGACGACTACGCGAGCGACGAGGCGGAGGTGGATGAGGGTGGGGAGCCCCACATGGCTGGGGGCGAGGGCGAGGGCGAGGGTGAGGGCGGTGAGAATCCCTCATTGCCCTCGGACAGCGCGGTTGCGGCGAGGGTGCGCGAGCTCTCCATGCTCCAGGCAGAGCACGTAGGGCGCCTTACGAAGGCTGAGCTGGTCGAGCATCTCGAGGTAAGAGGTAGAGGTAGGAGGGTGGCACGGAACAACTCGAAGAGTGAGCACGCAGAATGTCTTGTGCAGACGCTCCGCGAGCAAGTCGCCGTGAACAAGGACCTTGTGGCAGCGCTGCTTGCCAAGCAATCATCTACGGCTGCGGCAACAAGTCAGCAACAGCCAAGGCGAGGCGAAAAGAAGAAGGGCAAGAACGAAAGGATGTGGCTTCCCTTGGACCCGTCCAAGATTGACCGGCCTGTGCATGCGGGCGACGTCGCCTTCCGGCCCAGTCCAAGCGTAGGGCTCAGGGCTGCGGCTCATCCCTTCAAATGGTTCAACAAGTTTCTCACGAAGGAATTCAGGCTGTTGTTGGTGGCCAACACTAACAAGTACAAGGGCTACGTCGCGGCGAGCGGCTCCAACAAGTACGCCTATGCGGCTCCCATTCAATTGATCGATGGCGACTTCTTCCTCGCTATGCAGTTCCTCAACGCACTCAACGGCGGGAGCTGTCGCGGCGGCGGGAGCTGTGGCGGCGGTGGGCCTGCTGCTATGTGCCATTGTAGCGATGAGGATAGCTCCGACTCCGGTGCGATGATCCGCACTCAGGAAGTGGAAATCGCGCTACGCCGGGGAGAGCAAGCCGAGAATGATCGGGCAAAGCGGGCGAGGACGCGTGCGGCTCGGCTGGCTGCGCGTGAGAATCGACGCGGCAGCCGCGAGCAAGGATCGGAGAAGCGCCGGCGCTCCGCACGCTCCTAGTGCCCCAGCGCGTTCGCTTTCGTGGTGGTGTGCGGCGGCTCCGGCGCAGCGGGAACGTAGAACGTAGCTAGCTAGCATGGCGGCGGTAGTAAGTCGGTTGTAGGTGGTTGTGTCGGCCTGGGCTTGCTGTAGTCCATTGAAGTCTTGCAGCTGGTGCTTTCTAGTACCCAGATTAGCGAATGGACGGTGTTTCCCACTTCTTGACATTGTCGATGCCATTGTGCACTTTGCGCCCGTTCCGAGATCATAAAATGTGGTTTATGATCTCCGGCTGAGGCTCGTTAGATGATGTGGACTTACTCTTGCGTTTGCACCGAGTGAGGCACGATGCCTAAAACAACAATACCAAGTGCGTTCGTAGATTAGCGTCGCGTGTGCAGTCCTTGCATCATTGCAGATTTGTGGAGTGTTTTTAATATCCTACTCTACTCCCGAGGGACGAGTAGGATTGTGGGCTTTGTGCGCGCGGGCTTGGGCTTGGCAGCGAAGCTACTGTCTATACTGTCTAAGGGAATGGACTCCCGTTTACCCCTGCCCCTGCCCATCTGAACTTCTTGCATGATTTCAGTGTGCTGTGTGAAGGTTTTCTTCTTCTTATTTATACTTTCTTTTCTTTATCATTTCATGCTCATACTGCACAAGAAGCATGGCTTCTCACCACACAACGCGTTTGCGTGTTGGGTCTCCTTGTGGCACGCGCCACGCACTCACACTCCATCTCCTCCCTCGCTCCCTCTCGCTACCTCGCTCCCTTGCTCCATCCCCCCCTCTCTCTCTCCCCCTCTCTCCCTCTCTCCCCCTCTCCGACCCTCTCTCCCTCCCTCTCCTTCTCTCCCTCCCTCTCTCGCGTCCTCTCTTCTCCCTCGCACCCTGTCTCCCCGTCTCCCCGTCTTCCCGTCTCCCTCGCTCCCTCACTCCCTCGCTTCCTCGTTCCCCCTCTCCTCCCCTCTATCCCTCTCTCTCCATCTCTCCCCTCTCTTCCTCGCGCCCTCTTCCTCGCGCCCTCTCACCCTCTCTCTCCTTCATTCCCTTTCTTCCTGTCCCCTCCCTTCCTCCCTCCCTCTCGCAATGGCTCCCTCTTTCTGACCTGCATTGCATGCAGGGAGCATTGCATGCAGGGATGGGAAGCGGACGTCAGCCGAGTGGCAGTGCACGTCATAAAATGTGCACGCGGTTTCGGCCGCGGATGCCGGGCGCTGCGAGGCAAATGCAACGGGCAGGGGGTGCGGGTGGGGTGTGCGATGCGTCTGTTCGCGCTGCGGAGCAAGGCGCCCGCATGTGTGCAGACGTGCGCCCAATCCTGTCCATGTGAGGAGGCGTACATACGCGATGTGATTATGCGAGGGCCGAGGCACACCTGGGGGTCGACCGAGTCTCGCGAGAGACCGGCTAGGAGGAGGGTCGGGCTGAGCGGGCGGGGGAGGGGGGGGCGAGGGCGGGAGCGGGGGGAGGAGGAGGGGGGGGGGGGGGGAGGCTGACAAGCAAAATGCCAAAAAGGCCAAATGATATATTAAAATCGAAATTTATGGGATAAAGTGAAGTATCGAAATCGATACTTCGCCTTTCAGGGGGTTTTCCCTCCCTGAAAGGTGGCAAGATGACCTAGAATATGGGTGGGAGAGCTACCGGAGGGTATTATCCGGGCACCTGTTGCAGCCTCCTGCGAGAGCCCATGGCCAACTGTTAGGTCTAGCACGAGTACATTAGAAAAAACAGCTCGGGAAGTATCGATATCGATACTTCGGCAGTAAAGAGTTAACTCCTTACTGCCGAAGCACCGAAATAGGTGCTTCCGCTCGTTTTTTGTACATATCTCTTGCCGGCTTGACCCGCGGGCGACCAGCTCTCAGGGGATGCTAGGGGGCTTGCCGAGACACAATGTGTTGGCAGAAGCAGAATGATACGCGATGGTGTAGGCATATGGATATCATATGGCATATTTTATGCCCAAGATATAAAATAACTTCTTAAAAATCTCCGCTACATGTGCGGCTTAAGGCAGCATGCTCGTGCACCTCCATACTACCCAACCTTTACCACCATCAACTCCTTTCCCCTTTCCCAGTTCCCTCTTTAACGGAGATACTGGTTCCGGTTCCGGGGTGACCGTGCGCGCTGCTTCGGCCAGGAGTTGGAGAGAAGGGGGCGGGAGACTGTGGCATCATCACAATGGCGTGGCTCGTATTATTCTTACTCTCGTATCACCAAGGGTCCGTCGGTGATATTCACCGGTGTTTTACGTGGAGATTCTATTTTCCATTAAGTGAGATATTTCGCGTATGTCGTGAAGTTGTCGCATTCGCGAGCCTCTGCAGGCTAGTTCGCTATTTTCCGCTCTACCGTTATAACCGCGATGGTAAATCATCAATCTTCGTTCTTATGTCTATCTCTACGTCTACGACGTCTCCACGCTTCTATCAATCACTACACTTCATTCAATGTTGGTCTACCATTGTACCCACGTGGCCAAGCAGCTTCTACAGGCTTCTTTCTACTCGGAATATGAATAATATGCTCTAGCTCTGGACTGATCACCCAGGCATGGAGATCAAGGGAGTAGAAAGCACGTGTCGATGAAGACCAAGGAAGTAGCGAGCATCTTGCTTGCTAAAGTACACCCTCAAGAACCTCAAGCATCTAGACTCTGTAAGTCTAACACCTCTGTAAGCTTCTAGACTTTTTAAGTCTACCAGCTACTCCATGGCTAAGCTACGAAAAGCTATAGGTAAAGTGCACGCCGCTGTGCTCGCGTTGAGACGCTATTCGCCGATGAATCTTGTAGGATCTTCACTAAGCATGGATGAATCCCTTTCGCGCCTTTTCTGTGTGCAATCCTTCTCTAGGACGACGAGACGACGAGTTCTCTTCTGGCCAATTGGTTCCTTCTTTGCTCTCTCTGTTCACCCACCGTGGCTTTCGCTCCCGTGTTTATTACGTGTTGCCCTTGTTTATGTTAGAAAGTGGTGTGGCGTGTCTTCGTACGCACCCAGCAGCCGTCGCAGCGCTCTGCGATCGAAGCCGTACCGTGACCCCTCGTACCCTTGAGCCCCTACTGCCTTGTGTGTGGTCTCTCGCTAGAAATCACCCACTAGAGATTGATTCAATCTGTTCCTATGGACCCACCACCGCCCTCTGCACCGCCAAATCCGCCCTCGCCGCCGCGCGCGGACCCCGTCACCACTGCACCCGTGCCCAAGCCTTCCCAAGTATCTTCACCCGCTACCCAAGTTGATAGGCCGCCTACGGACGCGTGGGTTGCCAAGGATGGAGTCTCAGGAGCCTTACCCGGATCCTGGGAACAGTCCATCTCCACAAGTACAAACTTCAAACCCGCGCCTTCGGCCGGAATCAAGGAAAAAGTCTGCAAAAATTCTGCCGGGGATGACCTTGAATGCTTTCTGTCTTCTCCGAACCACGACTCGCGAACCCTTGGGGCTGGCGAGACGAGACTTGCACCATCAGAACCGCCTCAAAGTGCTCTACAAAATGCTTCCCAGGAGCGTCCTGAGACTCTCGACCGCTCGGCCGTCGTTGATTCAAACGTCGAGGCCACTCCTGTGGACGCTAGCCTTCAAGTGCCCGAGGACCCCGAATTGACCACAGCTATGTTGGGGCAAGCTGAGCTGTGGGAGGAAGACCCTCTGCCTAGCATCCGGTCCAGCCCAACCCCAAGTGCCGCAAGCGAGCCAAAATTGCCGGCTGAGGCCGCGTTTTTCGCTCTCCGGAGCCCCGCCTACAGAGACTACGCTATAGCCCCTGTTCCACTCCAGGCACCCGTCACGTCATGGTCCGAGAACACCATCAAGATCGGTCGAGGCGAGGCTGGAGCTACTAGGGCGGAGGTCAAGGAGCTCCATGAAATGGTGCATGAACTCCATTCATCTCTTCTCAAGGCCCAGGAGCGTGAGCTAGCCCTCCGGGACGAGCTCTCCCAAGCTTTTTAGGGTCTGCGAGGCGATATGCTCGACCTGTTATCCAAGCGAGTTACGAAGGAGGGGGGCAGAACCGTCTCAAGCCCTCAGCCGCAGGTTTCGAGCCAAGTTTACCCGCCTTCAACCTACCAAAACCCCAACGAGCCGATCCCTACGCCAAATCCGATACCAACCGCCACCCCTAAGCCGCAGCCTTCGCCAGGTGGTCGGGCTAGCGTATTAATGCCAGGTAGTAACCTCGAGCACCCTCCGGACCCGAGTCTAGCAACCACTCCTAAAGAGAAAGAAGATACCTTAAGGGAGTGGCAGGGCCTACTCTCTCTACCGCCAAAGGAGTTAGCTGCGCTCTACAAAGGATCCGACGACTTCGAGTTAATCCAGTCCATAGTCCAGGACCAAGTGGATTCGAATGCGACACCTCTCCATTCTGCCATTTTGTGTGCCCCTTGCACTTGAGCGTCTGTTGATCGCTTGAAGTAAGCCTTGCCTAGGGAGTTGACTTGGGTATGTGGCCCGCTCTTGATCTGCCCCTTGATCTTTGTCTTGATCGCCGCGCGCGTGTCGAGGCAGCCCTCATTCTTCGTTCGTCGTTCGTCGGTCTTCATTCATTCTTTCTCTCGATTTGCGCGCTCCCATCCCTTTCTTTCGTTTCCGTTGCTCCATTTCGATTTCGAGTTTCGAGTTCGAGTCCTTTAATATGATATGATGTGCTCTCTGAGGGGGAGCCATCACTTGTTTGGCCATGCGCTCATGGTCACCGCGTGGGAGCGGTTTTTCGTCGCCTTTTCTGTGTGCAATCCTTCTCTAGGACGACGAGACGACGAGTTCTCTTCTGGCCAATTGGTTCCTTCTTTGCTCTCTCTGTTCACCCACCGTGGCTTTCGCTCCCGTGTTTATTACGTGTTGCCCTTGTTTATGTTAGAAAGTGGTGTGGCGTGTCTTCGTACGCACCCAGGAACCGTCGCAGCGCTCTGCGATCGAAGCCATGCCGTGACCCCTCGTACCCTTGAGCCCCTACTGCCTTGTGTGTGGTCTCTCGCTAGAAATCACCCACTAGAGATTGATTCAATCTGTTCCTATGGACCCACCACCGCCCTCTGCACCGCCAAATCCGCCCTCGCCGCCGCGCGCGGACCCCGTCACCACTGCACCCGTGCCCAAGCCTTCCCAAGTATCTTCACCCGCTACCCAAGTTGATAGGCCGCCTACGGACGCGTGGGTTGCCAAGGATGGAGTCTCAGGAGCCTTACCCGGATCCTGGGAACAGTCCATCTCCACACGAGGACGGATTCAAGTATCGAACTATCCATATCGCTTGAAGTGCACGCGTATGCTCGGCCATAGGGAGCAGCCCAATCCCCAGAAGGGGCTGGTCTTCACTCGTTCCCACCCTCGGGTATGCCGGGTAGGTTATCCATCTTCTACCCACTTGCGATGAGCCTAACTCCTCCGCTTGTAGCCTCGGAGACCTATCCCAGAGTATCGTGTGGACGTCGGAGTCAATAGCCTCCATGAACCACGACGGGGGGGTGGAAGTGGATAACCAGTATCTCGGAGTCCCGTAAATAATAAAGTTCACTAGTAGAATTCTCCCGTGGATCGAGAGGTTTTGAACTCCTTTCCACGCTGCGACTTTCTTCTTGAGCTTAGCGTAAAGCTTCTCCCAGAAGGTATCGTCTTCGGGTCCTTCCCAAAAGGGCACTCCTAGAATGGTGGCGAACTCTCCTTCGCCCAATGTTTTAAGGTAAGCTAGTGCGTCGGGGACTCGCGCTCCCACCAGTGATCCCAAACGTATTAGTACACTCTTTCTCTTATTTACTCTAGCTCCGGTGGCGTTACCATAGGTTTCTAGTATATGCATCGAGGGGATGGCGGGAGGATCATGTCGACGTCGCTGTCAGTGAGGGGGGCAGCCTGCGAGCGCTTCGGCTCCGGCGGCTTGGGGCGACCCCGGTGGGGCGTCGTGGCTGCGGGGGGTTGGGAGGTGGGAGCGGTCGGCGCGCGCTCCATCGCTAAAACTATAACAATAGTTTATAAAATTCCCCGCTACATACGCGGCATGTGGCAGTGTGCTCGTGTACTTCCCTACTACCCGCCTTTACCCCTATCAACCCCCTCCCACTTCCCCAGTTCCCTCTTTGGCGGAGAAGCTGGTTCCGGGGAGGCCGCGCGCGCTGCTTCGGCCAGGAGTTGGAGAGAAGGGGGTGGGAGATTGTGGCTCCTCCTTCGCTATAACGTCGGCTCGCATTTCATTTCCTTAGGTCTTATGTCTCGTACGAACTTTCCATGGTATCCCTTGGAGTTTCTATTAAAGAGCCAAATGACGTGTTTTGGTTTTGAACGCTTTGGCTTTGACGGGGTCAAAGATGCGAAAAACAATGTATGTGGCGACCTCCTTAAGGGAGGACCTGATCGCGCTAGATTTTCGTGGGGCCGAGTCCGCTAGCGCGCCGTATGTGACTCCAAATTCGTGCGGGACTCCCGATAGCACCGTTTGGAGTTTGTCGCCGTAAGCGGCCTTAAATTGGTCATGTGCGTCGTCGTCGACATAGAAAATCCATGGGCCTTTACGGCCCTTGTCCATCCCGTCGGGTGTTGCATCCAGGCCCTCCAGCCTAGAGAGGAGAAATTTCATAAAGGTAGCGACATCCTCGCTCTTGATGTCCTTTTTGTCTTCAGCTAGCTGAGCTAGCTGAATGAAAAAGGGCGTGTCTTCGGGTTCCTCTTCCTCATCAGGTGGAGGGGAAGCAAAGGGGGTGGTGTTGTGGAGAGTCGGCTTTGGATCCGATTGTGGATCCGCCCGCTTGCGAGACGGCTGCTGTGGTTGTTGGGCTTGTGGCTGCTGGGCTTGCTGGGCTGGATCCTTCCCTTTGTGTCCATGCGCAGCTTGCGCGTATGTCCGGGCTGTTTGTGTTGGTTGTTGGTTTGAGGGCGCAAAGGCCCCCAGAATGGATTGTTGTGTTAAGTGCCCGCCCCCGAGGGGTGCACTGATGGTAGGAGTGGCCGCCATGGGGGTGGCAGCAGAGCTGCCACCTCCCATGGGGAGTCCTTGAGTTGGTGGAGGAGCGGAGGAGTTGGGCGGCAGGGCATTGCCCTGGGTCTGGTTGTCACCAGGGAACAGGACTCTGCCTGTTCCTGGGTTCTGTGGCTGCTTGGGAGGCGAGGGTGGTGCCGTCATGTCGACGTCGTTGTCAGGCGGCGCGGCGGCCTGTGGGCGCTTGGGCTCCGGCGGTTTGGGGCGGCCCCGTTGGGGCGTCGTGACGGCGGGGGGCTGGGAGGTGGGAGCGGTCGGCGCGCGCTCCATCGCTAAAACTATAACAATAGTTTTGACAAAGACCAACTACAAAACTATCACCTGGCCCTCTTTTCTCTTTTGACGGAACGCGACTTTTGATGGCTCAATTTGAGTCCTGTCCCATATTCGACGGAACGCGACCTGGGCCTGGGCGCGGGTTCTCGGTTCTTGGTAGCATTTTCTCTCTTTTACAGGGTCCTATTTTCGGACCCCAAGCTTCTCTCGGGGGTCGGGGGTCATATGCGTAGGGTCGTAGGGTCTAAAACTGAAAAAATATTCACCGGTGGGGCCCATAGTCCTACTCAGTCAGATACATACCACTCGATGGACCGCCGGTGATAGGATGATAATATTATAAAATTCCAGCCTATCTTCATTTATGTAGAGCATGTTGTGCTTGCTTGCTCTCCATACGGCGCTCTCGAGAGGGGGGGTCCGGGGGCGAAGCTCTCGGGTGACGAGCCTGGCGTTTTCTCGCTCGTCCGGCGGGATGAACAAGCTCTTCCAGCAGATGAACAAGATCGAGGCGGAGATCACGGCGGGTCTGAAGGACGAGGTGGGCGAGTCGTCGTCCGATGCGTCTCCCCCGCCCCGGCCGGCGCGAGCTGCCTCGCCTCCGCCTCCATCTGACAGAGGTGTGGACGAGAGCGCCCGGCTGCGCCAGCAGATCAAGAAGCTGGAGGCAAGGCTGAGCGAGAAGGTGCGCGCCTCGAGGAGGGATTGCAGGAGGCGCGGGCGGACGGGGGAGGGGGGCGGGGCGAAGGGTGGGAAGGAAGAAGCTGTAGGCGAGGCTGAGCGAGAAGGTGCGCGCCTCGCGGAGGCGTGGGGGAGGGGGGGGGGGACGTAGGGGGAAGCGGAGCCAGGCCCCCCTCCATTCCTCGTGCCGCACAGCCTCATATGCAGCCCACTGTGTGTCGCACTTGGATTGTGGTCTCGGTCGCGACTCAGCGGACGGGCATGCGGCCCTGCAGGTGGAGTTGTGCAACGATAAGGACGCGCAGATTGCGGCTGTGCTCGCTGAGGGTGAGACGCTGAGCAAACGTCAGGCGGAGCAGGAGCAGACGATCCGGAAGCTGCGTGCCAACATTCGCGATGCTCAGACTGCTGCGGATAAGCAGGCGGACGTGGAGAAGGCTTTGCGTGCAGAACTCGCAGAGACCAAGACTAAGCTCGAGCACGCGCAAGCTGAGATCGCAGAGGCAAGGCGGGTTAGAGCAGTGTGCGGCCCATCCTCCGCGGGCCTGGGAAGTGCGGACCGCGGCGGTGGCGATGGTAGCGTCCACAGCACTCCGGCGGAGCACGCTCTGGCGTTGCAGCAGGCCTTGAGGAGAGCTGAGACAGCGGAGGCGAAGGAGTCCTCGCTTTCAGCGAGCATTGCCGAACTGCACCTCGAAAACGCACGGCTTGCGCAGGCGGCGCGGTGGCGCGACGAGGGGCTAACTGTGCGCTTGGGCGAGCTGGAGACGCGCTCCGGAAATGCTGAGGCCCACGCGAGCGAGCTTGCTGCGGCGGTCGCGCGCGAAACGCAGCCCCTGCTCAAGCAGGTCGCCTCGCTACAGTCGCAGCTCAGCAAGGTGCATGCGGCGTGGAAGGCCAGTGAGGCTGATCTAAAGCGAAGGCTTGCACAGGCCGAGGCGTCTGCTGCCACATCAGGTGATGAGGCGGCACGCCATCTCTCTGCTCTTGCAGCTGGTGAAGCTGAGCTTGCGAGGGTACGCGAGCATGCGGTTGCTGAGCGCAAGAGTCTGATGGAAGCACGGGACGCTGCTGATGCGCGCGCCTTGGGCGAGGGCAAACGCGCCTCGCTCGCCGAAGCCGAAGTGGCGCGCGTGCGGCACTCACTCGAGCGGGCGGAGGCGGCGCTCGCCCAGTCAGACCACGCACTCGCGGAGACACGCGAACGCGCGACCGATTTGGCGGCCGAATTGCGGCATGAGAGGGAAGTGTCCAACGAGGAGAGGCGGGCGCGGGCGCAAGAGATGCACGACTCGCGCGCCCAGCAGGTGCAAGCCAGGGTGCAGGCGGGCAGGCTGAACGGTGCGATCGATATAGCCGACTGGAGGTCATCATCACTGCTGAAGCCGACGCGTGTCGCGGGTGTCCAATCATTGCACGCAGACGGTTCGGGGGGCAACACGTCAAACGAGGGCGACTCAGTAGGCTTGAGGGCTTTGATCGCTGCTATGGAGGCCAAAGAGCAGGTGTGCGATGCGACCCTTTCATAGTGAACATAATAACTCATCATCCACCCCGATTACGCGTTAGCGAGCCGTGCGTCCCTTGCCAGGCCTGCATGCACCGGCAACTTCATAAGACTATTCACGACTGACCTGTCATAGACTCTCATTGAATCTTTGGTCGAGCTCAACCTTCGTCACGAGGACGTCCAAGTAGAAATGGCGGGGATGAAGGAGGTGTGTTACACCGCTCGTGTATGTTGGCCACAGGCAATACTGCCTTTGAATGAACACTGTAAGCCCTTCCCACTGGGTGTAGCCATTTAGCCAAAAAAATGCGACTCTCCACTTTGTCTGGTCGGCAGGCCTTACATGAGATGCACCGACTACGTGACGAGCACGCAATGGCGCTTGAGATGTTGGGAGAGAAGGAAGAGAGGGTCATCGAGCTGGAAAATCAACTACGCGCCTAGTGGTGCAGTGGAGGAGACATTGGTACGCATGGCATATAGACATAGAAGGCAGCATGCGACCCGTAGTATGCGAGAAGAATTTGTATGGAGGGCTTGGGAATATCACGGGCATCCTGTCGTTGCCCCGGATTCGGAGAGCGCCTATGCACCTGATGCACCTGTATCACGGGCATCCGGCTCAGATTTCCCTCACAACCAACTTTAAGCCAGGCTCTCATAGAGTACGCATCTCATTTGGGAGGTTTGATCGGCTCAAACTCTCCGGAAACGGGTCCGGCCGATCGCCGCCGCGCGCTCTCGCGGGAGCGCGGCGAAGGTCGGCCTAGCAGGCTGGTCGACCGCCATCGCTCTGCTTCGGATTCGTGCGGGAAGAGAGACGAGGGGAAATTTGCGCCCGGTACTACGATGAAATAAGTTGGGCCTCCCGATCAACCAGAGTTTTCTTTTCAACCCAATCTCGTCCACCGCTCACAGTGGCAAAAAAGGTAGGGTCCGCTAGCCACCTGCCCTCGTCGGTGCCCGCCAGGGCTGAATCGATCTCTGATCGCGCCGCTCTCCTGCGGAGCCGATCGCCCATCTCTATTGTCAAAGAGTTCCGGCTCTGCAAGAACACTGTTCGTAGACACACCCATGATTCTCTTTAAAGGGGGGGGGGGGACCGCTCAGGTTTTCTATTTCTGCGGATGTCGGTAGTAGTAGTTGTTGGAGTTGGATACATTTGACATTAGTGTGGATGGAACACCAAAACCTTCACATAAACATGAAAAGGGGGGGAGGGGGGGGGCACCGAGAGCTGCGGGCGGTCCAGCCAGTAAGCCGAGAGTTCTCTCCTTGCCGGACTTCCCTCTCTCATTTCTCATTTGTGGCCGAAGGCCTAACACGCTTAGTCAACGCCGACCCAGAGATGAAGGGAATCACGATAGGACCTAGAGAGTTAAGGCTTTCGCAGTTTGCGGACGACACGCAAATTTTAGCGAACTCTTTCGAGTCATTGGAGAGGGCGATGCACATCTTAGAAAGCTATGGAACCGCCACCGGGGCTAGGGTGAACAAAAGCAAGAGTTTACTAATACGAATGGGATCACTTACGGGAGCGCAGGCCCCCGAGACGCTAGCGTATCTTAAAACACTCGGCGAGGGCGAATATGCGACATACTAGGAGTGCCATTCTGGGAAGGACTAGACAATGACTCCTTTTGGGAGAAGCTTTACGCTTTACGCTAAGCTTAAGAAGAAGGTCGCAACCTGGAAGGGAATGACGAGTCTCTCCATTCATGGAAGGACGCTACTAGTGAACTTCATAATAATATACGGGACGCCGAGATATTGGCTGTCCACGTCCACCCCTCCGGCGTGGTTCATGGAGGCCATAGACTCGGACGTTCAAACCATACTATGGGATAGGTCTCCCCGACTACAGGTGGACGAGTTAGGCTCCGCTCGCAAGAGGGCAGAAAATGGATAACCTTTCCGGCGTACCCGAGAGTAGGGACGAGCGAAGACGGGCCCCTATTGGGGGTCGGACTACTCCCCATGGCCGAACTCACGCGAGCGCTTCAAGCGATATGGATAGTCCGGTACCTCAACCCGTCAATGGCGGAATGGAAAACAGTCTTAGATCAATGGTTCAGCCGCACCCAGGGCTGTACATGATTCAAGTGATTCAATCTTAGTCATTCTATGGGCCTTGACTATGCAGTCATAGTCACACCATAGCCTCTGACTATAGACTACTAGTCATGCATAACCCTCTGACTATTGACTACTAGTCATAGCATGGGAGCTTGAATCACTGACTATGATCAGACTATAGTCATATGGGTGTATAGATATTGTGTCTTGATGTTAATCTAATTTTAGTTCTTTTCGCCGTTTTTTGTTTATTTGGAGGGGGGGGAAAGCCGAAACCCCGAAACGCCCCCGCCCGCCCCCCCCCTACCTACGTACCTACGCCCCACTTGTATGTGAGCAAGTATGGCGTGGGAGGGCGTCTTGGTCTTGGGGCGTGGGAGGAGAGCACTCTGGGGCTAGCCACTGTTCAAGAGGATGCCCTTATTGATGGGCAGCAAGAAGGTGTGTCTGAGATGTTTGAAGATGATGTCGATGGGGATGGGACTGTTGGGTGCCTGAGCGGTGTGGGTGTGGAGAGCGAGAGTGACTGATGGTAGCATTGTCTCGGACGATGCATCCAATACCATTGTGCTAGTATATTCTATATATAGGCTATTGTCGTGCGCGCATACGATTGACCTCGAGCCGCTCGATCATTGCGCAGTTTAGTATATCTGGCTCCGCAACCCGCAACCCGCAATGCGTAGGCATTGATCGACAGGCGGGAAAAAAGGTTACCGGTCCTCTCGGGAAAGTGGAAACAAGTATCGCAATTGTACAAATATAACTTTTTAACACCTAGAGACTCTTATCTGCATTTCAAACATGTCCTACATAGGAGGATAGCTACTGCGAACCGTTTTGCTGACGATCCAACATGCCGCTTTTGCGGCATAGCCCCCGAGAGTTCCACTCACCTGGCCTCATGTATCGCGACGGAGCCCGTCTTTGAATTCATAGAAGGACTTCTAGGGATTAGCCTTAGGTCGGGATCCGAAATAGCCCAACGTCTTTTCTGCTATCAGGTTGATAGACCGCACCCCTCCTCGGGATACTTAGGTATCCTGACGTGGAGGTATATCCTAACCGACTTCTATAACATCCAGTATGGCAACGCGGACGGCAGGTCCGTTAGGTCGATCTTAAGAGCGATCCTTACGAGATATCACCTGCTAGTAACGGCGAAAGTGCGAAAGTCGGTTTCTTTCAGAGGCTAAAAAAACAACGAGAGAATATGGGGTTACACGCCCCGAGCAACAAACATATTAAGAAAATGATAAGCCCGCTGTACACGGTGGACAAGTATTTCAACATAGGAACGTCGGAGGACCTCTTGCAAGCGGCAAGAGGTCTGGACCTACGACACATCACCTAAAGCCTAAAGTAGCTAAACCTCTTAGTCGTTAGTCGGAATCACAGCGGTTACTAAAGAGGAGCCTAAGATATTTAAGTGAGGGTGACCCGAGCCAACACCGGAACAAAGAACGAACCACAGTCTCCCGCCCCCTTCTCTCCAACTCCTGGCCGAAGCAGCGCGCGCGGCCTCCCCGGAACCAGCTTCTCCGAAAATGAGGGAACTGGGAATGGGGGAGGGGGTTGTTGCAGGGGTTAAGGACGGGCAGTAGGGAGGTACACCAGCACACTGCCTCACGCCGCACACGTAGCGGGGAATTTTAAGAAGCTTTTTTTTTCGAGTTGACTCCCCCTCTGTCCCTGGTCCCTGGTCGCCAGGCATATAGGAGACTCCGGGCGGCTCCTATGGCCAGCGAGGCGAGCGTGGGAGAGGCAGGGGGGGCCAGGGACTGAGCCCCACTCCACTGCCCCCTGAGCTGCCCTTGTTGGCTTGTTGGCCCCCTGGGAGCCTCCAAAGGACCCCTGAGAGCAGGCCAGGGCGCGCCGCATGGCGACGCGCCGCAGGGACGACGAAGGGAGAGAGTGGAGAGAGGGAGAGGGGGGGTTTTGCACCCGCCCCCCCCTCCGATGGAATGCAGTGAGAAATGGGCCCCGTTTGCGTTAGCAAACGGGTGAGGGGCGGCTGGCGACAGGAGGGAGACGAGAAGGGAGTGGCTGAACGGCGAGGACAGTATCCCAGCAGGTGGCGCAGGCTACTCGAGTCGCAGTCATTTATTTCTCGAGGACCGCTCACGGCTCATGGCGCGAGCTGGTAAGGGCCGTTCTTCTTGGATTAGAGAGTTCCTCCCCCCCCCCCGGTGCTTTTTCCCGGAGAGTCGCCCGACGTAGGTCGGTCCGCCTCAATGGGGTTTTCCTCATTTTAACTTGTAGGGGGTTAGAATGGGAGCCGGGGGCCTGCGAGGGGGGAGATGTGGAGGGGTGCATAGGTGTATGTATCTGTGACAGCAACATGCGTCGAGGCGTATGGGCAGGTGCGCTAAGGGTTGTCGTGTTAGTACCAGGGCTAGTGAGAGTAGTGGTACTAATGCTCAGTTATATTATTATTATCTGATCTCTCATGTCAACATGAAAATAAATTTTCTCGTGAGTAGCTCGCCTCCTCCCCTCACTTCTCTCACTGTACTATTATTGTGATACGACCAACAGATGAGAGATGAGAGATACACGTTAAACATAGTAACTCGCGATGCCGTTTCGTGGCGCATGCGCGCTACGATCCCCAGACGCGAACTACTACGCATTTGATTGTACTGCGTGAACGCTACTTCCTCTTGCCCATTTGCGCATATTCGTGTCGCTCTTCTTGGAAAGGCCTTCCTACCATCGTCCTACTTGAAAAGGCGTGGTCTTTTCTTTGGTTTTGGCCCCGCTATGATCTTGAGATGAGTTACCAAGTCTTTTCCTCGTGTTGGTGGCGAGATTGGATGCAAGAAAGTGCAAAGCGCACGCAAGTCTCAATGGACCAATAAGACACTTGCAATTGTCCAGCTGTTATGAACATTTGCTGTACCATGGACCATGAATGAGCCGCAGCGAACTCGCAAAGCACCAGCGAAATCGGCTTGCACGATCTGATTGAGAGGGTGCCACTTGAACCGTTGAAGAGTGTGGCACTTGAGCTGTGTGAAACGGCCGTGACGTGCCGTCTCTCGGTCTGCACGCTACAATCAATCGCGCTTGGACGCTTCTGCCTCAGCTAGAAGATGCCGCCGTAGCCAGAACACCGAGAGAAATGCCGCGGGAATATTCACAATGTTCGTGAACATGTCAAATGAAGCAAACCTTTCCATTGGGATGTGGTACTTCCATGTCCACGCACCCGGGAATACGACGTCACGGTGAAGCAAGGCGAGCCAGACAGGGGCCAAAAGATTCAAGTAAATCCTTGCTGGGATGCCTTTGATCTTGGAGTGAGTGGCTGCAAGCTCTCTTCGGTTGAGGCGGAGGTCAATGTGGAGCAGGATGATTGGTGCAAAGTGCCATAGGAACGAGCGAACAAGGGGCCAGCCGGGAAAGCAGTCGAAGGGCCCCTTGAAAGCTGAGGCGCCCGCAGTGAAACTCGATTTGGTCCCGTTGGTGCACCAATCGGCGGAGGCGCACCAGCGGCGCGCCTGGGCAGCATCGAGGACCTCAAACCCGTCGACCACGCTGCCTGAGTCTGAAATGAAAGCGAGCATGACAAGATATCCCGGCCCGAGCGAGTGCATTGAGCCCCACACGGCGGTGTGAAGCCAGAGCACCTCGAGTGTGGAGGAGGGCGAGATGGAGAAGTACAGAAGGAGCTGGAAGTTGAGCCAGAGCGTCATTGCCTGCAGCTCTGACGGGTGCGCGATTGTCTCCGCCAGCCAGAGGCCGAGCCAGCAGTAGAAGACGAGCCGCCGATAGGCGTGCCCCGTAACAGAGGAGAGAGAGGCCATCTGAGCGAGGGAGACTCTTTCTCTCTCTCTCTCTCTCCCCCCTCCCCCCTCCCCCCCCCCTCCCTGTCTCTCTCTCCCCCACTACTCGACTCTCTCTCTCTCTCCCACCCCCTTCCTCTCTTCCCCTCCCTCCCTCTTCCTCTCTCTCTCTCTTCTCTGTATCTCCTTCCCTCTCTATTTCTCACTCGAGCTCCTGCCCCCTCCTTTGTGGTCTCTCTCCCTCCCTCTTCTTCTTCTCTCTCTGCTCTTGGTACTCCTAGAGTATCACGTACACCATGCTGCTATGCTTTACTTAGAGTAGCATCTTCCATCCCATTTTTCTTGTTTCTCAGCTGTTCACTCATGGTGAACTATCTAAAGTTCTCTTCCTCCCCCCTAGATCATTCGTCTGATCTTCCGCGGGTTTTCTAGATAGTTCACCATAAGTCTCCGGTGAGACCATCATTGCGCTACTACTCTCGGGCGGCAGGCGCGCGAGAGTGCGCGAATTTATTTTTGTATGTCCAGATCCGTCCGACGTCGAGAGCAATCAAGAAAGCAGCGGAGGCGGGAAGAAGAAGGGGGGGGGGGGGGGGAGCTGCCCGGATGAAAAGGGAACCCGGGCTGAAAATCCACACCAACTCCCTGGGGCAGAACATTGGCCTCCAGAGGGGGGTTGTTGGTGGATCCCAACCAAGCCTCCCCCCCCCCCCCCCCCTCCCCCCCCCACCCCCACCCACCCCCCCTCGAGGTCGAGGGGTTGACGGATTGGAGGTTATGGATGGAACAGGAGGGACCGAACGGGACGGAAGGTAGGCGGCGGCAGGCACGGCATTTTGGCCATTGGCGGGCGGGACGGGCAGACCATCTTCCATGGTTGGAAGATGGATGGCGGGCAGTGGCGAGGGCGAGCGCGAAGACGGAGCGGACATAACGGATAGCGAGGGTGAGTGGGTGAATGAGTGGATTTGGTTGGTGTTGTAAGATTGCTGGTTACGACTGAGCGAGAGCGAGAGCGAGAACGAGGGAGCGAGGAGCGACTGGGACGAGGGATGTGTGGGATGGAGTGGAGCTGTGGCTGTGTTGCATGTGGGGGCAAGAGGATTGATGTATGTAACATGTGAGGTACAGTCCAGAGACATGGGGCACGGGCCACCGGACACATGGGAGGCACGCAACGGAGGAGCTGAGGACGAGCGAGGGACCTCGACCGGCATGCGGTCACGCGAGACGAGAACGAGGACGAAGAGCACACAAGGCAGGAGGCCACAGGAGCGCTCAAGCGATAGCGCTGAGCGTACAAAAGCTACCGGAACGAGAGAAGACACGCGGGGGGGGGGGGAAGGAGAGAACGCGCGGGAAAAGAAAGAGACGACAGTGGGCGGAAAACACTCAGTGGGAACGGGGAGAGAGGGAAGGAGGGACGAGGCGAGAATTGGGAAAGAGGGACGTGAGGGGACGATCCTATCGGGAGCGGGCGGGAAAGGTGAGCGTGATACGGAACTAGACAACGAAGGGGGGTCACGCGAGGAAACCTAATGGCGGGAAAGATGCGAAGAGGTATGAACAACCCCCCCTACCCGCGACACCCCCCCCGATGCGAGAGTCGGTGTCCGGGCGACGAACGCAGCGCAGAAGGCGGGGAGGGACGGGGCAAAGGAGCGAGGTGGTCAGGCGGACGCGTGAGCCCATGCGTTGGTGGCGTAGCGGACGCAGGCATCGAGCTTGCGCTTGGGTAGCCATTTGGTGAGGAAATCGGCGGCCATGTGCTCGGTGCCGACGTGACGTAGAGCGACTTCGCCGGACGCAACGCGTTGAAGAAGGACGTGATAGCGACGCATGAAGTGGCGGGCGCGGGAGGGAGCGGAGCGCAGGGAGCCGACACGCATGTTTGCAAGGTTGTCGGTGCCGACGAGGGTGGGCCCGTCGAGGTGGACGCCGATGGCGCGTAGGATCTCGCGGGCGTACGAGACACTTTCAGCAGCTTTGCAGGAGGCGATGCCCTCTGCCTCCATGGAGGAGTCGACGACGAGAGCGAGCTTCTTCGTTTGGTGAAGGATTGCCCCGCCGCCGAAGGTCAAGAGGATGCCGTAGATGTTGCGGTCGCCCCAAGTTGCGTCGGCGAGAGCTTCGAGGTGGGCGGGGGCGGGCTCGGACGTATCGACGTGCGCGGCGATGGCGGCGGTGAAACGCGGCGAGGTAGAGAGGGCGAGGCCGCCGTACGTGATGCCGACGTCTTTCTCGCGGTGGGCGATGACGAGGGTGGCGCGCGCGACCTCGTAGGCCGCGGCGGGCGGTGAGGACATGACGCATGACAGGCGGTGGAGGAGGGAGGCGAGAATTGGGAAAGAGGGACGTGAGGGGACGATCCTATCGGGAGCGGGCGGGAAAGGTGAGCGTGATACGGAACTAGACAACGAAGGGGGGTCACGCGAGGAAACCTAATGGCGGGAAAGATGCGAAGAGGTATGAACAACCCCCCCTACCCGCGACAAGGGACAAGGGCGACAGAGGCCGACAGGGTTCCAATCCGATGAGTCCGACAACAATCCGAGACACGCACACTTGACTTTCACCCAACATTCCTCCACACTAACGTATCTTTCTCCACTTGGGCGGGGAAGACACAGAAGGAAGGAAACAAGGAAGAGAAAGCCGACAAGAGAGCGATGATGCGACGGAAGAGCCGACGGCGAACGGCGTTTACCGCGAACGAGTAGATAGAAAGTAAGGAGGGAATCTACGAGCGTAAACCGGAAGGGGAGAGAGGGTAGGCTTCGCGCGGGGGAAAGGTCCGCAACGGCGAACACCTACGACGAGAGCGAGAACGAGCGCGGGGGAATGACAGCAAGGAGGGACCAAAGGCAGAGCAAGGCCCAAGGTGCAAAGGAGCGAAACAGGAACAGGAAACAGGAGCGAGACAGGCCACAAAGGGGCGCAACGGCAAGGAGCGAGGGGCGAGTTACGAGTGAAGAGTTCTACAAGTTACGAGTAAAACTCCGCGGCAACAAGAACGACTGGGCTCGAAGACGCCTAAGGTCGGAAGTCGATCGCGGATGCGACAGGGGTAGGCCCAGCAAAGTCGAAAAAAAATTCCTCGTGGGCGTCGACCCCCACTCTTTCTCGCGCAGACCAGGCCCCTAGCCCACCGAGCCACTTTGGGGTAACACTATCAGAGAAAATGAATCAAATGCTCTTACACATTGCACATTGCGCTTCCTGCGCGCCTGCGCGCCCCGCTCCCCCTCTCCGAGTAGGGGACTTGATTATCGCGCACCTGCCGTGCACCAATCTCTCGAACGCTGGCCTTAGATGGATCCTTTCCAATCCACAGCGTATGTCTGATACCAATTCGGCCGTCGCGCAATTCCGCCGTCGCTTGAACGCCAGGGCTCCGTTTCTGGCCGCGGAGAACCCGAAGATGCACCACTATGCCAAGTCGCTACGTCGCTACTCGGGGCGGTCTCGAAGCCACGCAATACGTCCATCCATGGCAACATAGGACGGGACATACTAAGGCTACGGGACTCTACCTTTCGCCCTAGCCTTCCTCCGCTCGTGCCGACGTGCATTGTTCCTGGTCGCCAGCAGTGTCAGAACGGGGACGGTAGAAGTCCCGCACCTTGCGCGACCTCCCCTCCCCTCCCCCGGTATTCCAGGAAAGGAAACGGGGGGAGGGGAAAGGGGATGTGGGGGTAGTTAGGAGTAACACAAGCACTCTGCCTCATGCCGTGCAAGTAGCGGTTAGTAGTTTTCAAGAGTTTTTTCTTCCTTACTAGTTACTAGTAGTTAAGAACCCCCTGGTTGGCCGAGCCCTACTACAGGAGCACCCACACCCACGGCCCATCGGCCCATGGTCCATAGTGGGGGGTGAACCCGACGAGGTGAAATCAAATTTCTCGTGAGTGGCTCGCTCCCTCCCCGCACTTTGCACGGTGCTTTCACTTTGCGAGGACATCTTCACGCGCTTGCGTGCAGCATGGGGCATGGGCCAGCGGCTCAATGTAGGGGCCCATATTCCCAGTTAGAGGGTGCAACGTGCAACCTCATGTTTGGTTGTTTTTTCGGCAACTGCGAGGCGCTCCGCCAGCTCGACGCGGCCGAGGCGGAGCGCGACGCGGCCATCACCGCGCTGCTGCGTGAGAAAAAAACAAGACCTCAGGTTGCACCTTCTTTGCATGATTTTCTTATTGCATGCCATGCGTTAGTGGTTTAGGGAAACACCCCGCAGCTCTTTGTCCGCGCCCCATCTAAAGTCCAAGCCCGAACGGCGAGGAGCAAGATCCTTACCAAGAGCCGAACTCTGGTTCCAGAAGTGGCAGTCCAAATACAGGGCATTCAAGGGATTCAGGGACAAGCAAAACAACTTGAAGTGCTCAATCTGTAGGACCAGCGGGCTTGGTCGCAACCACCCGGGGGCTAAAGGCTGCTGGCGCAATGCGCAAGAGGTTACTCGCGCTTCCTCGCGAAAGGCTATCGCCCACGGTCTGCATACCCGAGCCGAGCTCGTCGTGACGGGTTCTCCCAGGTGGGCCCGCCGCTAGTAGTGCCGGCTGTGTGCGATAAATGCGCTGCATGATGAGGAGCTTTTGCGACACATCGTACAAGTCTGATTCGAGGTCTGCGCAGTCCTCGAAAAGGTTGTGGCGCTCGCCAGCCGAAAGGAGCACGCGGTGACGTAACACAGTCTGGCGCATGGCGTGCATGCTAATGACGAGCAGACCTAGATCAATCTGTGAGAGCTGCTCGCAGTTGCTAGCGAGGGCGCGCAACAGCAGTCGCTCTGCGTCGCGAAGAACCGAACGGATCTGCTTGAGCAGGGACGCACGCGAGCGGCGGCGCGACCGCAGCCGTCGGACCAGGCGGCGGAGCGCAGCGATTAGAACTGCGAGCGCCATAGCTCCTGGCAACATCGCGCTTATGGTTGCCGTCAAGTAGTTTTGAGCCATCAGCGTGTCCATCGCTCCCATCTGCAGCAAGATCTCGCGCCGCATGTACTGCGTCTGGATGAGGAGTAGCTGCAGGAGCGGGCCACGAGCCATGTTGTACGCGGGAGACTGCATCTGCTGCGCGAACAGCCGCGACATGGCCTCCAGCTCGGCGGCCTGTGCTTGCTCCGGTGGCAACGTGTCTGTGAGCCCATGCGACGCCTTCGGCAGAGTCCCACTGCTTGTCCATCGTCGAAGGTTTGCTGCCTCCCCAACTGCGCCGACGGCGCCCCCGACGGCGCCGACCGCCGAGGACAAGGTACCAAGCAGCCCAGTGCCATCCTTGCTTGTGTATGGCACCTGCTCGCCATGTGGATGAACCTCACCGTACGACGTCTTATTCGCCGCTTGTAAGGAGCACTGCGAGTCATTCTGCGAGCGTGTCGATTTGGCTCCGCCATAGTTGACGAGGCCATCATCAATGTCGGCCTCGAGCTCCTCCGTCGCCTCTGGCACAGCAATGCTCGCCACAGCGCCCGCGGCGGCGGCGCTGCCCCCGCCAGCCGCCACCAAGGCGTTCAGCTCGGACGACCAATTCTCCTTGAATTGGCGGAGCAAGGAGCGGAGGAGCGCGTCGGCCTCGGAAATCTCGCGCGGGTCGGAGACCCGCTGGTATTGCGGCTTGTACAACTCTTTGACGATGAGGGCCGCCGGGGTATAGACATGTTCCTTCAGGAATGAGGTCGCCGCGATTGCCGCCTCCTTGGCTGAGCGGCGGAGCAAGGGCACAATCGCCACCGAGCGCCGGGACAGGTAAAGTGCAATGGTCGCACCCACAACTGCGGCGCAACTGTACCCTAGCCAGTGGCGCTGCAGGTGAGTAGGATAGGCAAAAGAGCGCAGTTTCCGATAGGCCGCCTCTCGGGCGGAGATGCTCCGTTGCGCCACTACGCGCAGCGAAGCAAGCAGCGCGAGGGAGCGACCTTCAGCTTGTGGCAGGGCTTGCTGTGCCACCGGCAAGGGGAGTTGGGCAGCAACTTCTGCTGTCGAACTTATGCATGCGGGCGCTCTGACGGGTGCGGTCGCCGGAGCGCCACTGGGGGCTGCGTCGTGCTGCTCCAATGGAATTGAGCCCATGTGAATGTTGTTTGGCGGCGCATCCAGCTGCGGGTGCTGGATGGGCTGCTCCGGCTGCAGGTAGGCTTCAATTAGCTCTTGCAAGTTGTGCAACGCTTTGAAGGCTACCTCGCCGATGGCGTCAATGGAGCCGGAGTGGTTGAGCTCTGAGAGGCAGTGACGCAAGGCGCCAACTTGGGATGCATGGTGGGACTGCAGCACATGCAAACGCGCCAGCACGACGGCCGGCATCGGCGGGTCGTGTTCTGCTAGCGACGCGCCGAACCAGCGGCTGGGCCCCCGCCACAAGAAGTGGCGGAAAGGGCGGCGAGCCTGGCGGGCCCACCACTCGCGCGAGCGCGAGGCCTTGAAAGCTAGGTCGAGAAGACAGAGCAGCCACCAGTCTAACAGGCCGAGGCACGCTCTTGCCGCGAGAGCTGAGCGCAACTGCTGTAACACGTAGATGGTTTCGGCGTCCTCACGTAGTAAGGGAGTCGTGCCACTGCCACTGGCGCTGTTGGGAGCCGTCGTTGGCGTCACAGGTTGGATCCCAGGCAGTGATGCTTGTGGCACCTCAATTGGTGCGCTTCCAGCAGCCACGTCGCCAGGGACAACCACAGCTTCCAGCAGCTTCGGGCTGATCGGCCCCGCCCTAAGGAAACCGTCGAGAGTTGTGCCAAAAGAACCACTCAGACTCCGGCTCAAACTGTGACGTAGGTTTCGCAAGGGGCTAGTAGGCGCCCATGCCTCCCAGCCGTGCGCTGTTGGGTCGACCTGCAGTTCCAGCTTGCCCCCGGAGCCAGAGAGCTTCTCCCAGTGGCGCGCAGCACGTGCCGAGACTTGGTACTGCTCCTCCAGAGCAGCCCAACGCTGCAGCATGGCGTCAATCGCGTCTGGTGTCTCGGGGATCTCTTCGCTCGCGAGCTCATGAAGACCTGCCATGGGAGTAGCTGGGTGAGAGGGACCGGTTTGCCCACACGTGAAGAGGAGAGAGGGGAAGTACTGGTGAGAGGCCTCGTTCAAAGACGGGAGGGGTGGGGTGGGGATGTGCAAGACGAGAGTGAGGGAGAGAGAAGCCGCAGAACCGGAAGAAGATGGAGATCAGGGCAAGGATGAGAATGCAAGGTGAGGGAGGAAGGAGGAGGGAAGTGATAAATGGTAAGAGACACGCGTGAAGCAGTGCGAGTAAGGAAGCAAGATGCAGGTCTGTTGGCGGAGGGAGAGAGGGTGCACGCAAGTGGATGGATACGCAAGATGAGGGGAGGTTTGAGTGAGCGAGCGACCACGGAAGTGAGGCCAGGAGAGAAAGATGCAAGGAAGGGCATAGAGGGAGGGAGGGAGGGACGGAGGGAGGGAGGAAGGGGAGAGAAAGAAAGCAGACTCACGCTGGAACAGTTTCCTCGTCGCACTCCTGGCTGTGCGAGGAGGGCTCGAGGGCATCAGGCGAGAGACTGTTGCAGAGGCGTGCGCCGTCGCCTCCATCGCACGCGGCACGACCGAGAGAGAAGGGCGGGGGGGGAGGGCTAGCGAGGGATCAAGTAAAGAGAGGAAAAGAGGGAGAGAAGAAAGAGAGGAAGAACACAAGAGAGAGAGAGCAAAAGCGCGCGAGAGCGAGGGGAAGAAACAGCGAGAGCAAGCGATTAAGAGAATAAGAGAGAGAGGGAGAAAGAGAGGGAGGGAGGGAGAGAGAGAGCGTGAGAGAGAGGGAGGGGGAGGAAGGAGGGAGGGAGGGAGGGAGGGAGAGAGAGAGAGAGAGAGAGAGAGAGAGAGAGAGAGAGAGAGAGAAGAGAGGGAGAGAGAGAGAGAGAGAGAGAGAGAGAGAGAGAGAGAGAGAGAGAGAGCGAGAGACCAGAGAGTCTGAACGAGCTTTATTTATACTTTCGCAAGATTCATAATAGTCGAAATCTTCAGATGTTCGGGGTTTCCCCTAGAGGCTAGAGCTTCGCAGCCGACAGCGCTTCGCAGCCAGCACGCGCCGGCGCCGATGGCTCCGGCGGCCGCCAGGGTGCCTGTGGAGGCGCCCAGACAGAGGGGCCAAGGGAGCCTACACGCCTACACCAAGGCTGCCCACGAAGCCCGAGCGGAGCAACGGCTCGCGACGTTCGAAGACGTCCGCAAGGCCGTGGAGCACTGCCGCGCGACGGGCGAGAGCGCGCGAGCGCGCGCCGAGCGATACGCTCCGGCAAGTTCCCTCTAGCCACTGAGGGTAAGATGAGTCAGGCGCTATCCCGAGACCCTTCTAGCGAGAAGGCCGCGCGGGATCATCATTCGCAGGTGCTCACCAACTCCGAGCGCATGCAGTTGGGCCGTTCTGGGTGGGCTGCGCGGGCAATGATGCCTGAGGGCCATGGGCTAGGGGGTGGTCGGACTGTCGGCACCCCGACACGGCGCTGCATCGGGGCGGGAATCAAATGCCGAATGTAGCTTAGATATAAAGGAACCGATCCCCTCGCGGGGGCGACCGCCAATTCTTTACGGGTAGAGCGTTTGGGCCCGGCCAGAGTTTCGCGAAATTTTTACGAAATTTGGGGGGATAACGAATAACGAAGCCCCGAAATTTGACCGAAATATGGGCTTCCGCGAAGCGAAATTTCCGCCCCTCCCCCCCCCGCCCACCCGCCCGCGGCCCCCGGCGCCCGGGGCACTGCCCCCCTGTGCCCCCTGCCTCCTACTGCCCGCCCGGCCCTCCCTGCCATGGCGCCCTCCGACAAGCGTAGCCCGGTCACTCACTAGGGGGGTACGAAGGGCACCATCTGTAATGGGCAAACGAAGGCCTAAATAAGCTTCCTATAGGTTCCGGTATGGGAGATCAGCAAAAAAAACCGGGGGTCTTCCGGCAAAATTTTCGAAAAATACCCGATTTCAGGCCTCTGACGGCCGTGCGGAAATATATGTCAGGCCCCCCTCCGGTATTATTTTACCGATGGCCTTCATGCGCGCCTCTCGCAGCGAAACACGAAACCATGGGCATCGGCAGCTGACCCGGACCAAAGATCCTGGTTCTATACATACAGCAATATATTTTCACTATGTTTTTATGGACTTGAACGTGTACGTAAGTATCGCAAAAACTAAAGACGCTAACCGCTAAAAACACCAAGGGCTCGAGAACCCATTTTCGACCCGCGACCGGGGGCGCCACGAGGCCGTTCGAGTCACCGCTCACCATATGGATGCCGCTACCTGCGCACAAGCAGCGTGGGTGCATGGAGAGGGAGGGTGAGGGAGAGGCATTCATCACGCAGGGCTCGGGCCGCGACGCCTTGCACTGGGCCCGTGGCAGGTGCGGGGACGACGAGAAGCGGCGTGGCAACGGTGGGGCAGCGGCGCGCCTTCTCCATTGTTGAGGTGCGGCGGAGTCCTCAATAGCGCCTCACTGCGCTTATTTATTGAAACGGTCCCAATAGACATCTCCACAGCGCGACTTGTTGAGAGGCGCTGTGGAGACCCTCTTGAGACCTTGTTGCGGCCGTGCA